>LPNX010546123.1:86340-173810 GCA_001517045.1 Pseudotsuga menziesii | reverse complement strand
TGACATGGTGAGAGGATTGGTTCCTTCCATGGTCAGATGTAAGGGCTGAGCCATTCTGTTATGGTGAGAGGATTCAGTTCCTTCCATGTCAGATATGAGTGCTGAGATGCATAGCCATTCTGACGAGCAGGTCAGATGTAAGGGCTGAGCCATTCTATCATGGTGAGAGGATTCAGTTCCTTCCATGTCAGATATGAGTGCTAACTGCCATTCGAGGAATGGAGGCACCTGGTCAGTTACCAGGAACACTCAGTCAGGGATTGAGAGAGCCATTATGACGAGTAGGTCAGATGTAAGGGCTGAGCCATTCTGGTCATGGCTAAAGGATTAAATTCCTCCCATGACAGATGTGAGTGCTAGCCATTCTATCGAGTAGGACAGATGTAAGGGAAACTGCCACTCTCAGGGATAGTGGAGGCGCCTGGTCCGTTACCAGGTAGCTCAGTCAGGGACTGGGGGCCATTCTGATGAGGGTGTAGGATTCAGTTCCTACTAGGTCAGATGTGAGTGCACAAATCTCTCATCATTGTGAGCGGATGTGATCCAGCCTGGATGAGAGTCTTTCATCATTGTGAGCAGATATGGATCCATCCTGGATGAAAGTGAGAAAATATCTCATCATTGTGAGCGGATGTGGTTCCAGCCTGGATGAGAGTCTCCCATCATTGTGAGTGGATGTGGTTCCATCCTGGGTGAAAAGAACAGAGTTCTTTCATCATTGTGAGCGGATGTGGTTCCAGCCTGGATGGGATTGTGCCTTTTTGACAAGTAGGTTAGATATAAGTGCAGAGCCATTTCACAGATGGTAGTAGGTGTGTCCTACCATGCTGGTGATTATAAGTGCTGAGCCATTTCACAGATGGTAGTTGATTATGCCTACCATGCCAGTGAATGTGAGTGCTGGGCCGTTCTGATGTGATTGTAGTTTACTACATGATCAGATGTGAGTGCTGGGGGTGCCTTTCTGACGAGCAAGTCAGATGTAAGTGCTGGACGAAGACCTACATGAGGGTAGGCCTACAACCAGCATGAAAAAGGGCTGGCTCTGTAGAACTTCCTATGAGGAGATAGTACACACATGATGATGACCAGTGGAGATCCAGATCAAGCTATGATCCAGATCCAGTTATGATGACTCCGAGAGATCCAGATAGAGTGATGATCTAGATCCAGCAGTAGTGATCCAAATCGAGTGATGGTCCAGATCCAGTCCAGTGATGATGATCTAGATCAAGTGATGATCCAGATCTAGTGATGACGTACTACGATGATCCAGATCGAGAGATTATCCAGATCCAGATGACTTGAAGATGAAGATGACTTGAAGACGAATATGATCCAGTTGATGCAGAGAAGAAGACCAGTGCTGAAAATCGTGTCGAAAGAATACCTTCCTAGTTAAGAGGGAGTGTTGATGTATATGTAACTTCGGAATGTATTCTTCTATGTATCTTATGTATTGTAACCCGATGTTTATTCTGGGATGTCTTTATTATGTATTTGAGTCATGTGGTCATGCCCCGATGTTCCGATCAGGAGGATTAATAATGTAAACAAGTCATATCAAGTCATTAGGTAAGTCCCCACAGATTCGGGGCACTTGGGTTATTATACACTAATTAAGGTGTAGGCTCGAGTAAGTAATTGTAAGTTAAGCCTACATGGTTGAGTGCACTTCAAGTCAACGAGAAGAATATAAATAGAGAGTGAGAGTCTCTCTATTTATCACTTGTGAATTACATCACTTGCTCTCTCAAGTGTGGCGCACCTTTGGAGAAGGAAATACTTTGGCTTGACAGAAGACAGAAGGCTACTGTTGTGTTGGGAGGTCATGTTACTATTTTGGTTTCACATCTTGTGGTGATACTATCTTAGAGGAAGTTGAGGGGTTTTCTCCATTTATGGTTTCCCCTATCAAAAATCTTTGTGTCTCTTGTCTCATGTGATGTGCTTATGTTATTGATGTGCTTGTTATTCTCTCAGTGAAAAGATCTTAATATAATGCTAGCTTAAATGTTGAAAAACTAACAAAAACATCACATAAATAAGAAATTATATGAAGCAACTACCCTTAGCACAGAAAATGGCTAAGGCGAAATAGATGAGAAAATTGCAGCAACAAAGGACTGTGCTGCACACACAACAACAACAGCATGAAGAAAAAGTAGAAGAGTTGTAGGAAGAAGTATATAGAGTTATAAGCATCATTCATCATGTACATCAAAAGGTGCATGATGCAGTGGCATCAATGGAAAAGATCATGTAAATTGTGACCTGGTGGAGAAAATGCTAAAGATAGAGGAAGAAGTGCACACAAAGGCAGAGAAAGTGGTGAAAATCGTAGAAGATTTTCATAACAAAATTGGCGCAAGTCACAACATGTAGCAATAGATTTTAGTGGCTCGAGAAAAGCCAAAAGTGAGTGTTGGGGGGTTGTTGGGCCTAGGGACAGTAAGGAAGAATCCATGCAAAATCCTGCCTAAGTATGGAGAAGAGTTAAAGGAGGAGATGAAGGAGCTATGATTGAAGAAGTAGCATAAAATAAAGAAGAGGAAGGATGTTGTGACAGAGGAAGTGAAAGAGAGGAAGAATAAGAGAACAAGGTGTCGAAAGAGGAAGCTGTGCACGATAATTAAGTCATGACAAAAGGATGGAGTGTGACACGGGATTGTATGACGGAATATTAGTAGCAGAAGGTATGAAAATAGCACAATGGCTGGAAAATGAGAGTAAGTAATGCTGCTAAGAAAGTGACAGGACTTAATGATTATGGGTACTAGCTCAGTTGGAACCAGTAAACACATGCATGAAGGCATATTTGTAAGTCGCACCATTAGTGCCTCATGTTAGGTGTTTCTAGAATAGGAAAGACAACCTGTCGGCTGGATATAGTAAGTCGGTTGAGAAAGCGACAATAAAGAGTTTGTAAAGAGTTTGTAAAGCGTCTGTATAGAGTCTCTATCAAGTCATGATTGATTTTGTATCAAGTATGTATGGGAGCTATATAGATTCTGTAATGGGGCTATAAAAGAAGGACCCCAATTTGTAAGTGGGTTAGACATTCCCCCGACAGTCAGTTGTGTTACAAATTCTCTCTACAGGCCCTTGTTGTAGGCTCTCGTTGGCTGAAAAGCATGAGCTATTGGTTGGTGGCTCTGAATTGCTGAGTGCATAAGAGTAAAGGTTCTGCAGCTGAGTGTACAGAAGGGAATATTGAGTTGATCTAGGCTGTGTGCAGATCATTAGTAGAGTTATATTAGTGGAGAACATAGAGAATATCAGAGAGCATGAGAGGGAGGAAGAGTCTGTAAATTTGGAGAATAATATCTTGAGCAAAGTCTGTAGCTTACTGCGTAGACGAAAGGTGCATCTATTTCCTCATGCCAGAAGAAGAGCACCTTGTGTTTTTTTCCTAGATGTGTTTCCACATTATATTGTGTGTATATGTGTGAATGTTGAGTAGCTTAGATATATGTGTAAATGTTGCATTGAATGAATGATTATATGTTTGCTTACAAATGAATAGATGTATGACATTCTCATTGTATTACTAGATGTGATTATGTTGCATGACTACTTTTTATTTAATGAATACATAAGAAATGTTGGGGCACAGCCTAGTTGTTGAGAATGGTGAACAAAAATAATACACCCTTGGAACTTGTTGGAATCCTTGGCATAGATCGAGGTACTAAACACCCTCCAACACAACTACGAAAACGTGGTTCTGGAAGTTACCCATCGAGAGAGATATCTCGAGTGAGATGCCATATATGTCGCAAGTGCTGTCAGTTGAGCTCTACTCTATCGGCCCGATATCTCGCGCTTTGTTGTGCTAAGAAGAAGGGACTGGACCTGGGTCAGGATCCCTAGGAAAAGGGACAAGGAGACAGAAAATACAACAATGCCTAATTTGAATGCAACACCAAACAACTAACCCTGAAATGACCAACTTCATGACATAGGAAGCATTTAAACGGTACCCGCTAATAATCAATCTGCTGAGTAGAAAACCCACGGGGGCGTCGCCGATGGAACAATATGATATCACGTTCATTCATATTGGGGGCTTAAAAATGGTCAAAAATTCAAAAATTATACTGGGCATATATTTGGGGTTAAAGGGCATTTTTATGTTAATAAAAAATGTGATATAATGGGGGTTTGTTTATCCCGACTAAAGCATAAATGGGTGCGAGAAATAGGGGCGCATGGACCTAAATACATTCTCGGTGTGTCTATGTTGGGATTTGTGATTCACTCAATGAGCGGGCAGAGCCCCTTATCTAGATAAAAAATCAAAGCACGGGTTTGTTCCATGCCATGAATATGGAATTTGTTCACATTTTACTAGTCCCTTTATCCTATTATGGAAATTACTATAGCTGAATTTGTAGTTTTGGGATTGAATGGGCATGATTATGAGATGATGTTATTAGAATATCACCTGAGTAGCCCTTTGGGTTGTTCAACACCTAAGCCTAGTATGTTTTTCAGTATATGTGCAATTACTTTGAAGGTGAGCTCATTAAACAACCTTCTGGGTTATCTTTTGTAGTCAATCTCATAAGCCAAGAAAATCTCATGGGAGAAATGTTGGCATAGGTAAACAAAGGATAATTGTGTGTTTTTTGTATTCAAAATATGTTGAAACAATCTAGACTACCAAATTTCAGCACTCCCCAGTTCCAAAAGCCAAAATGTTTTCCACGGTAAGGGTAATTTGCTTGTAACTATTAGTTGCAATCGCTAGATTCTCTATCAAATATGAAAAAAGACAATTTTATGTTTAGGATTTTGTTTTTGGTACTTTTGAGTATAGGAATACAACCTTCATGGGAACATTATTTCTGAGCCAGATGCTGCAACAAAGGGTAAGTGGGTATCTTGAAAAACTCCAGTAGTTTTAAATGCGAGATTAGATTTCGTGGGGAGTTTTATTGATAATTGTGTATGCAAATGGAAGATCCTACAATGGAAGCACCGAAAAAGAAGGAACTTGAAGCCATTGACAACAATAGGAGGGCCTTGGGTGATATTAGCAATTTGGTGGGAGATTTGAATGCCAACTGCAAGATCAACAAAGATGCTGTCACAGAGTATGTTGTTCGATGTTATTTATTGTTTATTATGTCATATAATAAATCAAATCCCTGCCAATGGCCTTGTCTTTCTGCAATTGGATTTCTCTTTTTGTGGTTTTGTTGTTCTATTTGGTGTTTTCCGCCTCAAATCACCTAGCAATGCAGAGAACTCTAGTTTTTAATGCATAGAACTCATTATCTATTCAGTTCAACCCTCACTTGTTTTCTATTCATTTACATACAATTATTCCAACTATATTAGAGATTACATTTTGGGTTACACATGCATTATTACACAACAAAACTACACTAATAAACTATCCTCAATTCCATATTTTACATAGATTATGGAATTATTCTCATCACTAATATAAAGAGTGGTTCACACACAATAACAATGTAAAGCAATAATGTTATTACTCATAAGTTCTGTACACTGAGTTCTGGAAATTCATAAATATCACCTACCTCTAATCGGCCCAATTAAACCCTCATTTTGGTCACTTTTAGTGTCTTGTGTTTTTCATTCCCCATTACCCGTAGGCTTACAATTATTTTTTTATTATGGAAGATAAACTTGATTGGACAAGTTATTAATCCACATCAAGATTCAATAGTAATGAGTCTAGTGATCAATAGTCATATATCTCTCCTTCTCCATGAGCTTGGATTGTTAGCGTGGCTTACATTTCAGTTAAGATGGCCTAAAGGAAACTGAAGAGCAGAGGAATGAAATCTTTTCCCAAATGATTTTCTACATAGATGTGAAAATATGATCATTACTAAACTAAAGGACTGCTATAATGGATTTTGGAATGAACAAATTTTTCTTGTAGAAACACTGATACAGATTTATGCAGGAATGTAACAGAATACAAAAATAACCATAGAAACAAATATGCAGTGGAAATAACACTTCATTTAATTAATCAATAACTGAAACTTGTTTACATACAGAATGGAAATAAACTAGCTAGAGTGCTGGTAGCTTATCTTTGAGAAGAGATGTGGCGGCTACATGCCTCTGAACTGTGTGTTACAATGAGGCTCGAAGGCTTATATATTATTGAGAAACAATGGAAACCCTACACATCCAAAAACCTAACCCTAGGAGGTGAAATGCCAGAATGTGGGCCCCGTTGGGTAACTTGGTACATCAATTTCCTGGGGTCGTAACTTTAGCATACTACCTCCGTTTGATGTGCATGATACATCGTTAGAAAGATCCGTTTAAGGAATACATCCATAGATAACAAATATCAAGTCCGAAACGGACTCATATTTTCTCGACCATTCGATGCCAAAAAAACATCGTTTAGGGCCTCAAAACGGCTCCGGAAGTTTAGGACCCGAAAACTACCAAAAATAGTAAATTGTGCTACAATTAAGGAAACTAGAAAACTGAAAGAAAAAATGGTGGGGGTCCAATAGGAATAGGTGGGTGGCCACCAATATCCTCCTAGATCAAACACATCTTGAGAAATAGTCATTCCATTACATCAACAAAGTTTGGGCAGTATGATTCAATTGAAGGAAAGAAATAAGAGACCTATGTATGCGATAGTAGCACCTTCTTTACAAGTCTAATTTGTGACCAACTCATTAAATATGTGGGTGACACCTCTATATAAACCTGAAAATGCAGATTAGCTATGGGAACCTATCCATCCTACAATCATGTAACATCTATCCAGTACTAGGGACAATATACTGAAGAAATATGCCGTTGACAGACCAGATGACTATGTTCCGGGATAATGGATTGATGGCTCAAATTGGTTTGTGATAGTTGTACAGAAATAGGATTTCACGTTCATGATGAAAGGATAATTTTGCCTTCAAGTTATGAAAAACTTTGCAATCATCTATGAATCTCTTTTGAAATCCATAGCTAATTCAAGAATAGAAATGAAGACCTATAACAACAACGTCCTTGTTTCCATATCTGACTTGTATTCAACCCATTAAATCTGTGTAATGTTATCCTTACATGGATTTGTAAATAAAACATCTAATACAACACTTTGGAATCATGTAAGGAGCATTCATTTCCAATATATTATACTATGTTTCCATTCCTATTTCCACACTTCATAATCATGGCTATTGATCTTCAATGGATAAGCTATTGATTCACATCAACAAACCAATTTTTTTAGTGGTGCACCTAAAACAAGAATCAACATGCTAGGTTACAAAACATATATTAGAACGATGAAAATTATTCCTACATGACTGTGTAAGAGTGTCAAATCTATGCAAAAAATAATATTAGCACATCTACAACATAGCACCAAATTCTACTCAAATCTACATCAAATATCACTCACTACAATTCACATTCCACATTAATGATTATGTATATGATATAGTGATCAAAATATACAAACCCGCATTTATATAAATTCTTGGTGAGCCTCTCATTCGTGCAACTCCTCCACTCATGGCCTTAGTCAATCTCAAACTCCTCTCGAGATCAAGAGATAGACATGTTCAAAAAACATATTATGCTCTTTAAAAGAAAAAAGGAGGAATCAGGAAACTAGACAAGGTCAAACTTAAACTTCATGGATGAGAGACTACATTTTCAATTTAATTATGGTTTTGTTTGCAATGTAAATAGGTTTGTTAAGAGAGAATGTAATTTTCTTTCATATTTTAATGAAATTCTCTTTTCCCACTTAAAAAAAGAAGACTTGAAATATATAATTCATCTACAATTTCATTAGCTTATAAAATAGATTATTGCAAATCCAACAATTAACATGAGCATGCATGAAATTTCATGTGAGGTTGCTCATTAGGTTTTGATATCTTAGACCGATGTAATTGTATCCACATTAACTTTTTTTATTTTTTGAATATTTGATTCCAACTCACCCTTAATTTGAAATAAAAATACCTTTTCTATGTACCTTTAGTACCTCATTCTAATTGCACCATGACCAATGTTCTAAATCCTTGTGTAAATAAGAGGAGAATGACACCATTGCATGTCCTAACTGTACCATTTAACACTTTTCTCCTACCCTTCAGAGCATATATTTCATCAAAACCATTTTCTTTTTCATATTGTATGTCTTTATTGGAAATAACTTTACCCTTAACGCATGTGCCAATTATTGAATATAAGGAATATGTTGCACCCTCTATGAGTTTGACTATCCAACAATATGATTTTCCTCTACATTGAAGATTTATGGTTTCCTAAGCTACAATCATAGGACCTTAGGCGTCTGCTTTGATTGTCCTAACTGTATAACTTATAAGTTCCCCACATTAACTTCTGCTAATCATTATGGATAATGTAAATACTGTTGAGGTGAGTCCTGTCCATGTGGTCTATGAGGAAAGTTTCAAGGTCACTTTGTTCAAGGGCTAGGGCTCCTCTCATGGCTATCTTGTTGGCTACCAAGGTTAATTACCAAAGGCCCAATCGTGGTGACTTAGTTTATTTCCGAAAACATTTGACTCCCATGGTATGTTGTTAATGGTTGTACTTTTGAGTCCCGTTGGCCTACTTTTTTGGTCATTCATAGACATTAATAATATTATATTATATTATCACTATACAATGAACATTATACAAGTTTTTCTACCACGCTACTCTAATAAGGGTTACATGTATATCATTTCTATATAATTGGTTAAGTTCAAGATTGCTCTTTTTTTTTTTATCCAAATTGTTTAGGAGAAAAATGATCTTGAAGCTACTTCAGGATACTCCAAAGTTTCTGGTGGCAACATTATCAAAAACTCTATGTTTCAACCCATTGCTTCCTTTAAATTTTTTATTCCTCTGAGATTGCAAGAGATGTAACGATTGCTTTTCATTTTGAGGAACCATTGTGGCTTGTAATTCTTCCATATAGGAGTTTCTTAATTTATCTTGGTGGTTGTTGAGGTAGTAGTATTTCTTGATCTGTGATTCCAGGATTTGAATTTACTATACATGTTAGTAGTGAATCATCTCCTTTCTAAGTAATATTCTTGTGGTTCTTCTTCATTAATTTTACAATTCCTCTTATAGCTTCAATGAGGCTTCTTATTGGGTTCAATAACACTCACTTTATCTCTCCCCATTCTATTAAATATCTTAGTTGAATCACTACAAATGAAGTTGATCTCTCCCTACATGATAGCCACCACCATGGGACTATGCACTTTACAGTCATCAAACTCATTTTTCTTTTGGTTTTCCTCAACATTGGAATTTTTTGAGATGCTAGTTGTAATCCTCAACAACAACAAAATTGTGTGAAGCATCCACCTGCATGAATATATCAAAATTTCCCAGTAATATGTATTATGGATATTACTAAAATGGAAAATCATAAATTTCATTGCCAATTATTTCTTTGATTTTGCATCCACATTGAATCACAAGGCTTTCGTAACCTTGTTAATCATAATTCTACTCAACCCTTGAGGTATAAACTTTCAAAAACAAATTTTCATCAAGACTATTGTATATTTCTTTGTAAAATAAGCATGTGATATTAAACTTGAAGTTAAAACAGGTAACAAATATGAACCTATGTTGTTCTACAACATATATATTTATGATATATGTTATAATTGCCTATGTATAGTCCCCCATAATTACACTCATCTTTCAATTAATTATTGATATGTATGGGACTTCTTATTTAGTAATTCACATAGTAATTTTGGACTAACCATATATTTGGTCAACTAGCGATATAGTACCACAATAATACAAGCTGTGTTAGGCATCTTGGAAAAGTTATTATCAACTTAAAGCCCCATATTCATGAATTTGCAATACGTTATAAGTTTGAACAAATACATAAAATTAATAGCGGATGAAATATATGTATAAACTTGGGTTGTCTTATTCCAAGTCAAGAATAAGGAGTAATGAATCTTGAAGCATCTTTATACAAAGAGAGGGAAAATGTAGCTTGACCAATAGTTGTACAAAACAGACAATTCCTTTATTGGCTAATGTTTTGAAATTGTCATTGAGTGTAACTAATCACGAATAGAAGAAATATAGTTTGGGTTCATGATTTAACATATTTAAGTGTAACTAAACATGGACAAAATAAATATAGTTTCAGTTCATTTTTTTAATATATTTAAGAGGAACTATCATTGAAGAGATAAAATATGCATCCACATCAAATAAGGCTATATGGTGGACATGTAGCAAATCCAACCTAGAGTTGATCCTTCCAACAAGTTGGTGGAAACTTGTATTTAAACCTGCCAAGCATCCTGGAAATGAGTTGGATAGAATTTGAACATACCTACCTTCAAGTACTGGACATTGGTAATGATCCTACCAAGTCTTGAACATTGGGATTGATCATTCCATTTTCAGTAAAACTGACTGAAATATTTTTTGTAGGAGAGAGCGAGTATTTTCTAAATGTGAATAAATAAAACTTAGTTATATGTTACCACTAAAACACCCAGATCGTCTACTCTGAAAATCAATCACAAACCATTAGTTTAACCAAAACTAACCAAAAACAATTTCAAGAAAAAGTTTTCTATGAAAAATCCTCATAGACTAAAAATCGAAAAGAAAATGTTATTGATTTCAAGAGCATGGACCAACCTTTAACTCGAAGAAGCCATGATTTATTTAAGACACAATTATAGTCTCTCTTATCCTCGGAAGGATTGAAAACTCAAGAGGCCTCAAGAATAACGCATCTCTCTAGAGTCCAAAGTACTCCCAAACGCGGCTTGCAACTTCAACAACACACGATCCTCAATACCCAATTCCCCACTATGAAATTCAATCCTCATATTTTGTACTTCCTTGGAATTGTTTAAAACTACACTGAGCAAATGATGGGAAACCTCAGTAACCATGGATTTTTTTTCCCCAAAAAATGTTGCAATCCCTATTTATGGCTAAACAATGCTACCCCTCATGAATCAACTATAACCCTTGTTCTAGAAAAACTGGGTAAAATATGGCTAAAAAATTCACAAGTCCACGAAATTGGGGAAAATGGGAGATAAAATCCATTTCATGGAAAATGGATAGGGACAAATAACTCCATGAAGTCCCAATTCCTTATCTATTATTGTTTCCATGAAGAACCTAATCCATCCTATCTTCATTGGTTAGTGAAGATATTGATTAAGGAATCAAATATCATTCAAGTAAGGTACATGGAGCAAATTGGATTAAGTAAATTGTTGTCCATGTCCAAGTAAACATTGAATTAAGGAATTTTTCATTGTTTATTAATTCAAGAAAAGACTCATGCTTTGAAGACTGCTGACGAAACTCAGGACAACTGACCAGACTCGGGATCGCTGCCACAAGCCAAAAACGCCCCTTAAGGGGTGATTTGTTGTAATGGTCAAGGCTTAGCCTTAACCCTTTTTGTACCCACCTCCAAGATTCATCAAAGATAAAAATATATTTTGGCACATACCTTCACAATTGATATGGTAGTGGAGTTGGAATATATGCTTGGTTTGTAAGTTAGAGGTCACGGGATCCATGTTGGAGTAAAACACTTGCCCTTTTCACAGGATACTATGAAGCAGACCTCAAGTAAGTCTTCTAGCTTATAATGAATCCTTCTTTTAAAGGCTGTGTAGATAGCTTAGATTATTTCAACAATTATAGGTAGGAAATATGTAGATTATAACACCCAAGCATAGTTGATCCGTTATGGTCAATACATTGTGCATTGATCTACTATATGTTGGAACTTGGCACTAATATAGTCACATTTTGTCTATCTAATACAGGATATAGTAAGGATTGACTTATGTGCACATCAAACTGTCTGGGGTGTGTGCACATCTAGTCAACTCTGTACATATTGAGATAATAACATTTATTTGACTTGTTCCAGGGTATGTGCACACTTGATGGTCAACATCCACCCGAATTCAATAGGGAACGAGCTAAGATTTGTTCAGAATAAGTATTCAGTTCCAGTTTTTGGATGTGTTGCTTTCCTACGCCTTGCCAACTTACTTGTTGAAGACAATTACAGCTCCAGTAGCCAAAATGCCATTTTTGTTAGTGAATAGATTCATGTACACAAGAAAGAAGATTAGAAAAAACTATCCAACTTAAAGCAAGGAAACCCAGAACACAATCATTGAATGCAATGCTAGCAACACAAAGTGAGGTATGTCTTAACACTTAAGTTGTATTGGTTCACTGATATTGTCTAGAACTGGTTCAAATAAAAACATACACATACCAAATGCACCCACATCCACATACATTTACTATTGGATTTTATAGTCTTAATCTTGCTTTGTGTTTATTTATGATGTTAAGTGGGATGAAAATTATTAATAATCTTGATAAGGGTATTTCAGGATGCATGCAGGGACTTCCATGAGGTTCTCCCTAGCATTGAAGATGGAGAGCTTGAAGACCAATTGGTAGTTGTTGAATATGTTGAAGATATTTACAAGTTATAATGGAAGATTGAGGTATGTTTCTCTGTCAATGAATGTAGTTTTTTGTGAATTGAAAGGTAAATTTATATTTTCCTTAAGTAAATATTGGTATCCCCATATTGCATACTATTAGATGTGTACCTATAGATTATATGACAAGGCAGGTTGAAATCAATGAGAATATGAGGGAAGTATTAATTGATTGGTTGATAGAGGCACAAATATGTTCCTATGATAGTTCCGTTTGCTTTTAAGATTAGATCTAGAAGAGGTTTATATGGGCTATTTCTTAGTCTTGACTTCAAAATATTAAATTTTCAGGTGCATGTGAAATATGGACTAATGCCAGAGACATTGTATCTCACTCTAAACATCATTGATAGATATATTTCTACTGAGACTGTTACAAGGAGGAAATTACAATTAGTATGGATCACTGCAATGCTTATAGCTTGCAAATACGAAGGAATATGGCCTCCAAAGGTAGGATGACATACTCACATCCATAGAGAAATAGTTATTAGTTAATAGAAGACATGTTGGGGTCTTGAAAAGTACATACACACTTGCACATGCTCTCTATTGAACAAAACTCTCTACTCCTTGAGAAGTATCCCTTTGTGCTGACATTAGTACAAAAACTAGTGCATTAATGACTCACAAAATATTGATGTAAAATAACTAGTTCATACTTGGACATAGGTCAATGCCTTGCTCCACTTCTTTCCAAATAGATACACATTAGAACAGATAGTTGCCATGGTAATTATCTCTAACTAATATTTTGTTTTTCATAGGATTACAATATAGTCTCCAAAGACGCATTTTAACTGGTAAATTGATGATAATACTACTCAGGAGCATTTATCAAAATGCTTTAGATGGAAAATTTTAATATACGATTTTATCCCTAGTTGTGCTTTAAAGGAAACTTTGCATTTTCAGTTTAAAAGATGTTTTTTTCCAAGATGAGATAAAGGAATGGAGACAAGCATGAAAATCTGCAAGGGTTTCAAATTTGTGGAATGAATTTGCTAAATAATGGTTTAGATTTATTGTTCAGTTAAAACACTGCTATATTGCTTAATCAAGAAGATGTGGTTAGGAGGTAAAAAATAAAGGTTCAAACATTTATACAATTAAATCAGATTATGAAGCCAGATTGAAACAAGAACAGGTAAGGGGAAAATTATAGTGGTTGAAGATAGTGTTGAAACTTACTAGCCTCATTAAATAAATAATTTTTATGTAGATAGGATTGTCAAATAAAATATTAAGATGGCACAATGGTAGAAAAAGAAACTGGATTGATCCTGGAAGGTGTGTTCTATGCAAAGACAATGAAGAAAAAACTGATCATCTTTTTGTAAAATGTCCATTCTTGAGAAAATTTTGGAATGAGGCTTGTCATCTAATGGTCGGAACAGATGAGAGAAAAGAGACTCTTTGACAGAATGTTGTGAGAATTAGTTTTGACAAATCTGAATCAGCTCATAAACCATTGCCTTGCTATGTTATTTTAGGTCTACAGATCACTAGAAATATTATGATATTTCAAGGAAAGGACATTCATCCTATGCAGCTTATACACCATATAATATTTTCTTATGGAGGTTATTGGAAGCCAAAAAATATAAAGGCTCACGGATTCCCCAAACAACCTGAAAACATTTAATCAAAAGCATTTTTTTTTATGGTGCTTGTGAATGAACTCCAATGATGTGTGGTGTGGGTGGTGTATTATTCTTACAAGAAACTAATCATATATCTATGAAATATGTAGTAGGGCAGGGAACAAACAATAGAAACAATTCCTTTCTCCATGGTTTAGTGACATGTGCTCCACGTGGAGGAATTGATGAGTTACAGGTCCTAGGATATTCAAAACTGCTCATGGATTGGGCAAATGCAAAATGCCAAGTTGAGAATTTGGTGCTTATTCCAATCATGAATAGGGTGCTTGAGTTAAAGGAAAGTTCTCTAAAATTACTCACTTTTATAGGGAATTACTCTTCAAGCTGACAGATTATCTAAGGAAGCTTTATCCTTGCAGGAAGATAAGTTTCCTTAACAGGAGTTCAAAGGTGGTGAACTGTTTTTGGAAATTGTTTGGTCTTTATATTAATATTAAGATAGAAGATATGTTATGGAAGATTCATTGTCTTTGGGAGTATTGTCAAGTTGATATTATGGCATGAAAATGAAGTTCTTGTTTGTATAATTTTACTACTTTGAAGCACAAAAGGAGGCCTAGTATGGCCTAGGATGACTGAAAAAAGTAGTTGTAGATAAGTTGTAAAAATCAGTTTTTTATTTTTTATTTTTGTTATAGAAAGTAGAGACTTTATGAGTTAGAGAGGGGTGTTAATGTAAGACAATCTATATTCTGATTTCAGCTCTGAAATATTGAATATATATATATATATATATATATACATGGGGTTCTTCCTTATTATATTCACTCATTATTACTCAATATATATTTATATACATATACATCCAGGAGTTAACAAGTTAATTTTACCGATTTTTCTTGTATACTTGTCTGTTGCTCAAAGTTCCCCAAACTGATAGAAAACAATGTCCATTTCATTAATGACGTGAGATTTATTCTAGCTTAACTGTCCAGTTACCCGAATCTAATTCAATCTGTTAGCTCAAATAAATAAAATGCCCATAGCTATGAAGAATTAATTTTATTTCCCAGTTTGATTTGTAACTTAAATATAAGCTGCATAAATTTTAAGAGGGAAAAAAATAATTAATAGATGCAGAAATTTAAGGGATAAAAACAAAAGTTGTCTTTATCTCCAAAAAAAATATCTTTTTTTGGAGAGCTCAGAAGTTCATCCCCTACATGATCATGCTATCAGTACCAGTTGATGGGGTTGATGCTTGATTTTTTCCTACATGTATATCTTGCAAGCCCTGAACATAAATGTGCTTTTCTAGAAAACAAATATATATTATGAAAAGAATGAATAAATGGAGTTATAATTGCCCTGGTTGTCTTCATGAAGAGAATGAATGATCCCACTTGTCCAATAGATTAGCTACTAATAATTTCATTTATCTATTATGGATATGGAAGTGGTATGTTTTGCATAAAGAATTCCTTTTAAAGGAAGACAATTAACGGTTAACCTGATAAGTATTTCAAACTTTCATTTGAACTGGTATCTATGCAGGCACTTTGTGAGGCATATTGTGGTGAAGTATATGGGTCAACTGACATAAGTTGCCTGGAAAAAGTTCAGGAATGCATATTAATGTTATCCTTCTATTGGTAAGGTCACCATACCATTTGTTTTAAAAGTTTTGGAAAAGAGATGGGAATAAATGAGTATAAGTTGAGGTTATATTGATAAAGTTTTATGGAAGAAATGCATCAACTAGTCTTTCGGGGTCAAATACATATGCTCTCCTAAAAAATCCAATATGATGTCCATCTACGTAGGTATATTTTCATGCCTTTAGTATGAGGAACAACTGTTGTTGGCTTTATAGTATTGATTGGTTTATTTCTTGCACCAAACATTGAATTCACAGGTCATATCCCGAAAATATTTCTGGTAAGGAATTTATTTAAACTGTTTATAATTTAAAATTATTCCTTTGGAATTGGATTAAATTAGGTCCATGTTCAAGCACTTTAGTATCTTAGACCTAAAGTACAATCTATAGTTTGATAATATTTTCAGTGATGTTTATTTTGCAAATCTGATTTTCACTTGTCTATAACTTTACATTAAAGGCATATTCATTTGTATTTTAGGTAGACTGGGAAGCAATCTTGTCTCCAGAGTTGAAAAAGTTCATGCAAGCTGTGCAACCTTGGTTATCTCCATCATTGAAATTAGACACTTCATGGAAAACTCTTCTGAATGTCTCAACAACATTTGTAACAACAGGATCTGTTATTGCAGCATTGAGTTCCTACAATTGATGTTTTTTTGTTTTTGTTTTAGAATTCAATACTAGCATTGGTAACAAACATAATTGTATATAGGGGCCAATTACTATGAAAAGTGCACTTGTTTATTTTTAGGCAGTATTTGATGGCTAAGCAAATGTATTCAGAGAAATGTATCTATTTTATTTTTAGCTATTGAGAGTCAGGGCTCATATTTATTTAGTGCAATGCTTATTGTACCACAGTTGATATTATGTGTATAAGTATTATTTTCCAATTTACTAAAGAGTTTATTGTTAAAAAACCTTGACCACCTAAACAACAATATAGATGAGTTTCTCCACTAGTACAAATTTAGCAACAATAACCTATATATTGGGCTATATTCATGATGGGTCACTTCAACATCTGTATATATTATGTGCATTGCTTCATTCACCTCTATTGTCTTTATTATCTTACAGTTTAATGTAACGAACCAGAGTGGTTAGAATAATGAATATCCAAAATAAATAGGACAACAATGAAAAATCCATCAAGGATAAATATAATATTGAATATATATTATGATTGATATAATTGATTATTAGAAAATACATAATCGATTGATATAATTGATGATTATAAGATCATGTCATATGTACAAGTATATTTCAAATGGCCAAACCTTTTAGATATGCCACTCTCGGTTATTTAATAATGTTTCTTATTATAATCATCATTATTATTTTATGTATGTTACATTTCCTTCATTCCAAAGATGCTTTGTTCTCAAATCATAATCTAGGAAAGTTACATTTTTGTTTATGCAAGTAATGCTTTCACCTAATCCTCTGTTCTTGAAATTTCCAGGGTTGAACAAATAAATGTTATGAAATGGGACACATCCCTCGGTGGCTCTATATATGTATATCATGTGTTGCACATGCATATGCTAGAGCACGTGTCCTGAACGTGATACATACTATACACATGTTTGGCATGTGTCCTAGATGTGCGCACTCTAAAAACCAATGTTTGGCACCTATCCTGAACATGATACAACCATACACGTGTTTGACACATATCCTAGACGTGTCCACTCTAAAAATCATTTTTCATTGTGTTTTATCAATATTAGTTGTATGGAAAGAGATGCTACAGTCTTCTGCTGTGCAGGTAAAGTGTAAAATCAAGATTTTAATCGAATCCAGGTGTTTGTAAATGTTCTAGTTTCAAAAAAAATTGGATCTTTATGATTCCAAGTGTTTGTAAATGTTCTTGTTTCAAAAAAAATTGGATCTTTTATGATTCCAAGTGTTTGTAAATGTTCTAGTTTCAAAAAAAATGGATCTTTATGATTCCAAGTGTTTATAAATGTTCTAGTTTCAAACAAATTTGGATCATTATGTCTATATTTTTTGTGTTTGTTTGTGTCTATGTAAGTATGTCCTGTGTCCTCATGACAAGTGACTTGGTAATGGAAACCATTGTTGCACTGCATATTGATCGATATATCTTAAGGCAATCTTCATTGTTATTTGTGTTGGCTAGTTTGGACGTAATTTCTCATTTTGTGTTCGGAGGTAGTGTGCTGATTTTGTTTCCACTCTATTTTTGGATTGCGGTTATTTTGGGTTTATAAAGAATGTTTACACTAAAAACCTACCAAGCTACCACTAGTGGTGCTTCTAACAAAAACTTTTGTTATGTTCATGTAGATAGTCCTCAACAATATTTATGTAAATTTCTAGTTGATTTTTTCCATACCTTGAAAAGCTCTTTGATATTGAACGTATATTTTCACTAGGAGGATGAATGGTATATATTTTGAATTGCCCCTTCTAACTGACATAGACTGGTAACACATCTTTATGTTTCTGAATGTCCAAGCAAGCTTTATTTATTACGGTAGATTTGGATTTTAAGTTAGAAGATCATCAAACTTTTGTAATAGTATTTTTCCATATTATTAGTCCATGAACATGTCTCGATATATTTATGTTCACAACATCTCTAGAGAATCCAATGTATGTAGGTAGGTAGAGATACCAATAGACCAGTAGTTTACATGCAATTTGGCCAAAGAACTAATTCTAAAAATAATCCTTTGCTTCAATCTTCAAGGCATAACTAGTACTTTAATGTTATTTTTCAAAGACTAGGAAGCATGAATGAAACTTAGATGTGATTTTTCTTGTAGTTTAACTTGGAACAAGATCTAGAAAAAGATTAGGTGATAATACTCTTTATCATAATATTGGCCTTAGGACATTTTGTTGAATTATACCTAAGTGTGATATGTCTATGTAGTGGAAATGATCTGCTATGGAAAATATTATTAAGTCTCCATTGTTGTAATCGAAGACATGAGAATCGAAGTCTATATTTAGAAACACGTCTTCCTATCCTTTATAAAATTTGCATATAAACATTAAAAAAAATGGTCAACACTCTCAAAGGACTTGTATAATTGCATGAGAGAAGCATATGGCATTAGGTGAAAAAGATGTATCATGGATGTAATGTTGATAAACAAAATTGGTAATATGGAATTAGGTGAAAAAGATGCATCATGGATGTAATGTTGATAAACAAAATTGGTAAAATTTTTGATGTGGCAAGTTTAATATAAAAATACCAGAAAAAAGTTTAAAGTAAAAAAGTAAAAATAAAAATGAATATTTTAAACAGAGAGATTTACATGAGTAATTTTATGAATATTTCTATCCTGGTTTTAATTCAAAATTAAAAGTTCTAACTTGAATAACTAACATCTCTTTCAATGTCTTTAACAAATATAAAAATTAAAACGTCAGCTAATTTATTTGGATATCTAATTTTCCACCTTAAGCATGATGCTACCATTTAAAAAAAGAGATGAATGGAGTTCATATGGTGAATGAACATTCATTTTTTTAAAGTTTAATTTATATATTATGTTTACTAGTTGTTAAATACTATGGATGGGATTAGAAAATAAATGTACTTAGATACAATACACATGCATAGACATCTTTCACAAAGTAAAACATCAAAGGAGTAAAGCATAATGCAAAGAATGAAAACTTTGAGAAAGATACTAGAAAGTGGAAGATTATAAAATATCATGAGAGTTATTCACCTAGCATTTGAGGTCAAAAAATTTCTTTTGTTGGTTTTAGAAAAGAAGGCATCGACATGGAAAGTTTGTAGAGGAGAAATAAACATGGTCATAGGATCTGTTTGTTTTATAAAAATGATGGTGAAACCATATCTCAATGATAAATTGTCCATGTGGCTAACAAATCTAGAGAGGCAAAACAATGTAAAAGCAATACTAATGTGTGGATTGGTGCATAAGAAGAGCTTATTGGCCACTTTTCCCCACTTGCGCAACCCAGGTTCTGCGTAGCCCACTGATCCAACAACTACCCAAGAAACTGGCCCGATAGAACAAGCCCCATCAGCAACACCTGCGAAGCAGGCGCAGTCTCACCCGAGATATCTCATAGATGGGTAACCGCCAAAACCATGTTTCTGTGATTGTTGGGGAAGTATAGTCCCTTGGTTCGCAACGAAGGAGCTCAACGAAGGCAACAGGACGGTTGGACGGAGGAGTCGGTTCTGCACGAATGAGCACAACTCTATGTCATCACGTGCGACCTAAATTCCCTTTCTCCCTCGTAGCTGGCACAAATTGTGCGGCGCAGCTGACTCACATCAATTGACTCTATGACTTAAGTTAGGATTCACAACAGAAATTATCCAAAATGATATATATTTATATAGTGTCAATTCAGTAAGATATTATTTTCATCTTCCTACCAATTGCAAGAAAACGAACCATATTTAACATTCCACTGAAAGAAACTATTAATAAATCACATAACATTCACCACATCAATCATTCATTTGGACACAAGAAATAACGTGGAAACCCATCTGGGAAAAACCACCAAGGTGCTCTTCATCTGGCATGAGAAAGGATATAGCACCTTGCAGTCTGCAGGATGCAGACTGATCTTGAGATATGTATTTAAGCTTATAATCATAGTTCTCATGCTCTCTGGTTCTCTCATCTACTCTACTCCTACTGTAGCCAGATCCACGGCTCGACAGCCCCTCTAATGCTACCATACTCTTCTCGAGTCTACTCCTCTTCTTATCACTATGACATTACAACACAATCAGCATCCCCCTCCATGTATTACCACTGAATAACAATCTACCACTGAACACTAAAAAAAGATCAATGAAAACCTTACGGACTAACTGACCAACCTTACTCTGCAAACTCAATCAAATAAACCTAAAAGCAGGAAATAAGACTGACAAACCTTCTAACCATTGCATCCTTCCTATTTATGCTAATTTACATGGCCACGCGGGTCCAACTACCTTCCGGTAGTCTGTTAGCCATCACCATCATCCACCCTTCTGGTTAGAACTATGGTGATCATGACTTGACTATTGGCCTGACTTACAAATATCATCTCGTACGTGTCTAGCTACAGTCTTACGACATCTTATACGGCCATAATCTGGATTCCGTATCTATCGCTTTCCGACCATTTTCCCCTTGTGCGCATCTGTGCTTGCCTTTCCTCTATCGCGCATTCCTCCATTCTTCCTTCGTGGGCCCTTTTCATCCTTTATGCTCTTCCTTTGCTTCTATCGCGTGCATGACGCATTTTCCTTAGCTGCACGTGTGAAGTTCCTTCGTATGCCCCTTTCCCGAGCCAACAGGCCTCCAACACTCACCTATGGCTCCTATTGAGCCACTAAGCAAGGGAAATATGAGTGGCACGATCTGTGCTGTATCTTTTGGGAAACAAAATATAGATAGTGTTTTTTTTTTTTTTCAACGGCATTTTAACTTGCACAGTCCGCTCCTTGCTCTGTTTTATTTTTTTATTTTTATTTTTTATGGCAACTTTGTGACAGGTTCTTGTGTTTCTTGCCTCCTACTATCTTTAATCTAGCCCCTCTTCACATTTAGAATTGCTTGAAGTAAATCCGTAGAATCAATCACAGAAGGCTTACTGCTACCAGAGCTTGTGTCAAGGCCCTTGCGTTTCACTGAACCGCAGGACCTTTTACCTTTATCTTCAATCCTGGAATCATCCTTATTAGCACAACCCAAACATTTCTATCCTAACTCTCCGAGTCTATCTGCAAATCGCTATATTTACTACATCGGAGAGAAGGACACCAACATGGCTTGTTTCGTAGCACAATTTTAGAGGATGGGGAATGGAGGATTCGATTGCCTAGTTCGCTTGAGCTATCAATGTAAGTCGATGCACTTTGGATTGAGAATAATATCCATACAACTAGGAATGTTGTCTTTTCTGTAGGACTCTCTCATCATCTTATCATAATCTGGCTCAAAATTAAGCAACGATGATTAGTGTCCCATTTCAATACAGCAATCTAGGTGGTCTTGACTCTGCCGCCACGCTCTTGTTCTTGGGATTTAGTGCATGGGCGCTGCATGCTGCTACAGGTTTCTCTCTTGCTTTTATTCCTTATGCTCATTGCTTCTACTGCCTACTATTCACAACCCTTTTTTCCATAAATATGAACTTTGAAGACTTGTCCATATTGAAAAATGGACAAGTCCTACTATAAATGGTGGTGGAGGTGAGTGATTTTCCCCACTGTGACGAATATCACCTCAGTAGTAAAGAGCACAAGTTGGCCTCTTCTCATTGTTCCCTCCACATCCTAGCAAGAGCTGAACAGTTCGCTTGGAGGGATGAAAAATGTGGCCACCTCTTAAGCCTTCAGTCTTTGTGAAAGACTGCAGAGACTGTGGACCGGTTCCCACATAGCTTGTCAAAATGGGCTGGGTCTCTGGTGCCACTGACAAGGCTGCTACTCTACTGGTCTTTTAATAGCCAAGGATTAATTTTTTGAAGGCTTGTCAATGGGTTGAAGCCCCTGGGTGACTATCACCATCTTTCTTCTTGCTATCTCTGGATACACCCGACAGGCTGAAAGTTGCAACAACAGTTTATCCCTCAAGGCTACTCAGCAAGAGACTCTCCAAGTCATTTGTAAATGTAACTGGTGGGTGAGAAGCATAACACATTGATGTCTGCTTAGTGCAAGTGAACCCCGATCTTACAGGGAGAGGATCGGGTCTTCTTTCGTGTAGGTTTATCTAGTGGCATTATGAGGACAAGAATATCACCTTGTGTATCGGATTTCCTTCTTAGATATGCTATGATTACCAGTGTTGCCACTTTTGGGTAATGACAGTCGTGCACACATGCAGATGGGCTGGACGGTCTCGGTGACCAAGTTCTCCACACTTGATCCTGCTACACTGTTGTCCTAGTCCAAGCACCAAATCTCCGCGGAATCTTGATGCATTTAACGGTCTTTCAACACGTGCCAGCTGTCTCGGATTTGCCATCACTTGCTTCAAAACTAGTTTTGGTGTCGGTTGTAATGTGTCTCATCATATCTACACTACTTTTGCCATAATTTCTACCAGCCTATTACACATGTGTGGTGCTATGGTTGCCTCCAAAATTCAAACATTTTTTTTTTCATCCGGGTGCCTTGGTCGCATTTCTGTACATTATTGCAAACTTGTTGGTTTAGGTCTTTTTGCGCAATAGCACAGACCTTTCCTTGGAATGCATGCACCAGGGCTTCTATCTTCGCATATTCTACCATAGTGTCCTCTGCTTGCACAAACAATTGCTCCACCTGGTCAAACTGTACATGCTCCAACAAGTCTTTCTGTATCGACTGCAATATGCCTTGAAGCTTCTATTGCATCAGCTGAATATGGTCTATGAGATTTTCCACCTTTGACTGGAATTCCTCAACCTGGGATTCCCTAGCCTTCTCCTACTCACAAAGGGTCTGGAATTCCTATTGGAGACTTTTAATCTCTACATGCTTAATGACCTTTTGTTGGAGGGGCAGTTTCCACATGTCCACCTTCACAGTAGTGATGCACTCATCTGCCTCATGAATGCACTGCCTTATTTTCTCAGTTGCACCATCCTCAAGCAATGTTTCCCAAATGGTCGCAACATTGTCTGCGGCCTTTGCACAGATTTATTCTTCGCCTTTAAGTTTGGTAGCAACTTCAGACACTGCTGCTTTTCATTTTTCCAGCACCTCTAGGGGTGTGCTTGGTATCTACCGGGCTTGCAGATATTCTAATTGGCACTGAAGATCTTGGATGATCTTCGCAAGCTTCGCCACTTTAGCCAAGGAGTCTTCATCGGCCTGCCCAAATTCCAGTGGGAATGTTGCAACGACATTCTTAATGGAATACGCCAACGTGACACAGCTTTGCTTATGGACTAAGATTTCCTACTCCTTCTGGGCCAAGGAGTTGGTGCGCTCTTGTAGTTCTTGCTTCTTTCCTTGCAAGAGGGTCTTGCATAGTTTGGCCTTCTTTTTCTGTTTTGCTACTTGATGAGCAACAACGTTTTTCCTTAGTCAGAGTTCTGTTGTAGCTGCTTGCTGGATGACATAGATCTCATCCAAGAGCAACTTGGACAAGTTTATCTTGATGGTGCTATTACCAATGTTTGCAATTGTGTCTTCATTCACGTCAAGTGCTTGTGCCTGAATGAGTACCTTGATTGGCGGTTCCTAGGGCAGTGTGAGCAGTGGTATGTTAGGATCAATGTGGTATGCTTTGGTGTCCACCATGTGCTTGACCTCATTGATAGCTGCTGTTAACTAATTGAGGTGGGTCTGGACCTGGGCAGCGATGCTCTCTTGCTAGGCCCTTATGCCACCAAGGTTATCTTGCGTAACTTTCACCATGGCGCTGGAAATTTCTTGCAACTCATCCTACATTAACATAGTGGTGTTTGTTGTTCTGTCTTCCTTTTGGTTCTTCCGCGATGATTGGCCTTCCTCAGGTTGTACACGGGTCTACGTCTCCTCTTTAGCATGCAGCTGCACAGAAGGATGGTCGTATGAGTTCTCTGTATCATCATCATCTTCCAATTTTTCTTGCAATGGGTCCCCTTGGGTATCATCACCTTCTTTCTCTTCACCATGAACTTGGTGAATTGGTGGTTCTTCTACATTCTACTCTTCAGGAAATGGTTCTGCAAGTGGGCCACGCCATTCCTCCGGCCAGAGCTTGAAAATTGCGTCCACATCATCGTCGATTGCTACGAACCTGGATTGATGTATTTGTCGAGGTGGACCTTTTACAGGCAACAAATTTATATGATGCATATCAGCTTAAAATTTGACAAAAGAAGCATACCTTTGCACAGTGGCGATGCGGATACTGTGGGTTTTCCAAACAACCTGTCACAATGCCTCTGCGTGTAATAAGAATACCAAATTGTTATCATGCTAGTGCTTGGTGTCGGCCTTGTATTCCCATAGATTCTGATATTTTTCCCCCAAACAGAATACCAAGACATTCATATGTACATAGTCCCGGGCGTCATCCCAGACAGTGAAGGTGATCAAAATTAGCAGCCAGGAATAGTATAATTTATGACCTTCTTTTTTTTTTGCTAGGATCACATCTTCGAATAGGGTGGTGATCAAGTACCATGACCAATCGAATTTTTTCCCCTGTGCACATAAATATGCAATTCCTATTACTCCTACGGAACATTGCATCCATACCACTTTATGAAATATTTTACAAGATAATATTTTTGCAGCGACCCGGAAACTTTTGTCCTAGATGGGCCTAATTAAGTATCCCCATCCTGGACGCTGAAGGTTGTGCTTCTGCTTAATGTCCCAAGTATTATGCTTAGCGAGGTAAGGCATAGGGTCTTTCCCTTCGCTTGGAAGCTCTGTAATTCTTGCTATTAGGTCAACAGTAATTGGGTATGGCTGATCCAACCATAGGTATCCTATATGAATGCAGACTAGTAACTAATTTACATACATACTGGCCTGTACACTATGGCTGAAATGAGGCATGAACAGCATATTTGTTAGACCTGAAGTGGCTAGTCACTCAACCCACTTTTGTGGTTTGATTATCTTGACAGCAGGGTCAACAGTCTATATTATATCCATGCAGTCTGTTATCTGTAATCCCTCCTAGTGCCAAGTGTCGTAGCCCCAGAGTTTCAAAACAACTAATGTGGGGAGGATGTCCTTTGGTACAGGTATATTGATAGGAATCCTTAGTGATATCAAAGTGGTCACTGGTTTCACCGGGAGATCTGCATGCACTACACCAAGTATTCTTGGTCTAATGCAAGATGGAAAGTTTGGGTCGGCCTGTTCTCTCTGTGGATATTCCTGTGGTGGTAGTTCTTCATATTCATCATTAGTTCCCTAGTCAGCAGCACGCGTCTTTCTTCACTCTCCTGGAGTGTCTAAAACTTTATGTTTCTTTTGTCTTGGTTGTGGTCGTTCATATGACTCGCCTGGAATAACTAGTATTTATTCGACTGGGTTTGGCACAGGACGCGAACCAGGGGTCAGAATTGTTTGTGGACTCCTAGTTCTTGCCATTGCGTTAGTCTCTGGGGACTGCTGTAGCTGTGGGCTTATGACTGACTGTATTTCTACTTCCTCCTCAATTAGGAAACCAGAGATGATAGTGGCGTCTGAAGCCTCACTCTCGCTGGAAATGTTAATTACCATGGGCTTGAACGGGATGGAAACCAGGTGACATGATGCAGGTCTACAGTAGCTCGGCTCTGGTGCTCTCAGTGTGTAACAAAAAACTGTCTTGATGAAGAAAGGAATATTTAGATAGCGGAAAAAAAATTTCAATCATTTATTTGTCAGTAGTATAAGGTCTAATCATGCTTGCAAGTTTCCCTTTCCACTGATTTCTCCATTAATTTTTGTAGATGACCTTTTGGGCTGTACTTGTCAGACCAGTAATGGAAATTAGTGCTAAGATGGTTGATGAGAGCTAATAGTATGCCACCTTGCTCCTTGTACTGGGTTGATTTAATGTCACACAAGTGACCCAACCATACAGATCTTTTGTATGGATTCGCTGGTTAATGCTAGATAGCCTGTCATTCCTGCTTTTTGCCTTCTTTGGCGCCTAGTTGTCTTGCTGCTTGCACACTTTAGTTCTCCCGCTTGGGTATATGTGATGATGTGACCGCTGGGTGGTTTATTGCTTGTGCTTTCTATTGGTTCTGTCACAATTCTGCAATGGAATAGTTTACATCTTTTTGGCCATTCTTTCTTCTTCTTTTTTTTCACACGTGTCAGAGTAAGGCTTCAGACAATTGTCGTTGACCAAACTCGCGATGTTGGTACCATCTACTTTTCTGAAGTTGCGTTGTGCCCCTACCCATAGTTGGTGCGATGGTATATGGCCATAGCCAAGTTTCCTTTAGTTTGTGTGGGTGCACAAAGGCTCTGCTGTCATACTGTAGGATAAGTCTTCCTTTTGTGGATGGATTCACCCTAATATATTGACAATGGTGTGCCAGCAGCTGTTGTTGAGTTGGTTTAGTCTGCAATCACAAAGGTATCTTCATCCTCTCTAAGTCTTCCACCATTCCTTTTCTTGCTATGTCGTTTAGAGGTAAGAGGGTCTGATATTTCTTCATGAGTTATGCAATTTGTACAACTGCTTCATCCTATGAGTACTTTGGGATTACTCTACGATATTTGCTTAGTTCCACTGTTTTTGGCCCACTGGAGTTAGTCAGGCTATCATTTGCATCCCTGGGTAGTTTGTCTTACTAAGTAGCTGGGCTATATGGGTGAGCATTAGCGTCGTTTATCTTCTCAACTATACCCTCCTTGTCTTGCTAGATTGTACTATGAATTATAGGGTGTTTGTCAATCTTTAGAACTATATGTGTGACCTACTGGGTTCCTTGTTGCAGCTTCTCAGATTTATCGTAGGTATTGGTCACTATATCCAAAGTGTAGATGAAACTCTCATAGGTGGGTAACTCCCTTGACTCAGTCTCCACCCATCGCACAGACCTTGTGACTCTTGCACACCTTCTCCTGGAGACTTCATGTAACCTATTTTGCCAATTCTCTAAAGCCTCCCCTGAATCAGATGTACATGAACTCATGCACTTCTAGCTTAGGTTCCCATCTACCATCAGACTGATATGATCTTCATGTATAGCTATAACATTGTAGATTTGATTGAGATAGTTAACCTGCCCCTCATTATAAATAGGTTCAACATATCTTTGCCCCTCAAATGGGTCAGTGGGCAATACTACTCTCATCTCCTCATCTTCAAAGGAGAGGATCGTTTTCTTGAAATTTATAATTATTTGATTGTCTATATCCCAATCTATCCCTAGTAGTATAGGGTAAGTATTTGTGTCATCTACAATTTTGATGACCTCAAAGTCTTCATATGTGCACAATCCTTCAACATCGATGATGGCATTGCTCAATCGGCCAAGGGGTAGTGCCTTCGCTTGATTGGAAAGACACGGCTGGATAGGAGACCAGTGAAAGTGCGGATTACCCATGCTTTCCCAAGTCTAGCATGTTAGGATATTGACATCCGACCCTAGATCTAAGATGATATAGTCCATGTCATAATCACCTATCTACGCATTCATTCTCAGTTCACAGCCAATCTTATATTTTCGTCGCACTTGGTTAACCTTCTTCTCAATGCATGATACTATAGGGATCTCATCTATTATTGCTTGTAGCTCTACAATATCATGTTTATCTTGGATTAGCATCAAGAAACTTGATAGAAGAGGCCTCAGCTTACTAGTCTCAGTGGAATCTTTCTTCTGGAATAGATGTTGGAATCATTTCGGCATGTCCTTGAATTTTGTTGAAGTTGATGGTACCTTAGGGGTTATGAATTCTGATTGCACATCCTAGAATACTTCCTCCTGCTTTGGGCCAATCGGAGATTCTTTTTTCTGTGCCACCAGCCTCACTTGCGGCTGCATTTTTTCTTGTGGGTTCTCTTGCTCTACTCCAGTCGTTGCACCTTCTCTTGTTATGGCAGCAATGTTCAGGTCTCGTGTTTTATCCACAATCATATGAACATTCGCATTTGCATTCGAGTTTAGGTTTGGTGGGGGGTTGGGTGCGGCAACATTCCTTGCTTGCCACTTTGCGATCAGCTGAGGGCATTGTTCAACATTATGGTCCTTCCCTTTACAATATGAGCTTGTCCTTGTAGGCTCCAAACAATCTCTAGCAAAGTGACCGACTTGTCCACAGTTATAGCATGTAACTGGACCTCTACCCCTACTAAATCCTCCTCCGCCACCTCGTCCTCTAAATTTTCTGCCACCCCTTCTCTAAGGGTGTAATTACTACTGTGGGTATTGGTTCTGCTGGTAGTTTTGCTGATAGGGGTTTTCCTGCACGTATGGTTGCTGAAGCGCATACGATTGTTGGTACTAATTAGCTGGGAACTGTGCAAGTTAGTATGAGGCTTGCGCCTATTCAACCTGAGGGAACCCCTCATTTTTCAATAAGTATGTATCAACTATTTTCTCTTTCAAGAGCTGGTATGCTCTACACTCATTTTCATCATGTCCTACCGATCTACAAAATTTACAAAATAAGTTTGCAGGGGTACTTACAACCTTCTGCAAAAACAAACATTCCTCATCACAGTGACCTCTTGACTGGCATATATGACACCAAGGTAACCCTTTCCCATTTAATGGGTTAGGTGCACTAGATGCAACATAATTCATGAAGGTTGGACATTTATCCTTGGTGTGTTTGTCCATTCTACATTTTGTCCACCATAAGTCCTCTTGTCCATATTTTCCCTTCTTAATATCCTGAAGTTGTAGTGTGAGGTTGGCTAGCTGTGACTAAATCTGGACAATTCCGGTGGCACCGTCAGAAATAGGAAAGGCCTCTAGCTTCATCGCCAGCTCCAATGCTTCTGTCTGTGACTCAATCTTCTATTGCATCAATGGCCCTCAGATATGTGGTAGCAAAGCAGCAATAAACAACTCCTTATGCTATACATCAGACATTTGGAAGCTTACTTTAGCCATCAGCGTCTTGAATCTTTGGTCAAAATCCCACACATTTTCTGCTAGAGCTTGTTTAATCTCTTTAATCTCAGTAATACATTGGGACTCTGATTCAGGTTTTCTAAAATCTGAGATCATTGCAACTCAGATTTCCTCAAGGGTCTTCTATGGTGTTTTGGCTGGGACAGCACAAAACTTCATGAACCAATCCAAAGCGTGACCCCTTAAGGTTGTAATCATATGTGCTTTCTTGACGTCAACGCCATGGACCAAACGTACCATCCACACAGCTTCACATAGGAACCAATGTTGTTCAGGGTCTTCCATTCCATTTCCATTAAATGTAGGTAACCGAACGTCTGTTCCATCCATTGGGTTGGCGTTCAGGTTCTCTGGGGCAAGGTTCAACTGAGTTGTGCCTTCTGGCACACTAGTTTTGGGACTAGTGTTATCCGAGTTAAAGGTCTTTCCAAGGGATGAGACTCTAGATCTCATCTCAAGTGATATAACTGGTGTTATATAATGGTTCTCTGACCTTGAGGTCTCTTCAGAGTTGTCCGGATCTTTAGGTCCTTCCGAGATCAAGCTATATTCCTCCTCTTTGTTGCAAGACCCTTCATCTTTGCACAACCGAAGTTCATGTTCACTTCCTTCAAACAAACTAGGATTCCATCAGCCCCTTCCGATTTTCCTTCTCTTTCCTGATCTGAATCTTCTCCCACTCCTTAGGACTCCAACCTCGAGTTTAGGTTCTGTTCTTCTTAGGAACATCTCCACGTACCCCTCCCCATGTTCTTACCTGCTTGTTAGTGATATAGCCCCTTCCTAGACTCATAGCTCAACTATCTAGGTGCAAAAGACCCTTCTCATAAGCAAGTAGCTTTATCCATGTACTTATTCTCAATAAGTATCTCCTTCATGTTCCTTGGAAGAAATCTCGTTCGACTTCACTATATGAAGTTATGGTATCTATTACAAACTCAGTAATATACCCTTGCAATATACTATCAACCCAAAAATCAACATCTCTTGAGACAGTGTTACTTACACTGGTTACCTCCTAAACCAACTGGTCGCTCCACTCTGTAATCTCCCTTGTCTGGCAGTTGGTATATCTAGATTCCAATCCTACCAACCATTCATGCAGTAGAACAGGGAACTCAGCAAAGAAGATCTCATGAATATCAGAGTATATATAATCATCCAACCATCTTTCTGCACTAAACCGTGTCCTTGCACTTTCTTCTTGCACAAATGCCAGTGTTTTAGCATACAACCAATCTTCTATCTCATCCTTCGTTGGGTGCCACACCATCTCCCCGATTTAATCAAAGGGCCCCGGCAACAGAACCATTTGTTGGCCACTTTTCACCACTTGCGCAACCCAGGTTCTGTGCAACTCGTTGATCCAACGACTACCTGAGATACTGGCCCGATAGAGCAAGCCCCATCGGCAACAGATGCGAAGTAGGTGCAGTCTCAACCGAGATATATCATAGATGGGTAACCACTAGAACCATGTTTCCACAATTGTCGGGGAAGTATAGTCCCTTGGTTTGCAACCAAGGATCTCAACAAAGGCAGCCAGACGGCTGGACAGAGGAGTCTGTTTTGCGCGAATGAGCACAACTGCATGTCATCGCATGCAAAATGACTTCCCTTTCTCCCTCGCAGCTGGCGCAACTCATGTGATGTAGCTGACTCACATCAATCAACTCTATGACTTAAGTCAGGATTCACAACATAAATTATCCAAAATGATATATATTTATATAGTGTTAATTCAGCAAGATATTTTGTTCATTCGCCTACCAATTGCAAGAAAGTGACAGAAAATGAACCATATTTAGCATTACATTGAAAGCAACAATTAATCATTCACATAACATTCACCACATCAATCATTCATTTGGACACAAGAAATAACGTGGAAACCCATCTAAGAAAAACCACTAAGGTGCTCTTCATCTGGCATGAGAAAGGATATAACACCTTGCAGTCTGTGGGATGCATACTGATCTTGAGATATGTCTTTAAGCTTAGACTCATAGTTTGCATGCTCTTTGGCTCGCTCATCTACTCTACTCCTACTCCTAGTGTTCTTCTCCCACTGCAGCCAGATCCGCGGCTCGAAAAACCCTCTAATTCTACCATACTCTTCCCGAGTCTACTCCTCTTCTGATCACTATGACATTACAACATAATTGGCATCCCCCTCCATGGATTACCACTGAATAACAATCTACCACTGAACACTAAACAAATATCAGTGAAAACCTTACAGACTAACTGACCAACCTTGCTATGTGACCTCATTCAAATAAACTTAAAAGCAGGAAATAAGACTAACCAACCTTCTAACCATTGCATCCTTCCTATTTATACTAATTTACATGGCCACGCAGGTCCAACTGCATCATGGCAGTCTGTTAACTGTCACCATCAGCCACCCCTCTGGTTACAGCTATGGTGATCATGACTTGACATGAGGCACTATTGGCCTGACTCACAAATATATTCTCATACGTGCCTAGCTGCAGGCTTACGTCATCTTATAATCCATGATCTGGATTTCGTATCTGTCGCTTTTCGGTCGTTTTCCCCTTGCACGTGCCTATGCATGCCTTTCCTCTGCCGTGCACTCCTCCGTTCTGTCTTCACGGGCCCTTTTTGTCCTTTGCGCTCTTCCTTTGCTTCTATCGCGCATGTAGCGCATTTTCATTGGTTGTGCATGCGAAGTTCCTTCTTATGTCCCTTTCCTGGGCCAACAAAGCTAAAGGATTTTAAGGCATTACCATGTTTGATCCCTCAGGGAATATGACTTTGAAGGGATTTCTAGATATTTGAGGACAAGCATCTTCCTTATTTTCAAGTTTTCTTTAGAAGTTAAATTTCTAATTCCTCATTGTATAATCATTCCCCATCATCTACATTCACAAGCATGGGATTTTTTAATGGGACTATGAAAGAGGGGATTTTTTAATGGGACTAGGAAAGAGCCTAATAACTTTAGTATGGTTGGTGATATTCTACATATTTAAGATGTGCACAAAGTTAGCTTCAAAGTAGGTCTAGGTGCTAAATCTAGTAATTCTGTTGAGTTTATGGCCTTGAAATTTCTCATGAAGCATACTTTGGATAGGGATATCAAACACGTAAATATTTTGGTCATTATTTACTTGTGATTAACTAGATGGTAGGAACGCTGCAAGTTCCAGATATTTAGCTTAGGGATTTCATAAGAGGGGTATCGTGTCAATATACTAGGTAGAAATATAAAGGGGTATAAAAAATGTTAATGAAAAAATGGATACATACAATATCTAGTGAAAATAGGGGTTTTTTAAAATTGGGAAGGAATATTGGGAGGGGGTTAAAAACAGGAATTTGGGAGGTATTTTCCAATATTTACTAAAATTAGGGGTATTGTTTAATATGCCACGAATGGACGTGCTATGTTAGAGATTCATTGATTGAAGACCCCTTATTTACGAATAACTGAAATTTGAAAAAAAGCCACAACAGGTGATAACTTGTTAGTAGCTATTAATCTCCCGTGACTTATAAGTGTTCACCAACCAGTAATTTTGTAGTTATGCTAGTGTATAAAGTGACTACACAATAGGTAAATAAGTATTTGATGAAATGCAATTAAATGATATGAGGGAGGTGTCATACTTATGAAGTTCATTTCTATTCTGTGAAAATCATATGCGACTCCACCCATGCGAGTTCCTTGCTATTGTTTTTGTTGTTTGAGAACTGGAAAAGTTCAGAAAATTCAGTCCATGGTTAAATTCCATCCATGCTTTCAAATTAAAATTACGTCGTATATTTATTGGAGAGTATATTTTTTTGTTGAAATAAAAAAGTTGGGCCCAGACCAGGACTTCACAACAAACAAAGGTCTTTTAACACAAATACAATGAATTATGTCTTTTACAATATATCCTTCTTAGTAACGTTATCACTGGAGTATTGAATTTACAATTGATGCTCCCTCATATCACTCATCTGCACAAATTCAAATGAATTCTTTTATGAATGAATTAAATTGATCAACGTATAAATGCATCATTGAAGACAACATTATTACAATATCCATCTCTGAATAATACACGTGAACCATCTCTAAAGAATACATATGAATGTAAGTGTTATAATTCGAAGGATATGAAAATCCGGGAAATAGTACAGATGGGTGGAATTGCTAGGTGTCAGGTTTTGAGAAGGTCGTGTTGTGATTTTATGTGGTATAAGTAGTTGTTTTTGTTGGAAAAGATAGGTAATTGAGTTTATTAGTGTTAAAGAAAAACAAGCTAAGAATAAAAAGGATAGAACATAACAATACTATGGGTGAATACCATAGGTAACAAATACTATGGGTCACTCAACTAACTACCTAATTAACAGTTGAGATTTCATTCTTCAATACATCCCCTTAATATCAACTAGTAGTACATATTCAATACTCTCAATGCCTAAGTGCTCTCGTTGATATTCAAATTTAGATGTTCCCAATGGTTTGGTGAACATGCTAGACAAAGTATCCTTATAGCCACAATACAGTAAGGAAATTTGTCCATCATTGACTAACTCACGACTGAAATGATAGCGAGTGTCAGTGTGTTTAATTTTTCTATGAAATACATTATGTTTGGACAATTGTATTGCAGAGATATTATCAAAGAAAATAAAAGTGGGAACATTTTAAGTGTGTCCCATATCCTTTAAAAGTCTTCTTAGCCAAACTGCATGGCAAGTTGTTGTGATGGCTGTTACATATTCTTCTTTTGCAAAAGACATGATTACAATGGGTTGTTTCTGAGCACAGGGGATTCACTAGCGTGGAAATTTCATATCACGTCCATTCATATTGGGGGCTTGAATACCCCTGAAAAATAAAAAATTTATTGCCCCGTATTAAGGGGTCAAGGGGGATTTTTAATTTGACATAGTAATATAAAAATTGGGGGTTATTTTATTTGTGTGGGTTGAGTAATAACTTCCAATAATGGGATGGATTCAGACCTCCAAATCATGTGTTCAATTCATACCCACCTAAAACTTAAGGACCTTCCATTTTTATTTGATATTTCTTATGATCATAAGTTTTGCATAAATATGATAGCAATGTACCAATGGTAATCTAGATGGAAGTCTCTTTGGATTACTGGCTTTAAGCAATCCTCGTTTAATAAATTACTTGGGATTGGTTTGAAGTGATGTTATTTTGTTTTTCATTTTTAAGTTTGAGCCTCTTATTAGGAAATTTCCTCTTGGTTTGTTATATCTTACTAATTTATATATACCATCAACTTATTTTAAATAACTTTAGTTGGATATCTAGGATTTCACCTACAGTCGTATTGGCATCCTTTTGAAAGTGTTCTTTAGAATTGATTCATATCTATCATTGTATTTTGAAAAATATTCTCTCATCTTTTTAACATCATCAATGGCCCACCAACGATGACTTTTAAATGATCTCTTGCTATATTTTTTGTTATCTTTTATAATCTAATTCAAATTGATTAGGATCTTTATATGAAAGAATAACAAGCACAACAAGATTCATAAGATAGAGTAGATACAAAAGACACAAAGATTTTCCTCAAGGAAACCATAAAGGATAAAACCCCACAAGCTTCCTCATAATAGTTCCATCACTAATACAATATCATAAGATGGAAAACCCCAAGTATAAGAAGTCTTCTGCAGCTCTCTCTCTCTCTCTCCTCCTTGTTCTCATCTCTCCCCATGTGAACTTGAGTGAGTGAGTGAGTCTGTATAAATGAGGGAGGGTACATACCTATTTATACCCTTCAAGTGACTGACACAATAAATTTACTGTGCCAACTTCTTACCCTAACAGGGCTGAATTTTCCTATGGGGACTTAAAAATACATTTTATTATATTCAATTTGGGGACTACTGCCTCGAATTACAACTGAGGGTTTACCTCAATGACCATAAATGATAATGACATCTTGAAAGGAGGAAAACACATATCCAATGGGGGTACAAAAATATACAATAATAATATACATCAGAATATCTTATGAAGTTACAAATACAACAACATTTTTTAAATTACATCGATGGTTCATTCAAATTGGGTTACAACATAATATAAAATTGGTAGATTAACAAGCTATGGTGTAAAACATATGCAATTCTCATATTTCCTAAGAATTTCACTAACTATTGGACTATCAGTATTTTACATTCCTTATTACATTGATCTCTTGACTAGGTTTCCTTTTATGCATTTTTCTTCCCCATTGCTATTTCATTGGGTCTTCCACTAACCAACACTACAAATTGATCAGTCACCCCTACAATCCTAGTGGGATCATTATTAGCATTATACTATTATTTTATTTAGCAACATGTTTTCTTATACTAATATACATTATGGATCCTGATTGTTAGAACTTTATAATATGATATAAAGAGGGTATTAAAAATGGGTTGATAAAAATGGATACCTACAATATCTGGTGAAACTAAGGGTTTTCTTAATTGGAAAGACATTGGGAGGTGGGTTCAATAATACAATTTTAGGAGGAATTTTCCAATATTTAGTAAAATTAGGGATATTATTTAAGATCCTATGAATGATCATGATACATAACAAGTTCACTGAGTGAACCCACCTTGTTTCTGAGATTCCTAAGAGATCAGAATTGTACCCAAATGGAAAGCATAACTAGATATGTTTTTCCTATCATCAATACTACCTGCAAAATCATTGTCAGTGTACCCTGTGAGAGTATTGTCTAGTGTATGAGTGTACGAGAGGCCATATAAAAGTGTGCCTTCAACATATCTCAGAATTATTTTTCCAAATTTCCAGTGAGATTCTTTGGGAGACTCCATAAATCTAAAAATAAGACTGACACAATACATCAAATTAGGTCTTGTTGTTGTTAAGTACATTAAAATTCCTACAATTCTTTTATAGAGAATAGCATTTACTACCAGTCCATCATCATTCTTAGTTAAATTGGTGCCAAGAGAAATGGGGGTTTCTATTGGTTTACATTTATCCATTCTAAATCTTTGCAAAATAGTAGTAGCATACTTATGCTGGAAAATAAAAATACTGTGTTCAGTTTGAGTAACTTCCAGACCAAGGAAGCACTTCATCAATCCTAGATCAGTCATTTCAAATGCCTTTTTCATGACTGTCATGAAATATTCAACCATCAAATTAACAATCTAAATCATTTCATCAACATAAACACATACCATCAACATTTTACCTTGATCTGGTTTGACATACAAAGTGGTCTCATTGTTGCTTCTGTTGAAACCATTATTGATGAGGCAGGAGTTAATCCTAATGTACCAATCTCGTGGAGCTTGTTTTAGACCATACAAGGACTTTTTCATCTTAAACACTTTGTATTCATGACCTTTGACAGTATAACCAGGTGGCTGGTCTACATAAACTTCTTCATCAAGAATACCATTAAGAAAGGTCGATTTCACATCCATTTGATACACAGGCCATTGATTTTGTGCAGTAATGGAAAGTACAGCTCTGATGGTATCCATCCTTGCTACATGATCAAATATTGCATCATAATACACACCATATTGTGGTGCATATCATTTGGAAACCAACCTTTCCTTGTTCTTTTCAAGTTCTCATTTTTCATTCAGTTTGATCTTATAGACCCATTTGACTCCAATATTGGTTTTATCTGCAGGGATGTTAACAAGATCCCAAGTATAGTTTTTCTCTATTGCCTTAATCTCTTCATTCATGGATTTTACCCACTGTGCATCCTTCACTACTTCATTAAAAGATGTGGGCTGACAGGAAAATAGAGCATACTGAAGTTTCTCATCAATTACAAGAGTCTGTTCATATAACTCTCTCAAGCTTCTAATTTCCTGGTTCTATGGTGGAGTCTCTAATGGTGTTTCTTCTTACTATTGTACTTCCAATCTTAGAAGTATGATAGGTAGATCTGGAAGGTCTGAACTTCCTTCCTGATGTATGTCTGAAGGATAACTCCAACATTTGTCTTTAATGAATTTTACGTCTCTTCTCACCACAACCTTTTTAGTGACAGGGTTATACAGTTTGTAGGCTTTGTGTTGTTCACCATAACCAGTGAAAATGAAACGCTCACTCTTCTTATCCAAATTTATTTTGAGTTCATCATGTATATGTGAAAAAGCAACAGAATCGAAAATTTTGAGATGTGTGACACTAGTCTTAGGTCCACTCCATACTTCTTCAAGAATCTTGTCCTAGACAGTCACTGTGGGTGATCTATTAAGCAAGTAGACTAAGCATGTAATAGCTTCATCCCAATACTCATTTGATAGCTTATTGTGTGAAAAAATTCTACGGTCCATGTTCATGATGGTCTAATTCTTTCATTCAGCAACTCCATTCCGCTGTGGAGTGTATATGGTGGTGAAATGTCTTTCGATGCCATGTTGCTTGCAAAAGTATGAAAAATCATGTGAATCATATTTACCTCCACCATCTAACCTAAGCACTTTAATGAAATTTCCAAACTTCTTCTCAGTGAGATCCTTGAACTCTTTGAACCTAGAGGTCTCTGATTTGTTTCTCAGGAAATAAATCCATGTTTTCCTACTAAAATCATCATTATAGGTCAGAAAATAAAAACTACCTCTTATGGATTAGGTTTGCATGGGTCCACAAAGATTTGTATGAACTATTTCAAGATGTTCGTTTGCTCGATATGTGGAAGTGGGGAAGTTGTCCCTTTGATGTTTTCCATTGATACAATCCTCACAGGTGCTGGATTGTTCATCAATAACTGGTAACCCTTTGACCATTGATTGTTTGTGCAGGAGATTGAGACTCTTGAAGGGAAGATGACTGAATATATAGTGCCATAACCAGGATTCATCTAGAGTGGAAACTGTATGGGCTACAGACTCTCGAAGGTTGGAACTCTAGGGACTTAGAGGAAATATTCTATTCTTGGTCATTTCAGCTTTGGCTATGAGTCTCTTACTGGGGGGTTTATCATAAATAGTATAGTATGTATCATAAAAATGAAAATCATACTGATTCTGAAGTAATTGACCTATATTGATCATATTTACATTCTGTTGCAGCTGCAACTGTTTTCCCCAAATTTTTTAAGTTTTGGTCCCCCCCTTTATGATTTAGTGTTGCTTTGAATTGTTTGGATCTGTGAACTATTTGGTCATGCTTTAATTTTGGATGATTTTGAAGATTGACTCTCGTCCTATTTTTTCAGAAGTTGCTTGTGATTGAAAATTGTTGTGGGTCGCAAATTTTGAGTTTGGCTTTGCTAGTCGAAGATGAATCCGATAAATTGTTCTTTGAAAAGCCGATGTCTAGGAGGTGGAACAGGTTTTTGACCGTGCTGAATTTTAAAGCTGTTTCGAACACTTAATATTTTTATTGATCGGGCGTCAAATTATGTTTGATCGGAGGTTGTTGTATGTTTGTTTTCCGCCTTTACGACTCCCAAAGCGGCTAGCTACCCGAAATGTAAGCGCTCCGCCCACCGACGCGTGTCGATTTCTAGTCGCGTGTCTGTAGCCCTTTTTTCTTCCACCATTACGGCTGCAAAAAGCACTTGTCTTCCGATGTCGTTGTCTTTCCGACTCCCGACTGGAAGCTTCTGCGCCCGCATTTTAGTTCATAATTTTTTCGAGGCCGATAGGTTTTAAATGCTCGAGGTGCTCGTTGCCTGTTGAGACCCGCTTGTGCGGATTTAAATAAATTCTACCAAGCCGATGTTTCATGTTCCAAGGCGCCGATGAGTTTTCTTTTTCCGTCATTGGCGAAGGTTTCGAACTTGCGTATGGACGAGATGGTGGTACCAGCACTTGTTAGGGTTCTCATAGCAGCACCTCTTGATGCTTAGCCATTTTGGGTTGATATAATTTGATGTTTTAAGAATGTAATCCCAATGGATGATAGATGGCATTTATTTGTAGGTGGACTCAAGAGACTTTTGAGATTCCCGCAGCATGAGGGTATAACCGGGAGATAGGTAGCAGAAGGAAGCCGGGAAATTTTGGGCAAAGGTCGAGCTAAAGCTGACGGGATCGTAAGAAGGGAAAATGAAGGAGAAGACAAGATGAATAGGAAAAAATGCGCAGACCTAAAAGGTTTGTCAGTTACTCAGTGGATCATGAGTGCGCGCAGAAAAGATAAAAATAGAGATATGAAACGTTTTGGAGGGACCGAAAGGTCACACGTTGGGGGACGCCCAAGCGGTTAACTGTCTTAGTTTAAATATTTAAAAGTTAGAACTGAGAGGGGCTTTTCCCCTCGAAAACTTGTAAACTATTGCTTGTAAGAGGAATTATTTCGTTTTACAATCAGAAATTGCAAATTTTGCCTGTCGGAGGAAGTGCTATGTGGAATCTATCAATCTGATTAAATGAGCGATGTTGAATGGGAACTATTTCATTTTCAACTGCATTTCATTAAAATGTGAGAGCGTTCTAACTTCCTGAACCTATGTTCTTGTCTGAATGTTCTTTAGTATACTCTGTGATATTTTCCACCGTGAGTAAATGGGATTTTTAACTGTTGATGAGCTATCTTATCATCTATACTTTTATTCATGTTTATATTTTATTTTTATAAGAACAGCTATCTGTGATTTTCCACAACACATGGACAAAAATGCATTACTCACGAATTAACATCCAACTCTCTAGAGATAGCTTAGTTAGCTTTACTTTATTACTGTGTATATGATTTAGATGCTTGTGAGTTCTAAGACAAGAGGTAAGAACCTGTGCATCACTTTGTGACTACTCCTTGCATCCTTTATCAGCCTGCATTGTTAATTAGGCACGTGTATATAATCTCTTAATTCAAAAAATACAAAAATATACACGGTGGGCCGGGCCGCAACCGGTAAAACCTTTATTTTTTGTTACTTGACTTACGATAGCCGGAACGCAAACCAAACGGATACCCTACACCAAACAGTCACGGGCTAGTTGGGAACATTGACTGGGGAGAATCCCTTGCTGTTGTTGCCTGCGAATTTCCAGGCCTCAACAGTTTCTGGCGCTAGAAGGAGGGCCGCCAGTGCATGGCTAGCTGAGGAAACCCGTTTTCTCGAGACTATTCCACTGGTAATAGTTCAGAAAGCAGTGGGATTCATAATCCAATTCCGGAAGAAAGGGGTAGAGAACATTTGTTTTTTGTCGACAACGAAGTTGTTAATAATTTGAGAAGACACACTAGGGCATACGTGAAGAAGATCGGAGGATTTCGAATGATCCCTGAATTTCCCGGAAGAGAATATAAAAGGAAGGATCGTCCTATATTGGAAGACTCAGTGCTGGTTGAATATTGGGAAGAACTTGTAGAAACAGCCTTACAGGAAGTTGTACTTCCTTTGAATCAAGAAGGCCTAGATACTCCTCACAATTCTCCTGCTCACACTCCTATTTGCTCGCCTCCTCACTCTCCACCCAGACTCATGGCAGGCGTAAATGCCAATCAGCCACCCAACCCACCGAATCTGTCGCCTGCCTGGAGGGCCAGATGACCTTTAAACCTACCACCTCCATTGCATGATTTACCTCAATCCTTTGAAAAGATGCTCCCCAAATTTGACCCAAGTGAGAAGATACTAGTAGACGACCACCTGCAAAGTTTTTATTTGGCAATAGAAGGATTAAGGGCTGGGGAGTATGAGGATGTAGTTTGTAGACTATTCTCGCACACCCTCAAAGGAGCTGCAGCATCTTGGTATTTTGGTCTGCCGGCAAACTCTATCCCGAATTGGGATACCTTCGAGAGGCTCTTTAGAAGAAAGTATGCAACCCAGAAGACTCATGCAGCCCTCATGAAAGGACTATGCACCTTAAAGAAAGAAAGAAAAGAGAAGGTGCACAGCTTCACTCAAATATTTGCAGTGTACCTCAAGAATTTCTCTAAAGCTAATAGACCTTCAGATAAAGTCCTGATTGAATATTACACCTCAACTTTGGGACCCGAGTTGGCCATGTTTGCCAAAATAAAGGCCAAACCCACTTTAGCAGAGACCTATGAGGAGGTGGAGAAAGTAGAGGCTGAAAGGGAAAGTATTGAAGATTATCCAGAACGATCAGGAGAGAAAAGTGCAGGAAGGAAAACCTTGTTGTTTACCAAGCCAAAGGAAGAGCAGTCACCAGATTTTGAAGGTATGGAAAAAATGATGTAGAATCTTTCCAACAGAATCATAGACTTGGAGAAAGAAAAGGAGGCTCAAAAGTTCTACAAGCCCTATTACAAGAAACGATAGGACAACAATCAATCCCAACCCCTCCGCACAATTCGTCATCTATGAATTTAACGGAGGTAGGATTGGACAATTTTTGCACTTTCCATCAGCAACCCCACTCTGAAAAGAATTGTCCTCAATGGATAAGCTCAATGACACCCGTTATGAATCAGCTGTTGGATTCTAAATTAACAGAAGATGGAGATGAAGAAAGAAAAGACAGTAACACGGCCACGAAAGAGCAAGAAGATGAGGCCATGGTTCTGTGGAAATCTGTTTCATTATTCGATGCTGAGGAAGAAAAGAATTGGGGATACAGGGACATCATGGAAACAAACGTAACAAAAAGAATCCAAGGGTTGGCTAAAGAAAACAGTCTCATACTCCCAAAGATTAAAAGGCTTCAGAAAAATGTTAAGAAATTCCAAAATAATTCCTCAGCCGATAAAATTCATGAATTCACCATTACCAGCCAAGATCCTAGGCAGACTGATACGTTGGCCAAGCCCAATGAGAAAAGAATGAACGCTGATAAGCCGCATCCCACCGAACCACAGATGGATTATGATATTAAGGAAGATATAAAGAAGGTAAGGGCAAATATCTCATTATTTGAAATGTGTAAGGTGCCGCAGTAGAAGGAAAAACTTTTGAAAGCGCTTGAAGCATCAGAAGAGAGGCTGCCCACTGACAATCAACCCAAAGAGGAAGAAGAAATCGAGGAAGCAAGCATTGGGGGTAAGTCTAAGAACAAGAATCCACCTTTCCTTCTCACTTTTGAAATTTTTAATCACAACGTACACAATTGCCTGGTAGACTCAGGGGCGTCGGTTAACATCATGCCAATATCAGTCTGTAAAAAGATAAATGGGCAGCCTAAGCCATCCACGTGGAGGGTTGTTCAGCTGGATAGGAAGAATGTGAAAGTAATTGGAGAAATGGAGGATGTCCTAGTCCACCTGTCTTCAAATGATAATGTGTGTCAAGTTATTGATATCGTGGTGGCCGACATACCAAACGCTTACGGGCTTGTTCTAAGAAGAGACTAGTTGGCAAAACTAAACGGATATTTTGCCTCGGATTGGTCGCATCTGTGGCTGCCGTATAAAGGAATCCTGAATCAAATTAAAATTTTGAGGGAACCTCACATGAAATACAACGTTACTCAACTTGAAGAAAAAAACGAAGCAGTGGATTCTGTGTTGGGGAACTACTTTATTGAGTTAGAACCGGGAAATTACCAAGAAGAAAAAGCCAGTGATACATTAGATGCCCAGCCTAACCTCCTTTGATTTTCACGGGCTGATGAAATTGACTGTAAAATAGTAGACTTAGCAGTAGAAGTAGATTCTCATGCAATAGTTAGCGATTTCTGGACATTGTTTTTTGATGGCTCTAAGACGTTACAAGGGGCAGGGGCCGGCTGTGTCCTAATCGACCCCCAGAAGAATAAACATTTCCTTTCATATAGAATAGAGTTTGAATGTATGAATAACACGGTTGAGTATGAAGCATTGGTGCAAGGTTTAAGGAAAGCAATCGACTTAAAGGTAAGTAATCTGAAGGTTTTTGGAGATTCTGAAATAATTGTAAAACAGATTCGGAATCAAATACATTGTATCTCCCCTTACTTAAAAGAATATCAAAATGAGGTATGGGACCTACTCAAATGTTTTAACGCATTTAATATTGTTTCAATTCCAAGACTTAAAAATGCAGCAGCTGATTTGTTGGCCACATCAGCTACTAGGCTTGTGCCTACTAATAATTGATGCTCCGTTGAATTGCTTTTCAGGCCCTCGGTCCCTAATATGATTACCAACCTACGAGTGTTCGACGACGATTAGCAGATTATAGAATGCTTAACAAATGACGAGGTATTTAAAGGGGCAAATATAGATTATGAAGAACATCAAGCCGAGCTAAAATATGATAATTTCATCCCTAAAGGAGTCAGAACCTTAGAAAGAATGTTCGATTTAAATGAAAAATTTAGAAAACCAGCAAACGTGAAGACTCATAGCTCATCTCTATAGTTCGAATTGATAAATTTAGGGACTGAGACAAATCCCAACTATGTGAATATTGGCAAATGTTGTTCACCAGTAGAAAGAGATAAATTCATCAGTCTTTTTAATCAATATAAAGACGTTTTCTCCTGGACATACAAATATTTGAAGACATATGACACCAGCATTATCCAGCATGTTATCCCCATCAAATCTGGCGTCAAACCTTATCAGCAACCTTTAAGAAAAATGCACCCAAATTGGAACCTATGATTCAAAGTGAAGTTAAGAAATTATTGGATTCTAGAATCATTTTTAAGGTCAGACACTCGAAATGGGTCTCAAATCTGGTACCAGTGAGAAAAAAATCTAGAGAAATCAGGCTATGCGTGGATTTCAAGATTTTAAACCGCGCTTCAGATAAAGATAACTATCATGTTCCACCCATGGAGCAACTACTACAAATGGTCTCAGGTTCTGAGCTATTTTCTTTATTGGACGGTTTCTCAGGCTACAATCAAGTATTAGTAGCCGAAGAAGACAGATTGAAGACATCATTTAGGACCAGATGGGGAACCTTCGCTTATAGAAGAATGCCCTTTGGGCTTATAAACATTGGATCTACGTTCCAGAGGGCGATGGACATAGCTTTCCGCGGCTTCATTGGCCGTAGTGCTGTAGTGTATCTTGATGATATTACGATATTCTCAAAGAGGAGAGAAGAACACGTGTTTCATCTAAGGCAGATTTTTGAACGCTGTAGAAAATATGGCATCTCACTCAATCCCAAGAAGTGTGTGTTCGCTATTACGAAGGGCAAGTTGCTAGGTCACGTAGTTTCAAAGGAGGGAATCTCTATAGATCCAAAGAGGATCAAGGCCATTGAATAGATCCCCTTGCCCCATAATAAAAAAGGGATGCAATAATTTATGGGAACAATAAACTTCATGCAAAGATTCGTGCCAGATTTCGCTCAGATTGTCAAACCTATGCAGCAAATGGTGAAGCAAAGTGCACAATTCAAATGGACTGAGATTGAGAAGAATTCATTCAGCAAGATTAAAACCGTTGTTGCACATGCACCCTCCCTAAAAATCCCAGATTTCGATAAAGATTTTATTCTGTATACTTTTGCATCTGATGATTCACTAGCAACTGTGCTTACTCAGAAGCAAGATGGGGGAGATGAGTTCCCCATATCATTTATGAGCACTGGTCTACAAGGGGCTGAACTAAATTACCCGGCTATTGATAAACAAGCTTATGCAGTGTTCAAAGCAGTAAAACAATTCAGGCCCTACATATTAAAAAATCAAACCAAGGTGATCATCCCACACCCAGCTATAAGGTCCCTTTTTGTACAGAAGGATTTAGGAGAAAGAAGGGGTAATTGGGTAACAGCTATTCAAGAGTATGACCTCGAGTTCAAGCCAGATTCTATATTTAAAGGGCAAGGTTTGTGCAAACTAATGACTGAAAATGGAAACAATGAGGAACATGCCTGGGAGGATGAGGCTGAGTTACAATTGATGGATGTATGTCCTCTGTTCATAGGCCCTGAATCTTGGTATAGAGACCTCGTGCATTACCTCCAGACAGGAGTGTTGCCAGAACATTGGAATTATAAGCAAAGAAGAGTGTTGCATCTTAAATCGGCCTCCTATCAAATTTTTGAAGGAATATGATTCAGAAAAAATTATGACGGGGTTCTTCTTACATGCTTAGAGAAAGAGGATGCGAAGAAAGTAATGACAGATTTACATTACGGGCCTGCTGCGAGACATTTTTCAAGAGATACTACAGCTCACAAAATTCTCAGAGCCAGTTACTATTGGCCCACGCTTTTCAAAGATGCACATGCTCATGTCAGGAAATGCGACATTTGTCAAGGGTGTAGTGGAAGACAATCTAAAGCAGTCGCACCACTGAAGCTTGTGATGATCACGGAGCCGTTCGAGCAATGGAGGTTGGATATTATTGGGGAGATAAAGCCGAACTCTTCCCTACAACATAAGTATATTCTGACCACAACCAATTACTTTTCTCACTGGGTCGAAGCCATCCTGCTGCACAAAATAAATAAGGACGCGGTCATCAGCTTCCTACAGGACCATATTATGACCAGGTTTGGAGTTCCAGTTTCTTTAGTCTTTGATAATGCTACTTACTTTTCATCAAGAAAATTAATTGCTTTTGCTCATGACAAAGGAATAAAGTGCATTATTCTGCTAATTACTATCCACAAGGACATGGCTTGGCCGAATCTACTAACAAAAATCTGATTAGAATTTTAAAGAAGACTGTGATAGAAAACCAGAGGAGTTGGCACTTAGCGCTATCAAACGCCCTTTGGGCCGATAGAGACACCCCCAAGTGTTCGATAGGAGTGTCTCCGTATACCCTTGTGTATGGAAAAGAAGCCATTCTTCCCCCCAGTATCATGCTACCCTCTTCCATAATAGCTCAAGAGTCTAGAGGGCCTAATAATGAAGTCTTGCAAATGAGGATATATAATCTCCTGAAAGCAGAAGAATCTCGATCTAAATCCAGAGAGCGCTTTAAGAAACAACAAGAGGTAATAAAGAGATGGTTCGACAAACACAAGGCAAGGACAAAATATTTTGAAGTGGGAGATTTAGTTCTCAAGTGGGACCAACCTCATGATGAAAAAGGAAAACACACAAAATTCTAGTAGTTGTGGGTAGGTCCTTTCCAGATTGCTGCAAAGCTTGGCCCTTCAACTTATATGTTGCAAAATTTACAAGGGCGGAAAAAGAACTTGCCTATAAATGGCTTGGTTCTCAAGCCTTATTTTTCCTGAGTTTTGTTGGTATTCTTCTATCTTGTATATAAATAATCTGGCCTGACCTTCGTCTTTGAGTCTTGATTTTTCAGTTTTGTTTTAGTTTAAATTTCTATCGATTTCAATAAAACCCGTGGTTGCATGGGGAACATCAGAATTTGGATTGATCAAAGTTCTTAGGTGTAAGACTGTATATTGCTATTTATCTAAAAGAACTTCCATTTTAGCAGTTTTCTCGAATAGCTATGTACGCATTGAATTCCTCCTTAACCCTTGTGAAATAAACCAGAATCAAAAGGTCTGAAGTACTATTTTGAGGCTCCATCCATGTCACATTTAAAATGTACTAGGAAGTGACATCGAAGGGCCCATGGAAAGGAGCAAGGTAAACAGTATATTAGATATAAATGATCCCATGCCAAGAAATGAACGCGAGAAGGCAGAAAAGAGTCAAAACTCCTATGAAAGCATTATATATCAAAACAAATGTGGAACCATATAAGTACTAAATTGCCGAAAGTTCCTCTCTGTCCGTGAGCTGAAATGTGAATACACCCCTCACACAAAAGGAAACTTGGGATAGAGGAGCCTGAATTAAAATTCAGAAAGAAAGGCATACAGGAGGGCTCATATGAAAAGGACAAAAGTCCAAAAGCACAAAAGTGTTGAAGTGGCATGGGAATGAGGAACAAATGAATATTTATGTTTGCTATATGCTACAATCCTATGGTGTCCAAGCTGGTAGCTACCTGAGGACAAAGGTAACAATGAAATTCATCTTTCGGCCTCAACAAAGTTATCCGTACTTGAAAATTTTGGTTTCCACTCTCCCAAATTGGACTATCATCAATGATTAAAGGTACATACATATGCCTTTTGAGAAATCCAGATAGCTGGAAGAATTCAATAAGTTCATTTGTTGTTAAACAGTCTGTCACTCAAGGAATAATCATCTAGAGATCTAGGTTCACTAGGTAATCGCCAATTGTTGCAGCTACAACTATTTTCCCCAATTTTTTTAAATTTTGGTCCCCCCCTTTATGATTTAGTGTTGCTTTGAATCATTTGGATCCGTGAACTGTTTGGTCATGCTTAAATTTTGGATGATTTTGAATATTGACTCTCGTCCTATGTTTTCAGAAGTTGCTTATGATTGAAAATTGTTGGGGATCACAAATTTTGAGTTTGGCTTTGCTAGTCAAAGATGAATCCGATAAATTGTTCTTTGAAAAGCCGTTGTCTTGGAGGTGGAATAGGTTTTTGAGCGTGCTGAATTTTAAAGTTGTTCCGAACACTTCATATTTTTATTGATCGGGCGTCAAATTATGTTTGATCGGAGGTTGTTGTATGTTTGTTTTTCGCCATTTCAGCTCCCAAAGCGGCTAGCTACCCAAAATGTAAGCGCTCCGCCCACCGATGCGTGTCGATTTCTAGTCGCGTGTCTGTAGCCCTTTTTTCTTCCACCATTGCAGCTGTGAAAAGAACTTGTATTTCGATGTCGTTGTCTTTTCGACTCCCAACTGGAAGCTTTTGCACCCACATTTTAGTTCATAATTTTTTCGACGCCAATAGGTTTTAAATGGTCGGGGTGCCCGTCGCCTGTTGAGACCCACTTGTGCAGATTTAAATAAAGTCTACCCAGCCAATGTTTTGTGAGTTTTATTTTTCCGTCATTGGCGAAGGTTTCAAACTCATGTATGGACGAGATGGTGGTACCAGCACCTGTTAGGGTTCTCATAGCAGTAGTGCTATACATTGGCTTCTCTTGATGCTTAGCCATTTTGGGTTGATATAATTTGACGTTTTAAGAATGTAATCCCAATGGATGATAGATGGCGTTTATTTGCAGGTGGACTCAAGAGACTTTTCAGATTCCCATAGCGTGAGGGTATAACCAGGAGATAGGTGGCAGAAGGAAGCTGGAAAATTTTGGGCAAATGTCGAGCTGAAGCCGACGAGATCGCAAGAATGGAAAACGAAGGAGAAGACAAAATGAATAGCAACAAAGGTGTAGACCTGAAAGGTTTGTCAGTTACTCAGCGGATCATGAGTGCACGTAGAAAAGATAAAAATAGAGATATGAAACATTTTGGAGGGACCGAAAGGTCACATGTTGGGGGCATCCCAAGAGGTTAACTGTCTTAGTTTAAATATCTAAAAGTTAGAACTGAGAGGGGATTTTTCCCCTCGAAAACTTGTAAACTATTGCTTGTAAGAGGAACTATTTCGTTTTACAATCAGAAATTGCAAATTTTTCCTGTCGGAGAAAGTGCTATGTGGAATGTATCAATGTGATTAAATGAGCGATGTTGAATGGGAACTATTTCGTTTTCAACTGTGTTTCATTAAACTGTGAGAGCGTTCTAACTTCCTAAACCTATGTTCTTGTATGAATGTTCTTTAGTATACTCTGTGATATTTTCCACCGTTAGTAAATGGGATTTTTAACTGTTGATGAGCTATCTTATCATGTATACTTTTATTCATGTTTAGATGTTTGGTTATAAGAACAACTATCTGTGATTTGCCACAACACATGGACATAAATGCATTACTCATGAATTAACATCCAGCTCTCTAGAGATAGCTTAGTTAGCTTTACTTTATTACTGTGTATATGATTTAGATGCTTGTGAGTTCTAAGATGAGAGGTAAGAACCTGCACATCACTTTGTGACTACTCCTTGCATCCTTTATCACCCTGCATTGTTAATTAGGCACGTGCATATCATCTCTTAAGTCAAAAAATACAAAAATATACACGGTGGACCAGGCCACAACCAGTAAAACCTTTATTTTTTGTTACTTGACTTACGGTAGCCGGACCGCAAATCAGACGGATTCCCTACACCAAACAGTCATGGGCTAGTTGGGAACGTTGACTGGGGAGAATCCCTTGTTGTTTTTTCCTGCGAATTTCCAGGCCTCAACACATTCAAATGTGGTACATAGAACACCTTATGAATAAACTTCTTTTCATTTTCTTTGTAAGAACAGGGATAGTACATTTTCCTTTGGATGGAACCAGAAATTCATCTCCTAGCTTGATATTCGTGGAAATAGAAGAATCCAAACTAGAGAATAGTGACTTGTTACCTTGTCATGTGATTGTTGCAACTGCTATCTAGTGGTCATGGATCTGTGTTGCAGTGTTCTTCATTTTCTTGATAAGATAGAGACATCACCTCTAACGAGACTTCTTCTTCTTTAGAGACATTGTCTCTACTATTGTTCTGGTTACTGTTCTGGTCAGCTTGCTTCTTTCTACATTCTCATTCATAGTGTCCATACTTCTTCTAGTAGTTACACTGAATATTGGATTTTTGGTCCATTTGTTGCGTCTCCCCCTTTGACCTTGATATTTTTGAGAGTGTTCTAAATGATCCAATTGTTCATGACTGGTTCTGTTCCCTATAGATAGATACCCTCGGCCTCTTCTTCCTCTACCTCATCCTCCTCTTCCTTGACCTTTGTTGAGGGGATCTTGGGCATTGAAAGCAATGGTCAGCAAATCTTCTTCTTGATTGAGTCGAGCTTCATGAGATAGAAGAGATCTAGTCAACTCTTATAGGGTGAACTGAGACAGATCTTTTGCCTCTTCTATGGCAGTCACTACCATAGAAAATTTTTTGGTGAGGCACCTAAGAATCTTTTGAACAACTATATTCTGTTCTAGAGGTTTACCGTAGGTTTGAAATTGGGTCACAATTCCTGAAACCCTAGTTATAAATTGATCTATAGTTTCCAACTCATTCATCTTCAAACTTTCAAATTGAAGTCGTAGGGTTTATAGTCTTACCTTGTTTACTCTATATATTCCTTTTTAGAAAGATGCAAGGAGATTCCAATCTTGATATGTGCTATTAGCTCCTGAGATCCACAACAAATTGGACTCCTTGATGCAAATTTGTATCAACCATGTGGTTGTGATATCTCGATCTCGACAAGCTTCAACAACATTCTTCTGGGCATTATTCATTGCAGATAGAACATTTGTATCTGGTTCTTGGAACTCATTTTCAACCATATGCTAGCATTTATTGAGCTGGAGAAATGTCTTCATCTTGATAGTCCAAAACTCATAGTTCACCCAAGTTAGAATGGGTTCAGAGATCAGATTCAATGTGCTCGTCCTAGCCATCTTTCCTTTTTTTAAATTTGACAAAAAAAAACCAGCATTGCTTCTTGTGCATTGGAAGAGAGAGGTGGGGGGGGCCATGGTAGTACCAAGATTCGTTGTAAGTCCCAATGGTTCACCGCACTTTCCCAATTTGAGAAGAGCAGTGGTACCACATACTGTCTCTGCAAATTAGGTGGTGGCACCACTCTTTCACTATGTGAAATGTGTGGTGGACCTTTTGGTAATGCACTTCGTGAAAGGGGAAAATTTGGTGGTGCTTGCTTTAGAGAAAAAAATGCGGGACATATCGAAAGCTCTTTCATCCTGAAAAGCTGATCTAGGGAAAGAAGATTTCATTAAAAAATTTGTTGGAGGGCATTACACTGTGGGGAAGGAGATTGTGGACCTCTTTCTAGATTGTGTGAGGAATTTGGTCGATAATTGCACCGATTTACAAGGTTTTTGGGTTTTTAATGTTGTTGGAGGTGGAACTGGATCTGGTATAGGTTCCTTGCTTTTGGAGCAACTTTATGTTAACTATGGAAAGAAATCAAAGCTTGGATTCACTATTTATCATTCATGTAGTTCGAATGTCAATCTTGGAATAAAATTCAAACTTTCAATCAATGTGCAAATCAATGTTTAAATGTTTGATGGATCTGGTGCAATTGCAGATGTTGTCGAGAATGATTCCCACCAGGAAATTGTTTGCCATATGGAACCGCAAAACTAGAGAGCCAAATGGAACTACGCAAAACTCCTCCACAAAAGGGTCTATCTTTGTTGTGTTTTGGTTTTCACAACTGCTTTCGAGTGTGAGTTCTTTCCACTCTGTGAAAAGACTTACCCAGACAAGGATCAGGATGTAAGCTCTAATACCATGTTAAAGAAAACAAGTGAAGTAAAAAAAAACAGAAACAAAATGGGCATATTGATTTCCTTCTCATTATTAAGCACCATCTTATATAGGAATACAATAGAACAATACTATGGGTGAATACCATATGTAAGACAAATACTATGGGTTACTCAAATAACTACCTAACTAACTATTGAGATTACATTCTTCAACAATTAGGAGTTCAAACTATTTTATTAGGAGTTCCACTCTTACATGACTCCACATCAGCTATAATTCTACAAGCCAAATGTAGTTGGACTAATCCTTAAGTGATTAGAGTTGAAGTTAAGCTAATAGTTGTATACTCATTGGAGTTAAGCTAATAGTTGTATCTAATAGTTAAGCTAATAATTATATAATAAAACTATGATTAGATTTGAAGTTAAGCTAATAGTTCTAGAATCATTGGAGTTAACCTAATAGTTGTATCTAATAATGGATGGAGTTAGGCTCACAGTTGTATCTAATTTTTATAACTATCACTAACTGTACTTATCGCGTGTTAATTAAGTTGTTTTTGTTTTTTTTGAAATTATTAATTATTAATTTTGGAAGATGGCTATAGAACCAATTTGGACAGTACACTTGTCTCGTTCTCGTTTAATTTTGGACGATGCCCATAGAATCAATCTAGACACTACACTTGTCTCATTCTCGTCTATAGTTAAAAAAACATGGATGGCATTCCACCCCAAAATTCTAAGATATATACGCATATCGACGTAATATATATATAATTTATTTCTTTTATTTCCTTATATGATAGGATGGCATCATGTCTTTCATCATCACACACACACACACACACACACACACACACACACACACACACACACACACACACACACACACACACATATATATATATATATGTTATATGATTTATTTCTTTTATTTCCTTATAGGATGTCATCATGTCTTGCATCACCATCTATCTATCTATCTATCTATCTATATATATATATATATATATGAATGATGATGAAATACATAATGACATCCTATAAGGAAATATTATTAATAAGATTAATATGTTCAGAATAGATATAAATAAATTACTACATGGTTTCACTGCAATGAAGGTAGACTTCTTAGGCTACGAGATGAAGTCATTGGAGTACAACTACATGTTCATCTAATTGTTTTTTATTCCCGTGTTAATCTAAATTTAATTTAATAGGTGTATCAAGTTATTGGATTTAATGTGATCTTTATCTAATAGTTAATCTAACAGTTATCCAATATAACCACGATTAGAGTTGAAGTTAAGGTAATATTAGTAGAATCATTAGTTGTATCGAATACTTAAGCGAATAGTTGTATCAAGTTATTGGAGTTAACATAATATTTATCTAATAGTTAAGCTAATAGTTATCCAATATGATTAAAGTTGAAGTTAAGGTAATAGTTGTGGAATCATTGGAGTTAAGCTAATAGTTGTATCTAATCGTTAATTTAAAAGTTCATATATCAACAATTGCAGTTCAAGTAAAAGTCATGATTGGAGTTGAAGTTAAGCTAATAGTTGTATCACCAATGGAGTTAAGCTCATAAATTTATCTAATAATCGAATAATTGAAGTTGAAATTTAATTTTCTAACTATAACGAAGTGTACTTATTAGATGTTAACTAAGTTATTTTTTATTTTTTTTGAAATTATTAATTATGAATCTTGGATGATGCCCATAGAATCAATCTAGATAGTACACTTTCCTTATTCTTGTCCAAAGATGAAAACACATAGATAGTAGTCAACCCCAAAATTATAAGATATGTGCACCTATCGACGTAAAAAAAATTAGTTTTTATATTTTTTAATTTTGTAAACGATCAATCTAATTTCCTTTCTTTCATTTTATTAATTATTATCTCTCCACTCTTATCCCTTTATACTTTTAATCATATTTAAGGATATTTTAATTTATCCTTTATTATTAAATTAATATTAATAAGATTAATATGTTAGGCCAAAAGGCATATATTTGACATATTGAAATTTATAATAAATTACTAATACATAGTTTAATGGATGTTTTTGGACTCATCAACTAATCAAATCTTGATCAAAGAATTTCTTTTTGAGAACTCTCGCCCCTTCTTAGCACAACCACGTAGTTTGTGGCTCGATCATGTCAATCGGGATCAAATAGTTGAGAGATAGTTATGGAATGGAAGACAATTTGGACTTTTTTTTTATTCCTCATATTTTTCTAGTAAAATGAGTTCAAGTGTGAGTTATCCATTCCTAGCTACATGTTATCACCAACATGCTTCTTGTTATCCATTTATCAACTAACAGTTATTTTTTATATTCTTTTTCTTTTTATCTCACATTCTTCTCGTTATATGCCATGAATTGTTTGTTATCCATTCATTAGCTATGAGTTATCCATGCATTGCTACCAGTTATCCATTCATCAGTTAGATACCCATTATTTGCATTCCCTTTTTTTATAATTCTTTATTTCAAATTTTGAACGACTTCCATAGAATCAATCTCGACAGTATACGTGTCTCATCCTCCTTCGTAGATGAAAAAGAATAGGTCGTAGTCCACCCCAAATCTCAAATAAAAATGTCTAACAACGTAATTACTAATACACAGTTTAATGGATGTTTTTGGACTCATTGTCTGATCAAATATTGATCAAAGAAAAAAAAATTGAGATCCCTCACCCCTTCTTATTCATATTTATAGATTGCATTGAGCCTATCACACTCGAACCACATTACCTAACTGTTTTTTCTCATGATGCTACACTGTCAAATGGAAAGCTTATTAGGAAGTGCATGGTTTCACTGCAATGAAGGTCGACTTCGTGGACTAAGAGATGGAGTCATTGGAGTACAACTAAACGTTCATCTAATGGTTTTTTATTACCACGTTCATCTAAATTTAAGGTAATAGTTGTATCATAATTGGAGTTAATCTAATAGTTCTCTAATAGTTAATATAGTAGTTATCCAATTTTTTTAGGTGCTTACAATATATATAAGTGCGATTAGATTTGAAGTTAAGCTAATAGTTGTAGAATCATTGGATTTAATCTAATAGTTAATTTAAAAGTTAATATATTAGTGATTGTAGTTCAATTAAAAGTCCTAAATGGAGTTGAAGTTAAGCTAAATTTGTATCATCAAGATTGGAGTTTTATTTACCAGGTTGAAGTTGAAGTTTAATTTTTCCAACTATCACGAACTGTACTTATCACATGTTAACTAAGCTATTTTTTATTTTTTTGAAATTGTTAATTATGGATTTTGAACGATGCCCATAGAATCAATATGAACAGTACACTTGTCGCATTCTCATCCATAAATGAAAAAGCATAGGTGATAGTCCATCCCAAAATTCTAAGTTATAAAATCCTATTGGCGTAATTAAAATATGCCCATGCACTTGTAATTTCGATGAACAATGCTCCATATACATCTAATTGAAATCATTTTTTAACAAGAATAATATAATTAGTTCAAGTATTATACTCTGTAGTATTTGAACACATAAGAACACATTGTGATCAAAACGAATACATTATGGATCAAATTATTAAAATAGAACAATATTTATCAATAGAAATTACCCACAGTTTTGTTATTGTCCTATATAATTTTCCATACACATAAAAATGCAACCACTTTCTATAAATGAATGCTATAAATAGCTCCTCAATTGTATTGTAAACTCTTTCAATAAATAGGAATAAATCGTGGTAATGGAGAAATTCATGATCAAATATTCAAATTGAAAAAAGTGGGAATTAAATTGATGAGATTATGTGGCATTGTGACAATCTGGAAATGGTAATGTTGTAGTACACATTCCTCAAGGGTTGTGTCACATTGGATGTTGTTGAATTTCATTGGTTGTGCTATTCTTGAGAATGGTTGATGAGGTTCTAGTGTGATCGACTCTTGTTAATTATTTCTATTAATTGTAATGTTCCATCACAACCTTCATTGAATTGAGGTTGTTGCACGCAGGTGATATATTAACTATGGACGAATCACATTTGAACCTTAACAAGTTACTTCTTCTAGTTAAATAGGTTGTTTGTCAAGTGAAGTGCCATGAACAAGTTACCTCTTCTAGTTAAACAAGTTTCATGGCACTGCTTGTTATCCATGCATTAACTACCGATTATCCATGAATCAATTACTAGTTATTTTTTGTATTTTTTTATAATTGTTTATTTTGAATTTGGAACTACGTAGACAATGCACTTATATCATACTCTTACAATCTAGAAAAAACATACTTTATACTCTACCTCAAATTCTAAAATATAAGCTCGCACAGGTGCAAAAATAATATTTATTTGATCAAACAACCTTTTTACAATTAGACGTCTCTATAATCATTTTTTGTAATTTATAAAAAATGGGTAGTCATAGACATCTCGATATTTGTTTTTAATAATTTTTAAGTATACTCGTTTTATGTCAAAGGAACTAAAAAATGAGTATACTCATCGAGCATAAAGCCTTATGTATGTGAATGAGCTGAAAAAAATATAGACTCAGATACATAATTTTTTTTAATTTTATTTATTTATTTTATATTGAATGAGGAGAAAAGGAATAGCCACCAATATGTTTGTTTTTATAATGATATGATGACCAGATAATGTTAAACTTTATATACACATTTATATGCTAAAAATATTCCAAAACGTTGCACGTAAATGGTAAAATCTTTATTTTATAAAAAGCTTATTATTGCATCAAGTTGCACCTAAATTATAAAATCTTTATGTTATCGAAAGGTTGAACGAAAATGGTAAAATCTTTATTTTATAAAAACTTATTATTGCATCAAGATGCACCTAAATTATAAAATCTTTATGTTATCAAAAACTTATTGTTGCATCAAGTTGCACTTAAATTATAAAACCTTTATGTTATCAAAAACTTATTATTCCATCGTCTATGTTAACCCGCATGTAAACTTAATAAAAGTTTATACAGAAATTATAGAAATTCTTCAGTCGAATCCCGTGTTAGATTCCTTGGGATGAGGCATATTATCCATGTCACCTTTTCGAGATGGTATAAAACACAAAGATAATAAATGTGACGTCCGACTCTTTCTCTATCGTCATTCAATAATGCATCTTAATTTCATCACAAACGACCTGAATTTTACATTACAAAATTGTAGAAAGTATCTTAATTTCATGTCATATGTATTTCAGATCGTTGTGCGGAGAGAAAAGTCTAATGTATTGTGTTGTTGTGTAATTTCTGGTCTAATGTGTTGTTTGTGTTGTGTAATCTCTCGACAAGTGAACTTTTTCATGCAACAAATTATAAGTATTATGTATTATGATTAACTAGACGCTCCTATGCAACAAATCAAGTGCATGCTCTTCTTATGCATAAGTATTATTTAAAGATATAAAAGGTTGAATACTGGTTAATCATTGGAGTTAACCTAGTAGTTGTATATAATAGTTAATTTAAAAGTTAATATATCAGCAATTGCAGTTTAAGTAAAAGTCATGATTGGAGTTAAAGCTAAGCTAATAATTGTATCATCAATGAACTCAATCTCTCATAGTTGTATGTAATAATCAAGTAGTTGTATCTAATAATGGAATTGTTGAAGTTTAAGTTTAACTTTTGCAACTATCACGAACTGTAGTTATCAAATGTTAACTAAGATATTTTTGTTTTGTTTTTTTAATTGTTAATTATGAATTTTGGACAATGCCAATAGAATCAATTTGGACCATACACCTGTCTCATTCCGGTTCGTATATGAAAAATTATAGATGGTAGTTCACCCCCAAATTCTAGGATATATACGCCTATCAGCATAACGAGATGCAAGATTTCATTAGGAGTTTGGAGGAGTTTATTAGGAGTTCGAATGATTTTATTAGGAGTTTGACTCTTACATGACTGCAGATTAGCTAGGCTCCTAGATGCCAAATGTAGTTGGACTAAGCCTTAAGTGATTAGAGTTGAAATTAAGCTAATAGTTGTATCTAATAGTTAAGCTAATAGTATCCAATATAACGGTGATTAGAGTTGAAGTTAAACTAATGGTTCTATAGTAATTGGAGTTAAGCTAATAGTTGTATCTAACAATCGATGGAGTTAAGCTAGTAGTTATATCTAATAATCGAATAGTTCAAGATTAATTTTAATTTTTACAACTATCACTAATTGTACTTATCACATGTTAATTAAGTTTTTTTTTTTAATAATAAATTATTAATTTTGGACGACGTACCTTTGTCTCATTCTCGTCCGTAGATGAAAAAACATAGATGGTAGTCCACCCCAAAATTTTAAGATATATATGCTCATCGAGGTATATATATGGGCTGGTGCAAGCTAATGCTGGTCACTTATGACGCGCTCGTTGCAATGGACTTATGAAAAAACAAAAAATTGAATGTCAAAAAGCAATATTAGAGGTACCTACACAACTTTTTGGAATATGGCGTAAGAATATGAAACGTGGACAATCAGATTACCTTCCAGAATATATAACTTTTATTTATGGAAACTAAGCATAAATCCAAAAAAACGAGGTTCTTCTAAGGTTGGTATGTTATATTTTTCCCAAAAAATAATGAATATGCTTGCATTGGTCCACTCGTTTGGTATGCAAATGGTGGAATTTTGTGAAAAAAACTATATAGAGTTGTAGATAACAGGTGTGTCTAGTGCAACGTTATTTTTCCATATTTATTCATGTTATATTTTTTATTTTTCAAATTAAGGAAGTCAGTGATGCCCTAAAATGGCAAGGTCGAGTGTTGGTCCACCACATCTTGGTCTTAACATAGTCAATGAACGATAATTTATTTTTTGGATGTAGGTCTTTGTGTCTTCTTGTGCGGTTTCTTTTCTGTTTTTTAAATAGGTGAGGAAATCAAAAGTTATAGCCGAAGCAAATAGCCTACCTTTTGTGTTAGATTGACGTTAGTCCATTTAAAATTAAATAAAAAGTAGAAAAAGATAATAGATTTAAATAAAAATTACATATTTAGAATCTACAGACAGAGCTACATGAGTGTGAATTTTCATTAACAACGGACAAGCGTGGCATATGGAAAATCATGCACGAAATAGGAGAAGTGGTACAAAACAAGTTTTTATGTCATAAGACAATCCAAACCACTTGGTTGGGAAACCTGAACCTAAAACCAAAGCAGCCAAGTCATCCACCACGTTGGTTGGAAAAAAGGTGCCACCAAAATTCTAAATTTAAATCACGCATGCACGTAGTTTAAAACATAATGCGCACGCACTAGAAGCGCTATCGCGCTCTATGGGTGCGCATGCACTAAAAGCGCATTCGTGCTACTTTGTGCACGCACATTAGGGATGCATGCGCGCATTTGTTAAGTAAACACTTTTATTTTATTTTATTTTCAAGCATTTGCAATGGAATGATGATGAGGAGGAGGAGGAGGATGCCAAATGATGATGATGAGGATGATGATTATGATGATGATGAGGATAATGATGACAATGATGATGATGAGGATGATGATGAGGATGATGACTACGATGATGAAGATGATGAGGATAATGAGGATGATGATGATGATGATGACAATGATTACGATGATGAGGATGATGATGTTGATGACGATGAGGAGGAGGAGGAGGAGGATTATAATGACTATGATGATGAACAATGATGGTGATGATGATGATGATGATGAGGATAATGATCACGATGACTATTACTATGATGATAGTGATTATGATGATGATGATGATGATTGCGATGATGAGGATGAGGATGTTGATGATGCAAATGATTAGGAGGAGGAGGATGATGGTGATGAGGATGATGATGATGACTATGAAGATGACTATGAGGATGAACAATGATGGTGATGATGATGAAGATGATGATGAGGATGATGAAGATGCTGACGATGATGATGATGATAAATGATGATTGTGATGATGATGATAAGGATGATTTCAATGACGATGATGAGGATGATGACTATGATGATGATGAGGATGAGGATGAGGATGAGGATGATGATGATGAACAATAATGGTGATGATGAGGATGATGAGGATGAGGACGAGGATGATGATGATAACGATGATGATGAGGAACAATGATGATGATGATGATAGGTTTAGTTGAAACTTTGCTTTGATTTTATTTCCAAGCATTTGCAATGGAAAGATGATGATGAACAATAATGAGGAGGAGGAGGAGAATGATGAGGATGAGGATGATGAGTATGATGAGGAGGAGGAGGAGGATGATGATAACGACGACGATGATGATGATGGTGAACAAGGATGGTGATGATGACGATGATGATGAGGATGAGGATGATGATGATAATGATGAGGATGATGATGATGAGGATAATGAACAATGTTGGTGATGATGATGATGATGGGAATGATGACAATGATGATGATGACGATGATGACTATGATGATGAAGAGGATGATGACGACGACGATGATGATGAACAATGATGGTGATGATGATGAGGATGATGAGGATGATGGTCACAATGACTATTACTATGATGACAGTGATTATGATGATGATGATGATGATGATTACGATGATGAGGATGATGATGTTGATGACGAATATGATGATGAGGTTGATGACTATGAACATGACTATGAGGATGAACAATGATGGCGATGATGATGAAGATGATGATGAGGATGATGACGATAATGAGGAACAACGATGATGATGATGATGATGATAAGGATGATTTCAATGACGATGATGAGGATGATGACTATGATGATGATGAGGATGAGGATGAGGATGATGAGGATGATGATGATGATGACAATGATGATGAACAATGATAGTGATGATGATGATGAGGAGGATGAGGACGAGGATGATGATGATGACAACGATGATGAGGAACAATGATGATGATGATGATAGGTTTAGTTGAACATTGCTTTGATTTTATTTCCAAGCATTTGCAATGGAATGATGATGAGGGGGAGGAGGATGATGACAATGATGATGATGAGGATGATGACTATGATGAGGAGGAGGAGGGGGAGGAGGAGGAGGAGGAGGAGGATGATGACGACGATGATGATGGTGAAAAATGATGGTGATGATGACCATGATGATGATGATGAGGATGATGATGATGAGGAGGAGGAGGAGGACAATGATGATGACGATGATGAACAACATTGGTAATGATGATGATGATGAGGATGATGACAATGATGATGATGAGGATGATGATGAAGAGGATGAGGATGATGACAATGATGATTTTATTTTAAAAACAATGAAATAAACAAAAAAAATTGCATTCCTACTCTATTACCTTACTCCAGCGTCGTTTCAGGCGATTTGCACAAGTTAGTTGGGCTCCTTGGGGGTCGAATTTGTCTCCTTGGGGATCGTTGGCTCCTCCTTGCGCGCTCACAGGTTGCAAAAAACAATATGCCCATAGTTTTTTTTAATACATAGGGGCGTGCGCGCGTCCCTGTTTTTTTGTCACGCCTAACACACGCGCGGATCCAAACGCGCGTGTGTGTCCAAATGCGCATGCGTGTCCACAGGCGCATGTGAGCTCTTATTTCCCATGATGGCAATCTGACGTGGAGGTTCGTCAGTCCGAAGCGGAAGCGCATGCGCGCATCTACGCGATGCATGTGCGTTGTTGATTAAGCCCTCTCGCGTGCTCCCATTGCATCATAATTGGGTAGCAGCTTATTGTGGGCGCCCATATATATATAGATGTTATATTTATTTCTTTTATTTCCTTATAAAATCTCGTCATGTCTTTCATCATTATTCATTATGTCATTTATATATAGAAGATGTCATCATTTCTTTCATCACTATTTATTCATTCATTTATATATATACTATGAATTATAAATAGGATGAATGATGATGAAAAAAGTGACGACATCTTATAAGGTGTCATCTATATCTTCACATAATAAAAACCTTAATGAAACTTTGTCTAATGTGTATTGGTGAAAATGACCCATGATTAAAAGGGTGAACCTTGTGAGATTTTCGAAATAATAGGTCTTTCTAGTTAAATGGATAAAAATTTATATAATTACTTTTTTTTGCCTAACTTGTTTTGATATTTTTTATATTATTATTATTTTCTTATAAATGAGTTTTAATACCATGTCCCAGCGATATTACTCCACTATATGTATATTTATATTGTCCAAAATGTGTTAGTGTATTTTCTTATATTAGTTAGTTTCATTCGAATAAGATAGTTTTTACTATGAGATAAATTGGTGTCAACGATACCATTCTTAGTTGTGGCTATAACAATGACTAAAAAGATATTCAATTACACTCATACTTGCAATGACTAACTAAACCTGTCGGTACTCATGAATCCAGCAATTCTGGAAACAATTTATACCTCATTTAATGTGTATATTCCACTTGAATACATTGCTACTACCTCCGTGAAAAGCATTACTACAACATCCAACTACTATATGGTGAAAGCATTAACACATCTCATGTTTATTTCGTTTTATAAAAAAATATTTCGCTATGTTATAAATTGTATATATTTAAGAGATTTATTTAATTTATAAAAAAAATTATTTCTCTCGGTTTTATTTATAAAAAAATTTATTTCTCTCGGTTTAATTTATAAATTTTTTTATTTCTCTATGTATACAATGTTAATTATTCTCGATATTGAGTTTTTTCAAGTGAGTGATAGTGGTGTAGTGCAAAGTCATTAATGTATATTCATATTTTGGTCGTTGATACTTCATCCAAAAAATCGTTATCATGAATATTCAAATTTGAAAGTAATTAATAGAAAAACAATCAAGACACACCTATCATCATATAAATTATTAATGATAAAATATATAAAACCCGATTTCAATTTATACATATTGATAATGATAAAATATGTAAATATGTATTGATAATGATAAAATATATAATGAGGATAGTTACTATTGAACTTTAAGTTACTTCATCGGAGAAATGTTATGAACTTTATGTAACATGTTGTTAAAAAATAAATTCAAATACAAATAACAAGGTTTAAAGAAAATAATATTATTTTGATTTCATTTAGGTGTAATTTAGTTTAACATATCTTTATATTGATTTCATTTAGGTGTAACTTTATGTAACATTAGGTTCACATAAAAAATTTGAAAATGTAAAATTATATATGTTTAAATAAAAAAAATTATATAGATTCAATACTTTTGTGTAGCATTATTTAACATACTAAATTGATTGGATTTTTGTTTAAATAATTCAATGATGATGATGAGGATGATGATTATGATGATGAAGAGGATGAGGATGATGATGAGGATGAGGATGATGACAATGATGAACAATGTTGGTGATGATGATTATGAGGAGGATGATGAGGAGGATGATGACTATGATGATGAAGAGGATGAGGATGATGACGATGATGATGATGATGAGGAGGAGGAGGAGGATGAGGATGATGGTGATGACGACAATGAGGAACAATGATGATGATGATGATAGGTTTAGTTGAAACTTTGCTTTGATTTTATTTTCAAGCATTTGCAATGGAATGATGATGAGGAGGAGGAGGATGATGACTATGATGGTGATGATGATGATTATGAACAACAACGATGATGGTGATGATGAGGATGAGGATGAGGATGATGAGGATGATGATGATAATGATGAGGATGAGGATGAGGATGATGATGATGATGACAATGATTATGATGATGATGATGATGATTACGATGATTAGGATGATAATGACGAGGAGGAGGATGATAATGATGATGAGGAGGATGATAATGACTATGATGATGAACAATGATGATGATGATGATGATGATGAGGATGATGATCACAATGACTATTACTATGATGATAGTGATTATGATGATGATGATGATGATTGTGATGATGAGGTTGATGATGAAGATGATGATGATGATGATTGTGATGATGAGGTTGATGATGAAGATGATGATGATGATGACTGTGAAGATGAATATGAAGATGAGGATGAGGATGAGGATGATGACGATGAAGATGAAGATGATGATGAGGATGATGACGATGAAGATGAAGATGAAGATGGTGATGAGGATGGTGATGACTATGAAGATGACTATGACGATGAACAATGATGGTGATGATGATGAATATGACGATGAGGATGATGATGAACAATGACGACGATGATGATGAAGATGATGAGGATGATGATGACCAATGATGGTGGTGATGAACAATGATGAGGATGATGAGGATGATAAGGATGATGATGAACAATGTTGGTGATGATGATGATGAAAAATGTTGGTGATAATGATGATGAGGACGATGACAATGATGGTGATGAGGATGATGACTATGATGATGAGGATGAGGATGATGATGATGACAATGAAAATGATGATGAACAATGATGGTGATGATGATGATGATGAGGATGAGGATGATGACGATGATGATAGGTTTAGACTATATTGTAGTGGTGATGATGATGATAGGTTTTAGACTATATTGTAAAAATACTCGAAATAATCATGAATACGAAGTCGTTGTTGAAGAATGTTAGTCATTAAATGAAATAAATGTTAGTGAGTAAATGATCTAAATGTTAAACAAGGGCGCATGCATGTTTAAGTTTGTATGCACATCAATGTGTGTGCGTGGTCTTATACACGCATGCATGTTCTTAAAGGTGTGTGCGTGCACCTATTAGTAGGTAAAAAAAATAGAGTTCTAGATTCCCGGTATTGCTACCTATTTTCATCGGTTTTCTTTTAATGTCTGTGCGTTTTGTGCTCCTGAACTATGCAATTTGGCTCACAATCCATCACCACTTTTTGATCTATTGGATAGAAGCTCACTCTTGGATTCTAACAAACATATTTAGTGATCCTGGAAGTTAGTGGAAAGATTCACACTACAAGTTTTCATTGGAAGAAGAGATCATTTTGAATAGGTATGGTGAATTGTAAATAATTGTTTTAATTCACAAGTTTTTAGATCATTTCATTGAACAATATATTTCTCATAGACAACATTTAATTTCACAAGAATAAATCCCAACTTCACATCTAAACAAGTCTCATATTCTCCATACAAGATGAAGTATGCAATGTTAACTAATTTACATTTGCACATGAATATATTTTGATTTTACGCAATGATGGCATAGATGAAGTTATCTCTTGAGACTCTTCAATTTTAAAAAAAAAACTTTGAAGTAATCATGGGAGAGGGTCCATATTGAATAGTTCACCAAGTTGTCCATATTCTCTATACAAGATGAAGTATGCAATGTACACCAAGAACCATTTGCACATGAATATATTTTGATTTCCCACAAGGATGGCATAGCTGAGGTTCTCTATTGAGACTTTTCAATTTGTATAAAAACCTTGGAAGCGATCATGGGAGAGGGTCCATATTGAACAATTCACCAACTTGTCCATGCTCTCCTCTTCATGCTAGATTTATCATAACATGCCTTTGAGCTTGACAGGGATGCCTCTACCTCAATGATTTCATATTTTTTCAAGGGATTTGCAACCTCCTCATTTCACTCATCTTCTTTTGACTTCCAGTACTTTTTGAACAAAAAGGAAGTTAGAATCCTATAGTTGTAATACCTACAAACTTGACTATCTTTACTTGACTCAAATAGAGTATCAATGCCAATAATTAGCATACTAACATATTTGTAATTTAGTTATTTATGTTGGAACACGTTATGTATCTTGTATAATGGAACTAATACCTTATTTTTTGCTTCTTATGCAGGGGTAGACCTCATAGTTTTGATAAAGAAAATTTAGGATATGGGAAACTCACGTAACAGCGCAAGAAAAAATAGAAGGAATATGCCCATTGAAAAGGAAAATGAGGCAAGAGAAAAGGCCAGTTTGGCAATGGAGAGAGTGAGACATGGTCCAAAAATTTCCACTGATACTGCGTCCAATCCTAACATAGTTGATGACATAAAAACCTTTACTTTAGAAGCACGAATGAAGTGGTTATGTCCAATGGACCCAACTCAATTTCCAACATCAACACGTTCTCCAACCAAAAATCCATCAACGAGCCATGTTGAAGCTCTTGAAGACATAGGTGTATTGAGAGACGCTGAGTATGAAGCATTGGACCTAGGAGCAATGCTTAATTTTCAATCTCTTCCAGAAGACTGCAACCATGTCAAGCACACTCTCAATATGGACCAACATGTGAATGATTCACCACAACAAAGAAGCCTTGGGATCCGTAGCTCATGTCCACCTTCCCTACCTCGACTATCTACTACAAGGAAAAAGATTCCTAGATGTATCCATGTGGATGAAAGTTGTCTGTCAAGACTTGAAGGTAAGTTTCCCAAATGCACTATCGATTGGCAATGTAACAAATTAATGAAGGAATATTTTGAATCCAAAGGCAATGTAGGTAAATGTCAATTATTACTATGTTTGTTAAAGTCAAATTGTTTAGTTGTTGTTAGGAAAATTCTGGGCATAAATATGGTTAGAAGTTCAGATGCTAACAATCATATTGTTAGAAATCTCCAATCTAATTTTAATGCAATTGGGAAGACGTCCCGTACTAAAGATCTTTGTGTGGCTTGTTGTGTGTTATCATAATTAGTTGTAAGCAAGTCCACATGGCAACGTCTTCTCTTTTCACAAACTTCTCAGATACTTAAATTAAATAGAAAATTTGTTCAGAAGTACTTTATTATAAGAGAAAATATGCATACTCTAGGTGGAAAATATTGTTGGGATTTTTTCAGCAGGTTTCCTCGTCGAGATATGAAGCTAATTGACCCTGTCAAGGAATTAGTACAAACGTTCTGGCATGATCATACCAGAACCTCATCTAATCAAAGAGATGTGATAAATCTGAGAAAAGGTTCTACTGAACATGAACCCCATGTCAAACACTTCCTTGACACAACATAGACTGAACTCTATGAGAGATTCAAGAATGAGCACACACAATTGAACCTATGCCAAAGGTCCTTTGAGAAATGTAAACCATGGTACGTTCGTATATGCATTGATCGAAACACATGTTGTTGTAGATACCATGTAGAATATGAATATTTTTATTACACATATAAACATATATTTTATGATTTGCATACTAACCTTGAGCAGGGCTACAATGAATCCGTAATACCATTGAATGCATCGAGATATTTTATCGTCAGCATCATGTGTCCAAGGCATGAAGGACAAAAATACTATGGAAAATCATGTCTATATGGGAATTGTTCCAGGTGCAATGGGTTTTCTCTTTTGAACCATTGCATTCATGGAAGTGATGAGCATCAATTTGGAAATATGAGCGTGGAGATGCAGAGCTTCAAGTACGTAACCTATCAATTAGATAGTGCAAAGCAAAGTAAAAATATTGCATTGGTGAAGTAACAGGAGCAAATGATTATTGCATGTTTTTCCTCTTACATGTTCAGTTTCTACATATACATTCTTTAAAGTTCACATTCTAATATGACCCTTGTTTTCATGGCAACAGGTACGGGTATGTGATTTGTTTATGGATTTCTACAAGAAAACCGGGCAGTATGTTCAACATGTGCGATGGCAGGATGAGCAGTACAAAAAATGTAGGGATAGCCTTCCGATTGGGACCATATTGTCAATTGTGGATTTTGCAAAAAAATACACCCTTTAGCCACAAAATGAAATTCAGAGTCAATACTACCATTTAGACCAAGTCAGCATCATGGTACATATTACGTATAGGCATGGCCCTGAGAGCAGCGTTGACAACAAGATAACACATAAGGAGACAAACTTTTAGATAAGTGATGACATATGCCATGATCTGAATTATGTGCAACACTATTTTCAAATTTTCTATGATCAGCTAAAGGAGGGAGATATACAGATGGATCAGCATTGGATATGGTCATATGGTTGTGTGGGCCAGTTCAAAAATTCTCGATTCTTCCAATGGATGAGTATGTTACATAAGACTGATAATGTGCCGCATATATGGAACTACTTTAAGATTGGGCATGACAAAGGTGAGCATGACGAGGCCGATGCATGCATCAAGACCACACTATGAAGGGAGGAGATGAGGTTTACTAGAAACCCCCATATCAAAGATGCAGACTCCATAGTTCAATGGTGCTCTGCAACAATGTCAGACTGAACTTCAGTGGTAGGAAGGCCAGTCAGGAATTTTTGGCATGTGGTTGACATAGATCGATCATGTTCCTATAGTTACAGCATAATACAAGGAACACATGCATTTCATTCGATTCAAAGCTCAAACAACCCCCTATTTGAAATATGGACGTAGAAACTTGCTCGCTTTTCAATCCCTTGTAGCAGTGGTGAATGGAATGAATGCAAATGCATGGATTGGGTTGATGATTGGGATCGTGTGTCACTTGCAATAGACCCATGTGTAGTCGATGAAACAACCCACTTAGAAGAGGGTTGGTCAGCGATTTCGACAGACTACAACCATATCTTAGATATTGTACAACCAGGACACATATATGCAGTTGTTGCCATGAAAGACAATGAATGGGGCACAGATTATTGGTTGGCATTATGCATTCAGGGTAAGCAAATCCTGAATGGATCATTGATTGATGATGAAGGCAATGAATTTCCTATTGGCTCGATGGTGGTTGAGGGTGAATATATTACACTAGAGGGGAAATCAAGAAGAATTGGTGGGCATGTATTCGTGGATTACATACTAGGTTATGTGGTCTACCACTTCACAAACTTGATTGTTGGCATGAACATCCATCTACAGACAATGTCAACAAAGAACTCAACCAAGGTACGTTACTTCTTGCCTCATTCAGAGCATGAGATATTGATGGAGGCAATTAGCAACAGAGAGGATCCAACTGGCTATATTGAATAAGATTGGGTAATTGTGCTTACACTCCACTTGGATGCCAGTTCCATGAGTGGTTGAAATTGACAGCTACTATTAAAAGACAAGATGATCATGATAACTTGCTCCGCTTTCTATGTGAACTCTACAAAAGCCTTTCCCTTTCCATCTATATCGATGTCATGTCTGAATATATAGCATGTATAAATACTTATTACCAAGTATGATTTGTTTTATGCACCATCTTAGTAATAAGTATTTATACATGCTATATATTCAGACATGACATCCATATAGATGGAAAGGGAAAGGATTTTGCAGAGTTCACATAGAAAGCGGAGCAAGTTATCATGATCGTCTTGTCTTTTAATAGTAGCTGTCAATTTCAACCACTCATGGAACTGGCATCTAGATTTTGACATGTTAGCTTCCACAAGCACACGATTATCTGCATTTGACTATGAAAGAATACAATTTAGCCACTAAAGCTATGCAAGAATACAAATTTTCATCATTTGCATTCTCAATTCCTTCTTTTCTTTTTAATTAGAGATTGAATTATTTGAATGTAACTTTCAAGTGAAAATGTTTGATGCGTGTATCTTTAATAGAAGCCCTTCACTGGTTTAATCTTTAACCCATGTTTCTCTTAACTTTGCTAGAGGAGATTAAACATCATGTCCTTCACAGGTTTTCTAACTCCACACTTTATATTGTTCTCTACATGTCCTCCCTGGTAAACCACTATCTTTGCAACTTTCTCTCCAAATTGTGTTGCATCGGACTACTATTCAAAAAATAATTGCTCTAATATTGTGAAATGGTATTTGACTTGTGCATTATGCTTTCATCTCTAAATTTTAATTGCTATTCTAGTATGTTTTTATCCTTCTTCTATTTGAGTCAATAATTAGAATTGAATGAGAAAGCAAAAGGTATAACACAGAGAAAGGTCAAAGAGTTGTTCATGTTTAAGAGATACAGTTTCTATAACATTTCTTCTATCCTTTTTTGGAGAAATATAGTTCATGCCCAATATTTGTTGTGTTGGACCCAAAGCCTTCATTCCAAATTGACTTCGCAAGCCCTTCTTCAACCTTTTAATAATGATCTTACCATGTGCAACAATTAGCATGTCATCTCGGACCGAGAGTGACCAAGTGTCCCTGAACGACATTTTCATGCGACTTGTAGCTCGACATAACTTGGCAATCAGAGGTCGGATCAACGATCAATCGACTATGCTGGTCTCCTAGGATTCCATTACCTCTAGAGGACCCTCTCCACCACGTTTTCATGGCCCAGTGACTCCACTGTGCATCGGTTTCGTAAACTAGGGTTTTTCTCAGTTTCCTTCAATGCAAATCTCACATTGGTGGGTCAAATCTAAAAAAATCTCCTCTGTTCCAGTCTTGGTGTTCTTCCCATGTCGGCATTGGCCATACACGCCTGTCGGAGCCAACGGCATGCAATCTTGCTGCTTCGTTTGGTTTTTTGCTCCCGAACCGAGAGTGACCAAGTCTCCCTGAACGACATTTTCATGCGACTTGCAACTCAACATAACTTGGCAACCGGAGGTCGAATCGATGAGCCGTCGACTCTGTTGGTATCCTGGCATGCCATTACCTCTATTGGGCCCTCTCCACCGCATTTGCATGGCCCAGTGACTCCACTGTGCATCGGTTTCGTAAACTAGGGTTTTGCTCAGTAGATTTATTGATGTTGTAATTTGTTGTAATAAGAGGTTCTAGATATGTTATATTCTTGGAAAGAGTGCCCTAAAGGGATGTATCTTCATGGTGTTAATGTACACTTGGAATAGGGTTTATTTTTTTGGGTTTCCTTGTGATATTAGGATGAAGATAAGTGAAATATTGGACCATAGTGACCACCTTCACACACATGTTGAGGAGAAAAAATGAGCATAGTAACCACCTTGGCACACATATTGAGGATAAGCATTGGAGCATTGTAACCACCTCTGACACATATGTCGAGGAGCATTGGGAACAAGAAGATGTGGTACACAATTAGAGGAGGAAAGCATTACATGATGAAAATTGGAGATGCATAAAGACACTAGGGTTTATATATGTAAGTAAACCTTCGAGAAGGAGATATAATACTAGAGGAATTGATGGTTGTCTTGTAGAATCTATATCTCTTGTTGTCAAGGAAAAGGAGGTATAATTAGGGTTCCAACCCTGTAGAAGATACAAAGAAAATAGCTAATGTCTTTGGTGATATTGCAGTCTTGTTCTTATGTGATACATGGAGTTTAGGGAAAGACCATGGAAAACTTAACTTGATAAGTCTCAAGCTTCTTTTGATTCCTTGCTTAGAAGAAGATTTTTTTGAGTTTAGTTGATTTTCCATGGATTTCTTGGTGCTTGTGTTGATTCAAAAGACAAAGACCTAGGGTTTGAGGAAACATCCTAGGATAGACATGTTGACATCGAAACTGGTGCTAGACTTGTTTGAAATGACATGTGCTTCTATGATGAAACATGATTAGGGTTTATAAACCCTAAAGAGGAAAACAATTATAGTGTGGATACCTTAATGCATGCTAGGGTTTCGTTAACTACAATCTCGTTGAGACTTGCATACTACGGTTTCATGAACTACAATTGCATACTAGGGTTTCGTGAACTACAATTGCATGATATAAATAGGGTTGAGAAGTTATGAGATGAAAGACATGTACATGTACAAATTGAAAACCAACTAGGGTTTTGTGAACTACAATTGCATACTAGGGTTTCGTGAACTACAATTGCATGATATAAATAGGGTTGAGAAGTTATGAGATGAAAGACATGTACATGTACAAATTGAAAACCAACTAGGGTTTTGTGAACTACAATTGCATGCTATAACTATTGTTAAGAAGTTATGAGATGGAACTAGGGTTTTGTGACCTCTTTAAAAGCTATGAGATGTAAGTAGAAACACATGTACATGTACAAATCCAAAACCAACTAGGATTTCATGAACTACAAATTGCATGATATAACTATGGTTGAGAAGTTATGAGATGGAAATATGGATTTATGAGCTCTTTACAAGTTATGAGATGAAAACAAGAAACACACCTATGGTTTCATGAACTACCATTGCATGCTAGGGTTTCATGAACTACAATCTCGTTGATACTTTCATACTAGGGATTCATGAACTACAATGGCATACTAGGGTTTCATGAACTACAGTTGCATGATATAGATTCATGAACTACAAATTGCGCGCTATAAATAGGGTTGAGAAGTTATGATATGGAAGCAGGGTTTTATGACCTCTTTACAAGTCATGAGATGGAAAAGAGAAACACAACTATGGTTTCATGAACTACCATTGCATGCTACGGTTTCATGAACTAAAATCTTGTTGAGACTTTCATACTAGGGTTTCATGAACTACAATTGCATTTTAGGGTTTCATGAACTACAATTGCATGCTATAGTTTCATGATCTACAATTGCACGTTATAACTAGGGTTGAGAAGTTATGAGATGGAAGTAGGGTTTTATGACCCCTTTACAAGTTATGTGATGGAACTAAAATGGTATGGTATGGTATGGTATGTTACTACATGGTATGATGTTAGTATCATAGGGTGTTGTAGGGTATGTACTATGATGTTAGTATTGTAGGGTATGGTATGGTATGCTAGTATGGTATGGTATGTTAGAATGGTATGATGTTAGTATGTTATGGTATGTTATATTAGTTGGTAGGGTTTTGTGAACTCTTTATAGGTTATGAGATGGAAGTAGAAACACATGTACATGTACACATCCTAAACCAACTAGGGTTTCATGAACTACAATTGCATGCTATAACTTGGGTTGAAAATGGCCCTCCCCATCATGTTTTCATGTCCCAATGTGTCTAGATATCACTAAGAAAGCACATGTTGCGGCATTATATTATTCATGTACTAGAATATAAGCCAACAACCTGCATAATAAAACTAGGGTTCACATATTGAGACATGGAACTACAAACTAGGGTTTTATGAATTCTTTAGGTTTGAAGATAAAATTATATTGGTTAGTATCATTTAAGTAGAAACCAAAAGGCCATATAGCCCTAGGCTACACTTACAAATTGAAAACAAACTAGGGTTTCATGAACTACAAATTGCATATTATAACAAGGGTTCTCAAGTTATGAGATGGAACTAGGGTTTTATGACCTCTTTAGGTATATATCATTAGATTGGTTAGTATAATTTAAGTAAAAACCAAAAGGCCCTATACATAGGCTATGCACATACATGAAATAATTTTATTTGGATTAATATGAACTAATTACTATTTCATATGTTCACAAATTCAAATACCAATGTGTGCAAATGCTAGGAACAACACTCAAATTATCAAATTGTTACAATTGAATTAAATGCTAGGTTATGAATTGAATTTCTTTGTTATCCTAAACCCTAGCTAACACTATTGTAATTGATGAATAGTTACATGATAGACTTTGCTGAAATGCTAACCCTAGCTAGACTTTCCTGAAATGCCATGTGCTTCTATGATAAAAGATGATTAGGGTTTATAAACCTTAACGAGGAAAACAATTATAGTGTGGAGATTTGAATTTTAGCTTATATTGTCTTTATGATTGGGTAGATTCTAGCATTGGTTATGCATGCTAATTTGAGATAATTTTGGGATGAATTTGGTAAGTAAACTTTAATGGTGTTTATTTTGTTAGATATCCTAAGTGCAGACCTTTGGATAGGTCATCATGCACTTGTGTAGGCTATCAAGATGATGACTAAGGAAAATCCTCTGAAATAAAAGGAACTTGCTAGCCAAAATGACCCTTCAAACCATGATTGTAAACCCAAAGAGAACATGTCAATACCAAAGGAAGGATCAATAGGGATGACAAGATAGGAAGAGAGTGGGTAAGATAGGAAGGCAAGCAAGTGACCTTAGACTATGATAGGTGGGTAAGAAGGCTATTAGGGATGCCCTAAATAGGATATTACCTGTCAGGGTTTCCTCATTGATTATAAATCCTAGGTTATGCATGCTAACCTTTAAACTTCAGTTAGGGTTAGGGTCTCCTCATTGATTCTAAACCCTAGGTTATGTACGTTAACCCTTAAATCGTTAAAATTGCAACAAGTACAATAGCTCGTTAAAAATTGCAAGTGCTCAATAGATCGTTATAGAAAACACATATTCATGAACTTGTTTCATTTTTTATTTGTCAAGGAAGAACAATTTTTATGGGACGTTATCATTATGGGATGTTTTCATTTCAATTATGCATGTGGTTGAAGCATGTTATGTTGATGGGACGTTATCATCATATCGTACAAATTCAACCTCTCTTACAACTGACATAAAAGTATTCCAGCCAAGCATTTAGCATGATGACAGTCCTATATTTCACTTTTTAGCTAACTAGGACAAAGGTACAATCTTTTTAAGTAAACATCAGTGATAAACAAATTTATAAGTGACAAGTTTCCAAGCCAGTGGGACTGTTAAACCAAATCAAATATCCAGTCAAGTAAAATGTCTTATGACAGTCCAAGATGTAATTTCTAGTCAAGTAAAATGTCTCATGATAGTCCAAGATGTAATTTCCAGTCAAGTAAAATGTCTTATGGCAGGCCAAGATATAATTTCCAGTCAAGTAGGAATGATAAGAAGTATATTCACTTGGATTTTGATGACACAATGACTTGCAAGCAATTCAAGGACTTTTATAGTATTTTTCCAAGTTATGAATGTTTATATACCACTCTCTAACTTGTTTAAGTATGGTTGGGAATGATTGTTTATATACAGTCCCTTTAGTGTGTCTTTGTGCCACTTTAAATTAGGTTATGGACAAATTTGAGGAGAGGCGTTAGTGAGTGGGTAAGATAGGAAGGAAAGAAAGTGACCTTCGGATATGATAGGTGGGTAAGAAGGCTATTAGGGCTTCCCTAAATAGGATATTATAGTGAATATGTTAGGGAAGCTTAGGATGAGTTAGTGGTGTTCTAGGGATGTCCAAAATGGATATTATAGTCAGAGATATAGGGAGAGGGACATGTATGCCAGGAGCTACACCTGGAAAGGGACATGTATGCTAGGGGCTACACCTAGAATATATGGTGGGAAAAAGGCAGTCAGTGGAGAGATAGTGACACCGACGTGCCTATGTGTTGGGACCTACATACATATTCATGTCATCGTGTATTAGTGATCCAGGAGGATATTGGTGGCCACCCACCTATTCCTCTTGGACCCCCACAACTGCTTCTTTCAGTTTTCTAGTTTTCTTAATTGTAGCACAATTTACTATTTTTTGCAGTTTTCGGGTCCTAAACTTCCGAAGCCGTTTTGAGGCACTAAACGACGTTTTTTGGCATTGAATGGTCGAGAAAATATGAGTCCATTCCGAACTCAATATTTTCTATTTGTGGATGTAGTCCTTAAATAGATCTTTCTAACGATGTATCATGTGCATCAAACGGAGGTAGTATGCTAAAGTTACGACCCCAGGAAATTGATGTACCAAGTTACCCAACGGGGCCCACATTAAGGCATTTCACCTCCTAGGGTTAGGTTTTTGGATGTGTAGGGTTTCCATTGTTTCTCAATAATATATAGGCCTTCAAGCCTCATTGTAACATAGAGTTCAGAGGCATGTAGCCACCACATCTCTTCTCAAAGATAAGCTACCAGCACTCTAGCTAGTTTATTTCCATTTTGTATGTAAATAAGTTTCAGTTATTGATTAATGAAATGAAGTGTTATTTCCATTGCATATGTGTTTCTATGGTTATTTGTGTATTCTGTTGTGTTCCTGCATAAATCTGGATTAGTGGTATCAGAGAAATCTACTATTTCTTGATCCTTCTTTGCATGTCCCCAACAAGGGCGAGGTATAAAGAGTTAGGGCTCGATCTGGTTGAACCTTTGCAAGATCAGCCTCGTAAATACTGACGGCCACCCATGGGGGATGAAAAGAAAGATGAAGATCCTATCAAAATGTTGCTCAAGGAGGCCCTTGAAAAAAAAAGGAACATGATGATGGATAACTTCACCCAGATCTTCAACGACTTCCCACTGGCGACGCATCTGCATCTAGCAGCCACTCTGGAGGTGCAACCCATTTTAAGGTACAAGTAAACTTAGACATTCCCATATTTGATGGTCGAATAGATGCATACACCGTAGATAAATGGTTGAATCTATTAGAAGGATATTTCTTGGTTCATGACTTTTTTGACTAGGAAAAGATTACTTTTTTTCTACTCAAAGCCGCTCCCCATGTCAAGGACTGGTGGGAAACCTACTGTGAGAGAAAGGATGAGGAGTAACCCTCTCTGTTCTCAGCTGTACCCACTTGGAATTATTTTCGAGATGCCATAAAGGGACAATATTATCCAATGGGGAGCTATGAGGACAAGTACATCCAATGGACTACGATGCGGCAGCAAAGAGATCAAGATGTGCATGAGCTGACAAATCTATTCCATACCATGCGCACCAAGTTGGGTATCAAAGATTCAGAGAAACATTTGGTGTTGAAGTACCGCATTTGTCTGCATAGATACATTCAGGAGGAAATGGAGTTCCTCAACATCTCCTTGCTTGGTACAGCATATCAGTATGCTGCCAAAATTGAGCAAAAATTCAAACAAAAAAAGCGAGACTTTGGATCTGTGAATCAGAAGCAAGGGAAAGGTGCCCCCAAACCACATAACCAAGGACATAGCCAAGGCATGGCGACTCAAGAAAACTTTCCAAAGTCACAAGCAAAGAGCAACACTGCAAAGCCGAAGAAGGAAGCGGGAAAGTGGTGTGAGTTCCATAAGAGCCCCACTCACAACACAAGTGAGTGTCGAGCTAAGCAGTCACTGGTGGCTGACATAAAGGCTTCTAAATCAGATGCATACTCTGACACTAAATATGAACCTGAGAAGGGGAATGATAGAGGGAAGAAGATTATCAATGCGGAGCCCAACGCCACCATTGCCACCATGAAGATCCAAAAGGAAGAACCAGAAGATTCAGAGGAGGAGGAGCGTATTTTCCACTCCTAGATGTGGGTAAAGGGTTCCCCGCTACAGTTCATCATCGATAGTGGGAGCCAAAAGAACCTGATTTCAGCAGAGTTCATGAAGCGGTTGGGTTTTTCGACCATAGCACACCCACAGTTGTACACCATCGGGTGGCTTCACCAAGGACGAGATCTTTGTGTCAACCAGTAGTGCCACCTTCCCTACAGCATCAAGCCCTTCATCGATGAGGTATTATGTGATATTGCTCCTCTTGATGTTTGTGATGTATTATTAGGTCAACCATACTTATGGAAGCGACATGTTGTGTATGAGTCCCGGCCTCGTGTTGTTATTATTACGTTGGGAAATAATTTGTACAGGATACCAGAGGTACCACCCCCCACCACTATCTCTTTGGTTACTACAAAACAATGCAGTTAGCTCATTTCCAAAACCAGGAAGTTTGTTTTCTTGATGATCCACCCTTAGGGCAAGAAGAAGATCATGGCCACAACCTCCAGATAGGGCCCCTCCATACAACAACAACAAATGGACAAGGTCATGGAGGAGTACAGGGACATATTCACCTCACCCACTAGGGTGCCTCTCCACTATCAGGTCAAGCACCTTATTGATCTGACCCTAGGTGCATCGCTGCCCAATGGACCGATATATCGCCACTCTATTCAGGAGAATGATGAAATCAAGAGGCAAATTCAGGAGCTACTATAAAAGGGTCACATCCGGCCAATTTCATCGCCTTGTGGGAGCCCGGTCTTGTTGGTACATAAAAAGGATGGGACTTGGAGACTTTGTATTGACTATCGGGCGCTGAACAAGATCACTGTTTGGAATAGGTACCCTATCCCACGGATTGATGACCTCTTGGACTAGCTTAAAGGGGAAAAATATTTTAGCAAGATCGACTTAAAGTCTGGGTATCACCAGGTACCGATCGAGCCGACTGATGTGTGGAAGACTTCCTTCAAAGCCAAGGAGGGCCTTTTTGAATGGTTGGTTGTGCCTTTCGGGCTGACGAATGCTCCTGCAACCTTCATGAGAATGATGGATGACATCTTGCAGCCATTCACCAACTCATTTATAGTAGTGTACTTGGATGGCATCCTGATCTTTAGCCATACTTGGGAAGAGCACCTCCACCACATCCGACAGGTCCTCCAAACATTGCGGCAACACAAGTTCTGTGCCAATTTGGACAAGTGCACTTTTGGCATGACCCAGGTTCAGTATCTGGGATATATTATTGATGACTGTGGGGTACATGTGGATCCAACCAAGATCCAATTCATTCGGGATTGGCCAGCCCCAACTACTCTAACAGAGCTTCGCAGCTTTTTGGGCCTTGCTAATTTCTACCGCAAGTTCGTGTTGGGATTCTCTCATATCACTTGGCCCTTGAGTCAAGTCACCAAGGGAGGAGCAAAAGAAAAATTCTTTTGGTCAGAAACTCAGCAGAAGGCATTTGCAAAATTAAAACATCACCTTTGTTGTGCCCCAGTGCTCACATTACCAGACTTGCAACAACCAGTTGAGATCGAGACAGATGCCTCTGACTATGCTATTGGGGAAGTCCTTACTCAACAAGGGCATCCAGTGGCATATCACAGTGAGACACTATCAGACACAGTCCACAAATATCCCACTTATGACAAAGAGATGTAAACCATTGTATAGGCTTGCCGGCAATGGAAGAATTACATTTTGGGGAAGGAAATGATCATCCACATGGACCACTCACCCCTGCAATTCATGCAGACACAAGGGAAGTTACAAAACAATCGCCATCAGAAGTGGTCCACATATCTACAACAATTTCATTTGAACATCAAGTACAAGAAGGGAAGCACCAATAATGTTGCAGACTGCCTCAGCCAACCACCAATCATGGCGATAACGACCGTGCTCAACTCTTGTGGGCACGAGACTTCTGATTGGCCACTTATCTACAAGAGCGATCTAGAATTCAGCCACACATACCAAACACTCTTGGAGGGAAACCAAGTTCCAAAATTTCACCTACAGGATGTACTATTGTGTCACATGGGACACCTTTGTGTTCCTTCAAGCGAGCGTGCCAAGATGATTTGGGAAGCGCACTACAGTCAGGTCGCTGGTAATTTCAGGGTTGAGAAAATAGTGGCAGTACTACATAAGTATTTCTATTGGTCTAACCTTCGACAGGACATCGGGAAGTACATCTGATCTTGCACTGCCTGCGCCATTACCAAACCATCCATCAAGAAGCAAGGCCTCTATACTTTGTTGCCTACCCCTAGTCAACCTTGGGAATCCATCTCCATGGATTACATGTTAGGCCTTCCTTCTACTAAGCACGGCAATGACTATGTGTTTGTGGTCGTTGAAAAATTCTCAAAGATGGCCATAATGGTAGCCTGCAAGAAGAATATCACAGCAGAAGCCACTACTAAACTCTTCTTTGAACGAGTGTGGGTACACTTTGGTATCCCACAGTCTATAATCTCAGACTGAGATAGCAAGTTCCTTAGTAAATTCTGGTCTAGCTTATGGTCAATGCCAGACACCAAGATCACAAAGTCCACAGCTTTCCATCCCCAGACTGATGGCCAGACAGAGGTCGTCAACAAGATGATTGTACACATTTTACACATGTACAACTCAAATAATTCATGCACATGGGATGAGAGCCTCCCTTATGTACAACGCAGCAATAATCGGGCCCTCCACAGCTCAACCAACCATGACCCCTTTCAGGTGGGCTTGGGATTCCAACCACTATGTCCCATTGACGTAGCCATGCCATTTGCAGCTACTCAAATTGATTCAACTCATATCCTGTCTGAAGTTTCCAAGGAAAACAGCTTCATTGAGCGCATTCAACACATTCGTCAATAGGTTCATGACATATTGGACAGATCCAATGCTAAGTACAAGCAGCGACATGATCAGCATTGGGTGCAACACAACTTCCAGTCGGGCGACAAAGTGTGGCTACATTTACAAGAGGAGCACCTCACTGGACCCCACCGCAAGCTTTGCCCGCTCCGATATGAGCCATACACCATCACTAAGGCTGTCAAGGACAATGCCTTTGAGCTCAGTATTCCACCATTCCTTGGTATGCACCCAGTGTTCAATGTGGACCGCCTTCAGCCCTACTTTCCACCTCTACTGGACACATCAGACGTGGCAGAACAACTCACACCAACAGAGTTAAACCCTGACTACATGGAACAAGCCAGAACTGATCGGATTATGGACACACAGATCAAGAACACCCGCCAGCAGAAGATCCATCTATATCGAGTTGTCAAAGCAGGCCAACTCCTTCACCAGGGAAAGTGGCTCACCGGGGACCAAGTTCAACAGAAGTTTCCTCATCTCATGGAGGAACTCAACGTAATGGGGACCATTGCTTCCTAAGGGGGGAGGAATGATCCAGGAGGATATTGGTGGCCACCAACCTATTCCTCTTGGACCCCCACCACTATTTCTTTTAGTTTTCCAGTTTCCTTAATTGTAGCACAATTTACTATTTTTGGCAGTTTTCGGCTCCTAAACTTCCGGAGCCGTTTTGAGGCCCTAAACGACATTTTTTTGGCATAGAATGGTCGAGAAAATATGAGTCCATTCTGAACTTGATATTCATTGTTTATGGATGTAGTCCTTAAATATATCTTTCTAACGATGTATCATGCACATCAAACGAAGGTAGTATCCTAAAGTTACGACCCCCAGAAATTGATGTACCAAGTTACCCAACAGGGCCCAAATTAAGGCGTTTCACCTCCTAGGGTTAGGTTTTTGGATGTGTAGGGTTTCCATTGTTTCTCAATAATATATAGGCCTTCGAGCCTCATTGTAAAACAGAGTTCAGATGCATGTAGTTGCCACATCTCTTCTCAGAGATAAGCTACGAGCACTCTAACTAGTTTATTTCCATTCTGTATGTAAACACGTTTTAGTTATTGATTAATGAAATGAAGTGTTATTTCCGCTGCATATTTTTTTCTATGGTTATTTGTGTATTATGTTGTGTTCCTACATAAATCTAAATCAATTAGTACATAAAAAATATAACTATATGAATCTAAGCCATCAAAACTGAAATTAAATTTATACTTTATTACAAGATACTTGCTCACGAGGGGATCTGTTGATACCTAGTGGGGATGGATGGTCACTCAATCCTATGGACACCTGTTTACTTGCACAAAAATATTTAGATTCAATTAGTAAATATTAACTAAATATGGGCCGACAATTTAAATAAATATGTGATGATTGACAAGAACTAATTTAGTGATACAATAGAAGTCACAAATCAATCAAGCGACATAACATCAATGATATGATGGTGATAATAACAGTCCCAAACTTGCATAATACTTTTTCTTTTAAATTATGATTTTGAGGGATGTTACATTTTTCTCTATTTTAGAGAATATCCACAACGTTTATGGGTTTACTCCTTAGAATTTCTCATCGATCCTTGAAATGATATTGAAAAATTATATGCTTGTCTTGTGCAATATCAAAGGATGGATGATTTGTAGGGTAAGTGTTTGTCATATTTTCCCTAACTATATCTTTGAAAATTGTATCCATTATTGATGCTAAAGTTTGCTTATATACGAATTAGTTGACTAGTTAGCCCTAGTAAAACTTGCTAATGCTTCATTTCCTTTCTGGTCTAGAGAGTTGACATGGCTATGAGTTCTCTTCTCCTCCTATTTCAAACCTAATTTTTTAAGGTATGCAAATTGAGAATACCCTTCTTAGTACATTTTCTTCTAAGTTTCTATTATAGGTAGCATACTAAGCAGATAATGGTCATTTTCACATATTCAATTATTGACAATACAACTAAGACCCAATTCATTAATTACCAATTTAATTATCTAACCCATCATCTTCGTGCATCTCCATGTAAATGTTTTCCACGTAAGTTTTTTCTAGGTCCCTCATCTTTTCACCAATGTCAAACATACTTCCTAGCTTGTTACCAATTAAGGTAAGAGAACATTTCATCCATTTTTTAAGGAATTGAATGAATTTTAGGATAGTCTGGTAGAATATTTTTTTTCTCTCATGACCTTGTTAGAAAAACAGGATCGCGGAGCAATAACAATAAACAATCAACACGATGCAAATATTAAAACAAATTACAAGAGAGACACATATCTTGGATGACAAGATTAACTACTAACATTAAATTTAATTACTGGAAGAAAACCACCTGTGTGTATGGTGCTGCGATGTCCTCTGCAGCTGCCATGGCACCATCTAGGTTGAAGGAACTAGCATCTTCCCATTCGTGTGTTGGAGACTCAGCACTGAATAGCTGTACATTAAAAAAAATCAAGTCATCAACATCTGATTCTAAGTTAAATTTATTAGAAATTATGACATTAAATAAAACATTAACTATCTTGGTGTAGGTAGCTCTTTGTGCCATGCTTCTGCGTGGGAACCTGGCATGGATTCCCACAACGAGAACAACGATGGGGCACTGGTCTCGTCGAGCTATATGGATCCACCTGGGTACCACCTGTATTTGCTCTCCTTGGCCCACCACCAGTGGACTATGCAGAAGTGTGTCTCTCAGGGGGGTCTTACTCGCTCTGCAAGGACCGTAGACACAAATGTGGTATGCCTGAGAAGGTGCTATGTGGCATGCCTGACAAACTCATGGATCTCATCTAGCCTGCTACCTAACCCATGGGGTTTAGGAGGTGGGTTTGGCTCTCGCCTAGGTGCAGCAGGTCCTCTGAGTGGGTTCTGGTGGGCGTGAGGTCGATCTTGGGCTGAGCCAAAATCGACGCCCTAGAACTCAGTGATGTCGAAGTAGTTCACATGGAACCCTAACACAAACTCAGCCCACAGTTTCCTGAGAAAATACTGTGGGACCTCGACATTGTTGCATGGAGGCTTGTCAAATACCATAAACCAACTTTCCTCCAGTTTTCTCTCCATGGCTGGTAATTACACCAGTGCATGCAAACTCGCCTCTTCCTCACATCTGGAGGCTATCATGTTCTAGGATCTATAAATTTGCTCCACAGTTGGGCTGTTGTGATATTCAAGTTTTTTATATCCTCTTTGGATATACCCATGCTATAATGCTCTCTCATTCGAGCCCTATATTCGCTCAAATTGGTTATCTCACTATGGGCAATGTTGATATATTCTATAATTTTTTGTATTGATGTGGCCAGGGAAACCCAAGAGGGTTCCCTCATATTCTTCAATTCATCACTCAAAATTCTTAATTAGATTAAATCCCGGTGTAATTCATCTTCGAGGTTTTCTTCTTCGTTTAATTCAAGGTTTGGGTCCTCTGTTTGGTTTGTTTCGTTCATTTCTTCGGATGGTTCATTGGTATTGGTCATTGTGGTTAGCTAATTTGTACCTACAGTATCAAATTTTTCACATTTCAATTGATTTTCCTTTTTTTTTAAATTTTGTATTTTATTTTAAAAACAATAAAAACAATGAAATAAACAAAAAAAATTGCATTCCGACTCTATTACCTTACTCCAGCGTCGTTTTAGGCGATTTGCACAAGTTAGGTGGGCTCCTTGGGGGTCGAATTCGTCTCCTTGGGGATCGTTGGCTCCTCCTTGCACGCTCGCAGGTTGCAAAAAACAATATGCCCATTGTTTTTTTTTAATACATAGGGACGTGCGCACGTCCCTGTTTTTTTGTCACGCCCAACACACGCGTGGATCCAAACGTGCGTGTGCATCCAAATGCGCATGCACGTCCACAGGCGCATGTGCGCTCTTATTTCCCACGCTGGCAATCCGACGTGGAGGTTCGTCAGTCCGAAGCGGAAGCGCATGTGCGCATCTACGCGGTGCATGTGCGTTGTTGATTAAGCCTGCTCGCGCGCTCCCATTGCATCATAATTGGGTAGCAGCTTATTGCGGGCGCCCATATATATATATAGATGTTATATTTATTTCTTTTATTTCCTTATAAAATGTCGTCGTGTTTTTCATCATTATTCATTCTGTCATTTATATATAGATGTCATCATTTCTTTCATCACTATTTATTCATTCATTTATATATATACTATGAATTATAAATAGGATGAATGATGATGAAAGAAGTGATGACATCTTATAAGGTGTCATCTATATCTTCACATAATAAAAACTTTCATGAAACTTTGTCTAATGTGTATTGGTGAAAATGACCCATGATTAAAAGGATGAACCTTGTAAGATTTTCGAAATAATAGGTCTTTCTAGTTAAATGGATAAAAATTTATATAATTACTTTTTTTTGCCTAACTTGTTTTGATATTTTTTATATTATTATTATTTTCTTATAAATGAGTTTTAATACCATGTCCCAGCGATATTACTCCACCATATGTATATTTATATTGTCCAAAATGTGTTAGTGTATTTTGTTATATTAGTTAGTTTCATCCGAATAAGATAGTTTTTACTATGAGATAAATTGGTGTCAACGATACCATTCTTAGTTGTGGCTATAACAATGACTAAAAAGATATTCAATTACACTCATACTTGCAATGACTAACTAAACCTGTCGGCACTCATGAATCTACCAATTCTGTAAACAATTTATACCTCATTTAATGTGTATATTCCACGTGAAAAGCATGACTACAACATCCAACTACTCTATGGTGAAAGCATTAATACTATTTCTTTTTATAAAAAAATATTTCGCTATGTTATAAATTGTATATATTTAAGAGATTTATTTAATTTATAAATTTTTTTATTTCTCTCGGTTTTAAATGGTATACGTTTTACGATATACAATGTTAATTATTCTCGATATTGAGTTTTTTCAAGTGAGTGATAGTGGTGTAGTGCAAAGTCATTAATGTATATTCATATTTTGGTCGTTGATACTTCATCCAAAAAATCGTTATGATGAATATTCAAATTTGAAAGTAATTAATAGAAAAACAATCAAGAAACACCTATCATCATATAAATTATTAATGATAAAATATATAAAACCTGATTTCAACTTATATATATATTGATAATGATAAAATATATAAATATGTATTGATAATGATAAAATATATAATATACATATTGGTAGTGATAAGTATATAAAACAGGATTTATATATATATATAAAGACTATCAATAAACATCCACCGGCAAATAAATTTTTATGGTAAAAATATATAAATAGGATTATGTATATATCCTATATAAGAACAGTAACAATGGAAAAATATTCTACATAAGAATGTGTTAGAATATAATCCGTTAGGGATTATTGTAAATAAATAAAGAAAACTGAATAGTTAGGAAGCTGAAAAGGCTGGGCGGAAAGTGAAACACAACCATCCTATGAAATGTATAAATAAATGCTTTTAGCTATGTAATGACAAGAATCGAGAGTTATACCTAACAAGTGGTATCAGAGCTTGGCTATTTGCCATAACTCTTGCCTGCTGCATTTCAGTCCTGGCATTCTGCTTGTCAGTCCATTGCTAGACTGCCTGCTCCGTCAGTCTGCCATTTGCATGCGTTTCTCTTTGCCTCTGCACATTCATGTATGTGTTATTCTCTCCCATACCTGCGCTAAGGAATGAAACAGTCCAAAGATACTATGCTTCCTCTGTTTGCTGCATGGTTTTGACTGTTCATTGCAAGAAGTAAGATGCCTTGTTATTGAATATTAGGCTGAAGACTGCATAAAGGATGGAAACCCTAATCCCGCAAACTCGTGTGTTGTGTGTGCTGAGTTTTGCGCTGTGAAGGTTCATTCCATTACCCAAACTATGTGAAGATTGTTGCCTGAGTATTGTCCTCGCTGAAATAATGTATGTTGCGTATGAAGTTAAATAATGTATCCTGCGTGGAGTGATGTGTTCATTAATGAGCTGTGATTGTGGAGACTGCGTATTGAAGAGGATATATGCTGCGATGCGTGAAAATTCCTCCGTAAGTATCACGCTGCCTTGCATCTCGAGTTGATCTCCAATTCCAATCTGTGAAGGGGATGTTGTCGTTACCGGAGTTTCGATGGAGAGTGTTGTGCATTGAGGTGCAACCATCCATTATCGTCATAACGATCCTCTCGTAGCCTTTCAGTACCTTTTTCTATAGCGTGGCGCATAAACCCTAATTTTTTTGACCTAATAGAGTGTCTGCGATCTCCCACATATAGGTTGCTATCAGGGTGTTCTTGTCGTGCCGGAGCCGATCTTGCCTCTGCAACGTCCATGATTTCCTGAATGAACAAGAAAACAAAGACGTAGACGTGTTCAATGTCTACTATGCCGATGGCGCCCATGGGATTCAGTGGGTTTGTCTGTTGGATTTTATCAGTGTGGTGACTTTGGTCACATCGCCCGAGTAGCCCTCCTGATCGCCTGCAAAGTCTGCCGCAAATACGTGATGAGCACCTCCCACCAGATGCATCGAATACTCTTTTTGTTGAGGGTCTTCCTGCTGATTGCACTCGCAGGGAAGCTGCACACATTTTCCGCCCATTCATTGGTTTCAAAGAAGTTCGACTAGTACAGAAGGAGCCTAAACGCCCTGGTGGAGACCCGCTTGTTTTATGTTTTGTTGATTTTAATGATGCAAGATGTGCCGCAACTACTTTGGAAGCGTTACAAGGGTATAAGTTTGATGAAACTGACCGTGAGTCATCCGGTTTACGATTGCAATTTGCGCGTTTTCCTGGTCCACGTGGGGATCCATATTTGTAATTACAGTTTTCAAACAAACACCATATAATCTCTATTACTTCAACTAGATTGTGTAGACTGCGTTGAAGACTACATTGATTGTGTAGATTGAGTTGAAGACTACATTGAAGGTTGTGTTGAAGGCTGAGAATTCCATGTGAGCGTGGAGTGATTAATTGGAGACTGTGAACACTGTGGCCTATTGCTTCTGCATGAATGCATTGAAGGTTTCTCTTCAACTTCATGGAAACCCTAATTTTCTGAGTGAAGTTGCCTGCAATTTTTTTGCTACTACAAGTTCCTGGAGCTGCCTGAGTGAAGCTTCTTGCGTGGAGCTGCTTGCAAGTTCTTCAAGCTGCTGCGAGCTACCTTGTCCTGTCAGAGTTGGGGTCTATCTCTTCTCTGTAGAGTGTTGCGACTTCATCAAAGATACAACCTGCCATTGAAGAGTCCACGTTGTGCTACTACAAACAAGTCTACTGCAAGATAATTTGTTGATGTATCACTGTATTTGAAATGTAATTTTCATGTAATAGCACTCTAGAATTAATGATATATAACTATTGATAAGCTACAAAATTATTTGTATAGGCTGCAGAATCATATTGTAATTTGTAAAGGAGCAGGAATCTAAACCTGCATCCCATATTTTTTCCAAGTATTCTGTAAGTTGAAAATTCCAGATTGAAAATGCACAATTTTGCATCGATTGTTCGTGATGTCCTCACTGGCAAGGAAACATATCCAAAATGGTCTAGAAAGATCAAGAAATCAAGCGAGCTTGTCGAAGAATCCCTTGGCTTTGTTCAGAAAACAAAGAATCGGTCCAAAGACCCTTCCAAGGGAGATTGCAGCAAGAGAGGACGAGGAAGAAGAAAATTCAAAGGCAGAGGGGGCATAAACAACTTCAGAAAAAGATCAGAGTTGTAGTGCAAGCGTTGTGGAAAGACTGAGCACACATCAGATTAGTGTTGGGCTTCGTGGGACTCCATCAAAGACAAGCATAACCAGAAGAAAGATGACAATAAAAACCAAGATGATAGTAAATCTTCTGATTTTGCTCATTGTATTGTTGCACATTGTAATCTTGGATTTAATGAAATGACTTCACTTTCATCTTACAAAGATTGTTGGCTGCTTGATACTGGTGCAACATCACACATGACATTTAGAAAAGACTGTTTTGAAGAACTTAATGAAACAATAGATGGCATAGTGTACTTTGCAGATAAGTCAAGTATTAAACCAAAGGGAATGGGCACCATTCGACTGAAGATGCCTGGATTTCCTGATTTCTTGTTGAAGAATGTTCTTTATCTTCCAGAGTTGCAGAGAAGCCTGCTGTCCTTGGTGGAGATACGATAGCAAGGCCATTCCATCCACATGGTTGATGGAATCGTAGAAATAAGAAATTCCTCTGACAACCAAGTCATCATGACTGGATATAAAGATGGGAAGCTGTTGACGCTGAAGGGTT
>LPNX010546123.1:7056-85035 GCA_001517045.1 Pseudotsuga menziesii | reverse complement strand
GCGCCTCGCGCATGGTATGAAAAGTTAACCAAGCATCTTTTGAAGTTAAATTTTGAACATTTTGATCTTGATGATGCAACACTGTTTATAAAGAAAGTTGGAATATATGTTGTGTATCTTGTGGTGTACGTAGATGATCTTTTGATGATAGGGAACAATGAGAGCTATATAGCATCCATAAAGAAAGATTTGAAAAAGATCTTTGAAATGACAGATATGGGACATCTCCACTATTACTTAGGAATTGAAGTCACTCAACATCCTAAGTACATATACCTATCTCAGAAAAAATATGTTGGAGAACTACTAAACAAATTTTGCATGACAGAATGCAATCCTATATCTACTCCAATGGAACTGAAAATGAAGCTCACATCAAGCGAAGGAAAAGAGTTTGAAGATGCGACCAAGTATCGACAACTAGTAGGAAGTCTTATCTACCTTACAACAACTAGACCAGATATTTCTTATGTTGTTGGCATACTTTCAAGGTTCATGCATAAACCTTGTGAAGGACACTGGTCAGCTGCAAAAAGAGTTCTAAGATACTTGAAGGGGACTCAAGACGTTGGACTCAAGTACTCTAAAGTGGATGACTTCAAACTTATTGGGTACTCATACTCAGATTTTGATGGCGATAAGGAGACAGGAGTATCAACTTCTTGATACACTATGAGTCTTGGATCAGCAGTTGTCTCATGGAGATCATGCAAACAGTCAGTTCCACCAGATTCAACAACAGAAGCAGAATATGTGGCTGCAGTTGAAGCAATGAAAGAAATAGTATGGCTTAGGAAGATACTTGAAGATTTGCAAGAAAAACAAGAGAACTCCACTCCATTACTGGTCGACAATACTTTTGCAATCAAGCTGGCTAAGAATCCTAGATTCCATGATCGAACCAAACACATCAACACAAAGCATCATTTGATTCGACATCATGTAGAGGCCAAGACAGTCCATCTTTGACATTGTTCCACAAATGATCAAATCGCAGACATCTTCACCAAAGCGCTTGGACGAGAAAAGTTTGAAAGATTCAGAAACATGCTTGGACTTACGAACACCCCTTCGGATGAAGAGGGGGATTGTTAGAATATAATCCGTTAGGGATTATTGTAAATAAATAAAGAAAACTGAATAGTTAGGAAGCCGAAAAGGATGGGTGGAAGGTGAAACACAACCGTCCTATGAAATGTATAAATAAATGCTTTTAGCTATGTAATGACAAGAATCGGGAGTTATACCTAATAGAATGGAACAGTTACAATGGAAAAATATCCTACATAAGAATGCAAAAATATATAAAACAGACTTATAGTAACAAAAACATTATGCACCAACATTACCATTTGATACATATTCTAAAGACAATAATGCTTTTGTTATTATATTGTAGTTACGTAAGCGCTTTTGTAATAATGTTTGTCGTATTCTTTAGTGAAATATTTTATAATCGAATTGATATTTTTTTTTAAATTGTGAAGCTTATTATTATGAACTTTATGTAACATGTTGTTAAAAAAATAAATTCAAATACAAATAACAAGGTTTAAAGAAAATAATATTATTTTGATTTCATTTAGGTGTAATGTCTTTATATTGATTTCATTTAGGTGTAACTTTTTTTTTAACAGAAACTATAAAAGGTTTATATAAAAACAAGCTGTGCACAGCCATTCATTACAGTAATGGTATTATAGTGTATTTATGCATAGCAAAAATGCTGCACAGAGAGCCTATCCATGAGATTTTCCAAAAAACTTCACATTTTGTCTGTTCAAAACACCTAATACCGAGGGTAGTATATACCCGAACATACTGATTACATATTAAAAGACAAAAAAACATTCAACCATATCTAAATAAACCAGATTAAGGGTTGCCTCTTAGATTTCAAGGTTGAGCTACTGACTCCTCCTCCATAGGATGCACAGCTTCAGCAGTATCTCCATAAACTCTACTATTCTGGTTCATGGCCATGAAGCGCTGAAGGTCCTCTTGAATCCTGTTGACTTTACCCATGATTTCTCAGAGATTACTTTCATTATCATCGATGCAGGCATCATGATTGCTGATCTGAAGGGAAGTGTAACTCACTGTTTCGCCCATACTCTTCACTTCTCGAGCCATTTCCTTATTGTCCATGACACTTATTGCAAGCATTTCATACAGTCTCCTCAGATTCTTTTTAATGTCCATAATACCTGCACTTTCGCCCGCCTGTGCCATTATGCTTACCTTAGTCGAGATGCTAATTTGAGCGAGATGATTTTGAATTGCAGAGCTGGCAGGGTCACAGTCTTCGTTCGCAGCCTGAAGATGAATAATGCAAAGGCCTAGTGCAAGAAGCTCTTAGTGTAGAGAGAAGTCTCCTTGCTTGCGGCAAACCAGAGTGCCTACCACACCTTCCTGCCACCTCGAGCAGTGACAGCCTAAAACCAAGCTTCGTCCCCAATTACCAGGAGATGTGGAAAAACCTGATCCAAGAGTGATAGCCCGCGACACTGTAAGAGAGCTACATGAACAGGAGGAGAATGCTGCAAGTGTGAGCTGTTCCTTCACTACAGAACGAATGAGAGGGAGAGCCTACCATGGGAGGCCTTGCAACCCCCCTTCTCCAATGCCTGTGACAACCTTCAGAAGGATTCGCAGAGCTTCATGAAACCCAGGGCCGAGAATAGAAATGGAATGAAGAGCCATATCGCTTCCAAGAGAAGACATGGAGCTTGGAGCGTGCGAGACGATAATGCCATTAACCCGAGGCCTGGAGTCCTTAAATGTTGCAGCGTCCAAAAGATGGAGGGAGAGGTGTGAAGGCCACGCAGTAAGGAGAAAAGGACTGTTAAATAAATGAGGGGAGCCGGCGGATGGAAATTCGAAATGGAGGCCAGCTGCAATGTGATGCAGGGTGACGGAGAAGGGGAAGGAGGGAGGGGTAAGAGGATGGAGGAATAAGGAGAGGGAAAAGGGATAAGGGAGACAAGGGGAGGGGGTGAAAAAAATAAGGAGATGAAGCGAAGGGGGGCCAAAGAGGCTAATGAGGAAATGAGAGAAGGAAGGATCGTTCGAGAGATTGATCCTCCAACTATGGCCATACAAAGTGTACTTTCTTATCATGAGAAGATGGTGTTGATTAGGGGAGATCCAACACCTCATTAAGGGACAAATTTTAGAATGGGAGGATTCCCATTTTGCCTGTAGTGACCTTGTGGGAGAGAGGCCCCCAAATTAGCCATTATATCCACTGCAAAGTTGTTGAGCCTAAGAATGTGAAGAGGCTCATAGGAATTGTGCATAAGGAGATTTACTTTGTTATACAAGAGGCGACAATTGACAGCTCCCAAGGGGTTCCCATTGATCAGTTTAGAGATAACATGCTTTGAGTCTCCGAAAATTAGAACCTTCCGGTATTTCTAAGAATGTAGGAGCTGCAAGCCTTGTAAAAGATCCAACCACTCTGCTTCATTATTGGTTCTTTTCCCTAATCCCCAAGCGAAGTTTAGTTCTATGTGTCCTCTGGGATCTAGAAGGATCCCCTCCGCTCCTGCCACCCCTGGGTTGCCTTTCGAGGCTCCATCAAAGAAGAAAGCATAGGAATTCTTCTCCCTGAGCCGAGTTTTGAAATCTTTGTTTGGTAAGTGAATTTCCCAAGGGAGGGATCTACGAGCTGTGGAAGCTCTGGGAGTGTTGTTATTGTACTGAAGGGAGCTCCTCTCTTTTAGGAAGCTTTTGCACCAAGAAGAGTATGGTTTAGGAATAGATTCTTGATCAGGGAAGCTGATGTTGTTCGAAGCAAACTTTTCTGCTATCATTCCTATGGTTTTAGCGGCTATTTGGGCTAGAACTGCTTTTTGATCTTTGAAAATAGCGTTATTCCTATCGAGCCAGAGTTGCCAACATAGATTCTTTGGAACAGAGGCCCAGAGACGGCTTAAGATTGGTTTTTTACTTAAGGAGCCAGGATAGAGAGTATTCCAATCTTTGAAGAGTTGGACTGCCGAGCCAGGGAGGTTTATGTCCAAACCTGATGGGAGAATAGATCTCCACACTAGCAGAGAGGTTTTGAATTGAAGGAAGATATGGATGGTGGTCTATTCTGAATTACACAAGGGACACCAGAAGGGTCCGTTTATGCCTCTTTTCCTTAAATTCTCTGCTGTGAGAAGCTTATTGTGCAAAAGAATCCAAACGAAACTGTTTACTTTAGGAATACTATCAGTGTGCCAAAACTTCTTCCATATCTTATCTGCTTCAATCGGTTCCAAGGATATTTTCTTGTATCCTTCTTTAACATTATACTTCCCTGCTTTTCCCCAGCCGATACGGTCCTTCGCTAATACACGCGTTGGGGACAGACCATGAAGGGAGGAGAAGAGAGTGTCTGCTGCGATAGCCAGATGGGCTGGAGGAGAGAGCTCCTTCCAGCCTGACCAATGCCCTTTCAAGTTCCATTGAGAGAGGTCATAGAGGGTGGTGATCCCCTGCTCACTTGCCCAATCAACTAGAGGAGCCTGACCTGGCAGCGAGGATCGAGATGGATGTCCCAGAATATTACTCTTCCATATGTTGATCCTTTTCCCATTTTCGGGAATCCAATAGTAGTCTTCCTTAATTGTGTTAAGCAAGGATTTGCATAATTGCCAAAGGGTAGTGCCTTTGCCTACCCATGCACTTTCCAACATTTTTGATCTGGGCCTCCTTATGTATTTTTTCCTGATGACTTCCTTCCACCATTCCTTTCTTCCTGTGACTAGTGTCCAAACCATTTTAGCTCCCATGGCTCTGTTCATCTGCTCGGGATCTCTGATGCCTATACCACCATGTATTTTATCTTTTTTGACCGTGTCCCAATTTACTAGATGGAATTTTTTTGTCTGGACCTTTCCTCCCTACCACAAGAGTTTTCTGATTTCTTTGCATATGCTGTTCATGACGTTTTTGGGAGCAAGGACCATAGAGCTAGAGTAAATGGGGTAAGAGGAGAGGATGGATCGGATTAGGACCATATTTCCTGCTAGATTTAGCCATTTTGATCCCATGGACTGAGTTTTGGATTTGATTTTTTGAATGACCGGGGTCCACATTGAAGAGACCGATAGCTTTTTGACAATGGGAATGCCTAAATAAGTGAAATGGGTCCAAGAAGGATTGGATTTGATTTGTAGAATTTGAGATATGCGACAGAGCGCAGCTACTGGGAAATTCCACCCATATATTTGGCATTTATTCAAATTTATTGAGCTTCCAGAGGATCAAAGAAAGAGATCAAGAGGACTGAGAAGGTTCCTGGCAATTTGGGTGGATGCTATTCCAAGCAGGATAGTGTCATCAGCAAATAATGCGTGGTTGATAGGTGAAACTCCACTTCTGAAGGAGATTCCTGGAAGAGCTCCTTCAGATTGGAGTCTGATCAATTTTATGCTAAGGGAATCGGCCACCAAAATGTAAAGGAAAGGAGATAACGGGCATCCTTGCCTTACTCCTCGAGTGGCTTTAAAAAACTCTGAAGGTCTTCCATTTATGAGAGGGGCAATCCAGGGCGAGGTGATGCAGGCTTGCACTTGTTTGATGAAGACATTTGGAAACCCAAACTTTCGGAGAACCAGGATGATAAAGGCGTGTCTCAGCCTATCAAACGCATTGGCCAAATCTAACTTAATGGCCATTCCGGGTTCACCCCTTTTGTTGCTGGAGTGAATTTCCTCCTGAACCAAGAGGGTGTTATCACTTATATGCCTACCCGAAATGAAACCACCCTGATGTGGAGAGATAATAGAGGGGATAATTTTCTTGAGTCTGAGGGACAACACTTTGGAGAATATTTTATACAACGCATTGCACAAAGAAATGGGACGAATTTTTTTGATAGCAGTGGGGTTATGCTCTTTCGGGATCAGGGCCAGAAAGGTGGAATTGGTAGCTCCTCCCATGTTACCTTTTGACATCCAAGAGATGAGGCGCATCAGGTCTTTCTTGATAAGGGACCAAAAGTTTCTATAAAAACAAATAGGGAAGCCATCTGGACCTGGCGCCTTGTCCGGGTGGAGGCTCTAGATGGCTTTCTTGACTTCATCTTCCGAAATGGGCGATTCAAGCCTAAGGCTTTCCTCAGGACTGATGAGGAGGGGAATATTAGAGACCATTTCCTCCATGATACATTGAGAGACATGCTCCTCATCATTGTACAAATGTTCAAAAAAATTTCTTACCTCAGCGCTGATGGCCGCTTTCCCTTGAATGAGAGTGTCGTCCTCTGCTTTGAGCTCTCTCATTGTGTTCCATCGTTTCCTGTCTCTGCATTGATTTTGAAAGTACTTAGTGTTCTGATCTCCCCCTTTGAGCCATATGATGCGTGAGTGGAGCCTCCATCCTTCCTCTTCTTGCCTTAATATTTTCTGTAGATTTGTTTCCAGCTCAATCTCCTTAATGAGGTGTTCCTTGGTGATTGGACTTGTTTCCATTTCTGCTCGAAGGGTTTCCATATCCTTGGTGATTTTTTCTTTTTGCTGTGCTGGTTCTTGAAATTGATTCTTGGCCCACTCTTTGAGGGATGCCTTGACTCTTTTCAACTTTTGTTCCCATTAGAACGCTGGGGATCCTGGAATGAAGCACCGCTAGGAATAATTAATAATATCTTTGACTCCTTCAGACTCCAGCCAAATCCGATTGTATTTGAAAGGAAGCGGCCCCAGGTTTTCCTCCGGAGGAAAAAAGAGACTTAAAGGCTTGTGATCAGAGATAGCAGTGCACAAGATTTTCGTTTTCGGGTAAGAAGTGATGAGATGTGTACTTACCAGGAATCGATCCAATCTGGCTGCAATATGGCCTGGTCCTACTCGTTTATTACTCCAAGTGAAGATACCATTTTTTGGTTTGATGTCTATGAGTCTCCACTGAGACATGAGGTCTTCCAACCTTTCCCCATATGGGTCTCTTACCTTTGTTCCTCCTCTGCGCTCATCTGGAGATATAGTTACATTGAAGTCCCCTGCTATAAAACAGGGAAGAAGCTTTTTGTCTTCACATTGCTCTTCAAGCGAGTCCCAAAACCTGTCCTTCTACGCATTCAGGGTTGGGCCGTACACATTCCCGATCCAAATTTTTTTTTGGCTTTCTTTGCTCTTGAGCTTTATGAGTAACCAATTTCTCTTTTCTATGGTTGTGACCATGTCATACTGATCATTGTTCCACCAGCATAGAAGCCCTCCTGAGGCTCCGCTTGTGTTGGTGGCGATGCCTGATCCTTTTGGCCAAATGCTTTTGACTGTTTCAATGCTGTCTTCAGCTGATTTTTTTGTATCCTGGATGAGAAGAATGGAGGCTGATTCCATTTTTTTGAATCTCTTGAGAACTTCTATCTTCTGAGTACCTCCCAAGCCTCTGCAATTCCAGGAGACTACTTTCATTATTTCCTGAGTTGTTTAAGGGCCTTGTCTTTCTCATTTTTTTCCTCTTCAGCACTTAGAAGGTATTTGCTTGCTTGCGAAGTTTTGACTAAGAAGTCTAGGTTGGACTGTTTTCCTGCTGCCTTTTCCCTTGCTGCCTCCTGTTCTCTAATGGCTTTGTTGGATTTCCTCCCTTTTCTAGATAGCGGTTCCTGTTCTTCTATCGAGGTGTCTGTTATTTCTTCCGAACTTACTTTTGCCCTTGATCTTGTGACTGATCCTTTAGATATTTGAATAGGATCTTTCCTCTCCCCAGGGCACTCTGCACCCTCTTCCTGAACTTCTTTTTCCTGATGCTGCTTTCCTGTAACCTGGGGTTCTTTGTCCTTCTTCTGAGCCATTTCAGGGATGGCTTCGCTGTTTTCCTCTTCTAGGGTTTCCTCCTCCAAGGCCTCGAATCTATTTTCGGAGGTGCTCTTTGCCATGTTATTCTGCTGCTTTAGAGGCTTGACGGTCTTTTTTCCACTTGCAATGTTCCAACCCTCGCTGGCAGGATTGTCCAAGATGGGTTTCTCAGGTTTTTTCGGGCAAGATTTGGAAAAATGGCCGTATTCATGGCAATATTTGCATTTAAAGGGGATTTGCTCATAATCTATTGTCTGCAGGTGGTTCCAGCAGGCCTTTCTCCAGGTCAAATTCAACACAGATACGGGCGCAAGAGAACATTGGGGCTTTTGGCTCAGATTTGTCTACATACTTTCCTAGGGTATTCCCTATTGCTCGGAAGTCCTCGTCATTCCAGTAGTGAAGAGGAAGGTGAGGGAGGTTGACCCAGACTGGAACTGCTTTTGGGATATCTTTTTCTGGGTTAAATGAAAGATCCCATTTGTTTAGATACATACCTCTTGGACCCATGAAGTAAGGCCTGTTCCTGAAGATCAAATCACGGTCCTCCTTTTTTTCGAAAATGAAGGCAAAATATCCTTTTCCACAGAAGATTTGTTGGACTTCCCCCTATATTAGGGTTCTCTAATTTTTGTTTAGCCATACCTCCACTGAGCGCGGGGATGGCCAAAGGCCAGTGAACAAACCAATAAGCCCTTTCTCTGATAGGGCAATTGCTTTCCTCTTCGAAGCGGCGGAGTTGAGCTTTACTTTCGGAACATCTGCTCTTTTGACAAACCGAGAGGAAGGAGCCGTGGCTACCTAAATAGGGGGAACCGATCCTCAACAGACTCGGGGTCAGGAGGATCCATGGGCAGGGCCACCAACCAGCGGTGGAAATCCTCGGCGCTAGGGTAAACGGCGCTCAGATCGCTATCTTCAGAACTCGCAGCTGTGAGTTTCTACATATTGTGTTCAAGTTCATTTAGGTGTAACTTTATGTAACATTAGGTTCACATAAAAATTTGAAAATGTAAATTATATATGTTTAAATAAAAAAAAAAAATATATATATATATATAGATTCAATATTTTTGTGTAGCATTATTTAACATACTAAATTGATTGGATTTTTGTTTAATATTACTTAATATAAAAGCATAAATGATATTATTTTATATTTTAGGTTTTTTTAGTTTGATTAATAAAATTAATGAAAATTTAACAAATGTATAACAACTATTTTATTTATAGTTTCTGGTATCTTATTATACTTAGATACATCTTAATTAAAATTTAAATAAAATATAGTTTCTAATATCTTATTATACTTCAATACATCTTCATTAAAATTTAAATAAAAAACAGTTAATAAAAATTAAAAAGCACCAATCAAAGAATCTTGTGTAAATTTTTTTTAATGATTAGAAAACTTATGGAATTTACACAAAAAAAAATCTTATGCTATAATTTCTTCATAGATAGAGGTTTATGATAGATCTATAATTGCATACATTGTGTAATAGCTTTTAGCTAATAGTCATTGAAACTGATAGTTTGGAGTTTAAGAGAATGGAATCTGTAAGGGGATTAGATTACAACAAGCTTCACGTTCTGGTTGTAGCCTATCCAGCGCAGGGTCATATAAATCCAATGCTGCAGTTCGCCAAGCGGCTCGCCTGTAAAAATCTGGAGGTGACCTCCGATAATAAATGTGACGTCCGACTCTTTCTCTATTGTCTTTCCATAACGCATCTTAATTTCATCACGAACGACCTGAAATTTACATTACAAAATTGTAGAAAGTATCTTACTTTCATGTCATATGTATTTCAGATCGTTGTGCAGAGAGAAAAGTCTAATGTGTTAATGTGTTGTGTTGTTGTGTAATTTCTGGTGTAATGTGTTGTTGGTGTTGTGTTGTTGTGTAATTTTTGGAGAAGTGAACTTTTTCATGCAACAAATTATAAGTATTATGTATTATGATTAACTAGACGCTCCTATGCAACAAATCAAGTGCATGCTCTCATGCATAAGTATTATTTAAAGATATAAAAGGTTGAATACAGGTTAATCATTGGAGTTAACTTAGTAGTTGTATATAATAGTTAATTTAAAAGTTAATATATCAGCAATTGCATTTTAAGTAAAAGTCATGATTGGAGTTAAAGCTAAGCTAATAATTATATCATCAATGAACTCACAACATAACGAGATGTAAGATTTCATTAGGAGTTTGGAGGAGTTTATTAGGAGTTCGAATGATTTTATTAGGAGTTTGACTCTTACATGACTTCAAATTAGCTAGGCTCCTAGATGCCAAATGTAGTTGGACTAAGCCTTAAGTGATTAGAGTTGAAATTAAGCTAATAGTTGTATAATCATTGGAGTTAAGCTAATAGTTGGATCTAATAGTTAAGCTAATAGTATCCAATATATCTGTGATTAGAGTTGAAGTTAAACTAATGGTTCTATAATAATTGGAGCTAAGATAATAGTTATATCTAATAATTGAATAGTTGAAGATTAATTTTAATTTTTACAACTATCACTAATTGTACTTATCACATGTTAATTAAGTTATTTTTTATTTTTTTGAATTATAAATTATTAATTTTGGATGACGTACCTTTGTCTCATTCTCGTTTGTAGATGAAAAAACATAGATGGTAGTCCACCCCAAAATTTTAAGATATATATGCTCATCGAGGTATATATATGGGCTGGCACAAGCTAATGCTAGTCACTTATGACCCATTCATTGCAATGGACTTCTGAAAAAATAGAAATTTGAACGTCAAAAAGCAATATTAGAGGTACCTACACAACTTTTTGGAATATGGTGTAAGAATATGAAACATGGACAATCAGATTACCTTCCAGAATATATAACTTTTATTTATGGAAACTAAGCATAAATCCCAAAAAAGGAGGTTCTTCTAAGGTTGGTATGTTATATTTTTCCCAAAAAATAATGAATATGTTTGCATTGGTCCACTCGTTTGGTATGCAAATGGTGGAATTTTGTGAAAAAAATTATATAGAGTTGTAGATAACAGGTGTGTCTAGTGCAATGTTATTTTTTCATATTTATTCATGTTATATTTTTTATTTTTCAAATTAAGTCAGTGACGCCCTAAAATGGCAAGGTTGAGTATTGGTCCACCACATCTTGGTCTTAACATAGTCAATGAATGATAATTTATTTTTTGGATGTAGGTCTTTGTGTCTTCTTGTGCAGGTTCTTTTCCGTTTTTTAAATAGGTGAGGAAATAAAAAGTTATAGCCGAAGCAAACAGCCTACCTTTTGTGTTAGATTGACGTTAGTTAATTTAAAATTAAATAAAAAGTAGAAAAAGATAATAGATTTAAATAAAAATTACATATTCAGAATCTACAAACAGAGCTACAGGAGTGTGACTTTTCATTAACAGCGGACAAGCGTGGCATATGGAAAACCATGCACGAAATAGGAGAAGTGGTACAAAACAAGTTTTTATGTCATAAGACAGTCCAAACCACTTGGCTGGGAAAACCAAACCTAAAACCAAAGCAGCCAAGTCATCCACCACATTGGTTGGAAAAAAGGTGCCACCAAAATTCTAAATTTAAATCGCGCACGCACGTAGTTTAAAACATAACGTGCATGCACTAGAAGCGCTATCGCGCTCTATGGGTGCGCACGCACTAAAAGCGCGTTCTCACTACTTTGTGCGCGTGAATTAGGGATGCGTGCACGCATTTGTTAAGTAAACACTTTTATTTTATTTTATTTTCAAGCATTTGCAATGGAATGATGATGACGAGGAGGAGGATGATGCCAAATGATGATGATGAGGATGATGACTATGATGATGATGACAATGATGATGATGAGGATGATGACTATAATGATGATGAGGATGATAATGACAAGGATGATGATGAGGATGATGACTACGATGATGAAGATGATGAGGATGATGAGGATGATGATGATGATGATGACAATGATTACAATGATGAGGATGATGATGTTGATGACGACGATGATGATGAGGAGGAGGATTATAATGACTATGATGATTAACAATGATGGTGATGACGATGGTGATGATGGGGATAATGATCACGATGGCTATTACTAGGATGACAGTGATTATGATGATGATGATGATGATTGCAATGATGAGGATGATGATGTTGATGACGCAGATGATGATGAGGAGGAGGAGGATGATGATGACTATGAAGATGACTATGAGGATGAACAATGATGGTGATGATGATGATGATGATGATGATGAGGATGATGAAGATGTTGACGACGATGAGGAACAATGATGATGATGATAAATGATGATTATGATGATGATGATAAGGATGATTTCAATGACGATGATGAGGATGATGACTATGATGATGATGAGGATGAGGATGAGGATGATGATGACGATGACAATGATGACGAACAATGATGGTGATGATGATGAGGAGGAGGATGAGGACGAGGATGATGATGATAACAACAAAGATGAGGAACAATGATGATGATGATGATAGGTTTCATTGAAACTTTGCTTTGATTTTATTTCCAAGCATTTGCAATGGAATGATGATGATGAACAATGATGATGAGGAGGAGGAGAATGATGATGATGAGGATGATGAGTATGATGATGAGGAGGAGGAGGAGGAGGATGATGACGACGATGATGATGATGGTGAACAATGATGGTGATGATGATGATGATGATGAGGATGAGGAGGATGATCATGATTATGATGATGATGATGAGGATGAGGATGATGAGGAGGAGGATAATGAACAATGTTGGTGATGATGATGATGATGAGGATGATGACAATGATGATGATGAGGATGATGACTATGATGATGAAGAGGATGACGATGATTATGATGATGATGATGATGACAATGATTACGATGATGAGGATGATGATGTTGATGACGACGATGATGATGAGGAGGAGGATTATAATGACTATGATGATGAACAATGATGGTGATGATGATGACGACAATGGTCACGATGACTAGTGGATGACTATTACTATGATGATAGCGATTATGATGATGATGATGATGATTACGATGATGAGGATGATGATGTTGATGACGAATATGATGATGATGATGATGATGATGATGATGAGTATGAAGATGACTATGAGGATGAACAATGATGGCAATGATGATGAAGGTGATGACGAGGATGATGACGATGTTGACGACGATGATGATGATGATGATAAGGATGATTTCAATGACGATGATGAGGATGATGGCTATGATGATGATGATGAGGATGAGGATGATGATGACGATGACAATGATGATGAATAATGATAGTGATGATGATGAGGAGGAGGATGAGGACAAGGATGATGATGATGACAATGACGATGAGGAACAATGATGATGATGATGATAGGTTTAGTTGAAACTTTGCTTTGATTTTATTTCCAAGCATTTGCAATGGAATGATGATGAGGAGGAGGATGAGGACAAGGATGATGATGATGACAATGACGATGAGGAACAATGATGATGATGATGATAGGTTTAGTTGAAACTTTGCTTTGATTTTATTTCCAAGCATTTGCAATGGAATGATGATGAGGAGGAGGATGATGATGAGGATGATGACTATGATGATGATGAGGAGGAGGAGGATGGTGATGATGATGATGGCGATGACGATGATGATGGTGAACAATGATGGTGATGATGACGATGATGATGAGGATGAGGATGATGATGATGATGAGGATGATGACAATGATGATGAGGATGATGACTATGATGATGAAGAGGATGAGGATGATGACAACGACGACGACGATGATGATGATGATGATGATGACGACGATGATTATGATGATGAGGATGATGATGTTGATTACGGCGATGATGAGGAGGAGGAGGATTATAATGACTATGATGATGAACAATGATGGTGATGATGACCATGATGACTATTACTATGATGACAGTGATTATGATGATGATGATGATGATGATTGCGATGATGAGGATGATGATGTTGATGACGAAGATGATGATGATGAGGAGGATGATTATGACTTTGAAGATGACTATGAGGATGAACAATGATGGTGATGATGATGAATATGATGACGAGGATGATGACGATGCCGACGATGATGAGGAACAATGATGACGATGATGATGATTGTGATGATTTCAATGATGATGATGAGGATGATGACTATGATGATGTGGAGGAGGATGAGGATGATGATGACGATGACAATGATGATGAACAATGATGGTGATGATGATGATGATGAGGATGAGGACGAGGATGATGATGATGGCGACAACGATGAGGAACAATGATGATGATGATGATGATGATAGGTTTAGTTGAAACTTTGCTTTGATTTTGTTTCCAAGCATTTGCAATGGAATGATGATGATGAACAATGTTGATGATGAGGAGGAGGATGATGACAATGACGATGATGAAGATAATGACTATGATGAGGATGAGGAGGAGGATGATGATGACGATTACAATGATGGTGATGATGATGAGGATGAGGATGAGGACGAGGATGATGATGATGACGACGACAATGAGGAACAATGATGATGATGATGATAGGTTTAGTTGAAAATTTGCTTTGATTTTATTTCCAAGAATTTGCAATGGAATGATGATGATGAACAATGATGATGATGAGGATGAGGATGATGAACAATGTTGGTGATGATGATGATGGTGAATATGATGACAATGATGATGATGAGGATGATGACTATGATGATGAAGAGGATGAGGATGATGATGAGGATGAGGATGAGGATGGTGACAATGATGAACAATGTTGGTGATGATGATTATGACGAGGATGATGACAATGATGATGAGGAGGAGGATGACTATGATGATCAAGAGGATGAGGATGATGACGATGATGATAATGACAATGATGATGAACAATGATGGTGATGATGATGAGGAGGAGGACGAGGACGAGGATGATGGCGATGATGAAGACAATGAGGAACAATGATAATGATGATGATAGGTTTAGTTGAAACTTTGCTTTGATTTTATTTTCAAGCCTTTGCAATGGAATGATGATGATGAGGAGGAGGAGGATGACTATGATGTTGATGAGGATGATGACTATGAGGATGATGATGAGGATGATGTTGATGATTATGAACAATAACGATGGTGGTTATGATGAGGATGAGGATGAGGATGATGAGGATGATGATGATAATGATGAGGATGAGGATGAGGATGAGGATGATGATGACGATGATTATGATGATGATGATGATGATTACGATGATTAGGATGATAATGACTATGATGATGAACAATGATGGTGATGATGATCACGATGACTATTACTATGATGATAGTGATTATGATGATGATGATGATGATTGTGATGATGAAGTTGATGACGAAGATGATGATGATGATGACTGTGAAGATGAATATGAAGATGAACAATGATGGTCATGATGATGAAGATGATGATGAGGATGATGACGATGAAGATGAAGATGATGAGGAGGATGGTGATGACTATGAAGATGACTATGACAATGAACAACGATGGTGATGATGATGAAGATGACGATGAGGATGATGATGAACAATGATGATGATGATGATGAAGATGATGAGGATGATGATGACCAATGATGGTGGTGATGAACAATGATGGTAATGATGAGGATGATGATGATGATGATGAACAATGTTGGTGATGATGATGATGAAAAATGTTGGTGATAATGATGATGAGGACGATGACAATGATGGTGATGAGGATGATGACTATGATGATGAGGATGAGGATGATGATGATGACAATGAAAATGATGACAATGATGGTGATGATGATGAGGATGAGGATGAGGATGATGAGGATGATGATAGGTTTATACTATATTGTAGTGGTGATGATGATGATAGGTTTTAGACTATATTGTAAAAATACTCGAAATAATCATGAATACGAAGTCATTGTTGAAGAACATTAGTCATTAAATGAAATAAATGTTAGTGAGTAAATGCTCTAAATGTTAAACAAGGGCGCATGCATGTTTAAGTTTGTATGTGCGTCAATGTGTGTGTGTGGTTTTATACACACATGCACGTTCTTAAAGGTTCATGCGTGCACCTATTAGTAGGTAAAAAAATAAAGTTCTAGATTCCCAGTATTGCTACCTATTTTCACTAGTTTTCTTTTGATGTTTGCGCTTTTTGTGCTCCTGAACTGTGCAATTTGGATCACAATCCATCATCACTTTTTGATCTATTGGATAGAAGCTCACTCTTGGAATCTAACAAACATATTTAGTGGTCCTGGAAGTTAGTGGAAAGATTCACACTACAAGTTTTCATTGGAAGAAGAGATCATTTTGAATAGGTATGGTGAATTGTAAATAATTGTTTTAATTCACAAGTTTTCAGATCATTTCATTGATTTATGTTTTATGATATGCATAGAACAATATCTTTCTCATAGACAACAATTAATTTCACAAGAAAAAATTCCGACTTCACATCTAAACAAGTCTCATATTCTCCTTACAAGATGAAGTATGCAATGTTAACTAATTTACATTTGCACATGGATATATTTTGATTTTATGCAATGATGGCATAGATGAAGTTATCTCTTGAGACTCTTCAATTTAAAAAAAAAACTTTGAAGTAATCATGCGAGAGAGTCCATATTGAATAGTTCACCAAGTTGTCCATATTCTTTATACAAGATGAAGTATGCAATGTATACCAAGAACCATTTGCACATGAATATATTTCGATTTCCCACAAGGATGGCATACCTGAGGTTCTCTATTGAGACTCTTCAATTTGTATAAAAACCTTGGAAGCGATCATGGTAGAGGGTCCATATTGAACGATTCAACAACTTGTACATGCTCTCCTCTTCATGCTAGATTTATCATAACATGCCTTTGATCTTGACAAGGATGCCTCTACCTCAATGATTTCATATTTTTTCAAGGGATTTGCAACCTCCTCATTTCACTCATCTTCTTTTGACTTCCAGTACTTTTTGAACAAAAAGGAACTCAGAATCCCATAGTTGTAATACCTGCAAACTTGACTATCTTTACTTGACTCAAATAGAGTATCAATGCCAATAATTAGCATACTAACATATTTGTAATTTAGTTATTTATGTTGGAACATGTCATGTATCTTGTATAATGGAACTAATACCTTATTTGTTGCTTCTTATGCAGGGGTAGACCTCATAGTTTTGATAAAGAAAATTTAGGATATGGGAAACTCATGTAACAGCGGAAGAAAAATTAGAAGCAATATGCCCATTGAAAAAGGAAAATGAGGCAAGAGAAAAGACCAGGTTGGCAATGGAGAGAGTGAGACATGGTCCAAAAATTTCCACTGATACTGCGTCCGATCCTAAGATAGTTGATGACATAACAACCTTTACTTCAGAAGCACGAATGAAGTGGTTATGTCCAATGGACCCAACTCAAGTTCCAACATCAACATGTTCTCCAACCAAAAATCCATCAACGAGCCATGTTGAAGCTCTTGAAGACATAGGTGTATTGAGAGACGTTGAGTATGAAGCGTTGTACCTGGGAGTAATGCTTAATTTTCAATATCTTCCAGAAGATTGCAACCATGTCAAGCACACTCCCAATATGGACCAACATGTGAGTGATTCACCACAACAAAGAAGCCTTGGGATCCGTAGCTCATGTCCACCTTCCCTACCTTGACTGTCTACTACAAGAAAAAGGATTCCTAGACGTATCCATGTGGATGAAAGTTGTATGTCAGGACTTCAAGGTAAGTTTCTCAAACACACTATCGATTGGCAATGTAACAAATTAATGAAGGAATATTTTGAATCCAAAGGCAATGTAGGTAAATGTCAATTATTACTATGTTTGTTAGAGTCAAATTGTTTAGTTGTTGTTAGGAGAATTCTGGGCATAAATATGGTTATAAGTTCAAATGCTAACAATCATATTGTTAGAAATCTCCAATCTGTTTTTAATGCAATTGGGAAGACGTCCCGTACTAAAGATCTTTGTGCGGCTTGTTGTGTGTTATCAGAATCAGTTGTAAGCAAGTCCACATGGCAACGTCTTCTCTTTTCACACACTTCTCAGATACTTAAATTAAATAGAAAATTTGTTTAGAAGTACTTTATTATAAGAGAAAATATGCAAACTCTAGGTGGAAAAGATTGTTGGGATTTTGTTAGTAGGTTGCCTCGTCGAGATATGAAGCTAATTGACGCTGTAAAGGAATTAGTACAAACGTTTTGGCATGATCATACCAGAACCTCATCTAATCAAAGAAATGTGATAAAGCTGAGAAAAGGTTCTACTTAACATGAACCCCACATCAAACACTTCCTTGACACAACATAGATTGAACTCTATGAGAGATTCAAGAATGAGCACACACAATTGAACCTAGGCCAAAGGTCTTTTGAGAAATGTAAACCATGGTACGCTCGTATATGCATTGATCGAAACACATGTTGTTGTAGATACCATGTAGAATATGAATATTTTTATGACATGTATAAACATATATTTTGTGATTTGCATACTAACCTTGAGCAGGGCTACAATGAATCCATAATACCATTGAATGCATCGAGATATTTTATCGTCAGCATCATGTGTCCAAGGCATGAAGGATAAAAATACTATGGAAAATCATGTCTATATGGGAATTGTTCCAGGTGCAGTGGGTTTTCTCTTTTGAACCATTGCATTCAAGGAAGTGATGAGCATCAATTTGGCAATATGAGCGTGGAGATGCAGAGCTTCAAGTACGTAGCCTATCAATCAGATAGTGCAAAGCAAAGTAAAAAGATTGCATTGATGAAGTAACGGGTGCAAATGATTATTGCATGTTTTTCCTCTTACATGTTCAGTTTCTACATATACATTCTTTAAAGGTCACATTCTAATATGACCCTTGTTTTCATGGCAACAGGTACAGGTATGTGATTTGTTTATGGAGTTCTACAGGAAAACCAAGCAGTATGTTCAACATGTGCATGTAGCGCAATGGCAGGATGAGTAGTACAAAAAATGCAGGGATAGCCTTCCGATTGGGACCATATTGTCGATTGTAGATTTTACAGACCCTTCAGCCACAAAATGAAATTCAGAGTCAATACTACCATTTCGACCAAGTCAGCATCATGGTACATATTACGTATAGGCATGGCCCTGAGAGTAGCATTGACAACAAGATAACACATAAGGAGACAAACTTTTACATAAGTGATGACATATGCCATGATCTGAATTATGTGCAACACTGTTTTCAAATTTTCTATGATCAGCTAAAGGAGGGAGATATACAGATGGATCAGGATTGGATATGGTCATATGGTTGTGTGGGCCAGTTCAAAAATTCTCGATTCTTCCAATGGATGAGTATGTTACATAAGACTGATAATGTCTCGCATATATGGAACTACTTTAAGATTGGGCACGAAAAATGTGAGCATGACGGGGCTGGTGCATGCATCAAGACCACACTACGAATGGAGGAGATGAGGTTTACTAGAAACCCCCATATCAAAGATGCCGAATCCATAGTTAAATGGTGCTCTGCAACAATGTCAGACCGAACTTTAGTGGTAGGAAGGCTAGTCAGGAATTTTTGGAATGTGGTTGACATAGATCGATCATGTTCCTATAGTTACAGCATAATACAAGGAACACATGGATTTCATTCGATTCAAAGCTCAAACAACCCGCTATTTGAAATATGGAGGTAGAAACTTGCTTGCTTTTCAATCCCTTGTAGTAGTGGTGAATGGAGTGAATGTAAATGCATGGATTGGGTTGATGATAGGGATCATGTGTCACTTGCAATAGACCCATGTGTAGTCAATGAAACAACCCTCTTAGAAGAGGGCCAGTCATCGATTTTGATAGACTACAACCATATCTCAGATATTGTACAACCAGGACACATATATGCAGTTGTTGCCCCGAAAGACAATGAATGGGGCACAGATGATTGGTTGGCATGATGCATTCAAGGTAAGAAAATCCTGAACGGATCATTGATTGATGATGAAGGCAATGAATTTCCTATTGGCTCGATGGTGGTTGAGGGTGAATATCTTACACTAGAGGAGAAATCAAGAAGAACTAGTGGGCATGTATTTGTGGATTACATACTAGTTTATGTAGTCTATCACTTCACAAAATTGATTGTTGTCATGAACATCCATCTACAGACAATGTCAACAAAGAACTCAACCAAGGTACGTTACTTCTTGCCTCATTCAGAGCACGAGATATTGATGGAGGCAATTAGCAACAGAGAGGATCCAACTGGCTATATTGACTAAGATTGGGTAATTGCGCTTACACTCCACTTGGATGCCAGTTCCATGAGTGGTTGAAATTGACAGCTACTATTAAAAGACAAGATGATCATGATAACTTGCTTCGCTTTCTATGTGAACTCTACAAAATCCTTTCCCTTTCCATCGATATCGATGTCATGTCTGAATATATAGCATGTATAAATACTTATTACCAAGTATGATCTCTTTTAGGCACCATCTTGGTAATAAGTATTTATACATGCTATATATTCAGACATGACATCCATATAGATGGAAAGGGAAAGGATTTGCAGAGTTCACATAGAAATCGGAGCAAGTTATCATGATTGTCTTGTCTTTTAATAGTAGCTGTCAATTTCAACCACTCATAGAACTGGCATCCAGATTTTGACATGTTAGCTTCCACAAGCACACAATTATCTACATTTGACTATGAAAGAATACAAACTAGCCACTAAAGCTATGCAAGAATACAAATTTTCATCATTTGCATTCTCAATTCCTTCTTTTCTTTTTAATTAGAGATTGAATTATTTGAATGTAACTTTCAAGTGAAAATGTTCGATGCATGTATCTTTAATAGAAACCCTTCACTGGTTTAATCTTTAACCCATGTTTCTCTTACCTTTGCTAGAGGAGATTAAACATCATGTCCTTCACAGGTTTGCTAAGTCCACACTTTATATTGTTCTCTACATGTCCTGCCTGGTAAACCACTATCTTTGCAAATTTCTCTCCAAATTGTGTTGCATCGGGCTACTATTCAAAAAATAATTGCTCTAATATTGTGAAATGGTATTTGACTTGTGCATTATGCTTTCATCTGTAAATTTTAATTGCTATTCTAGTAAGTTTTTATACTTCTTCTATTTGAGTCAATAATTAGAATTGAATGAGAAAGCAAAAGGTATAACACAGAGCAAGGTCAAAGAGTTGTTCATGTTTAAGAGATACAGTTTCTATAACATTTCTTCTATCCTTCTTTGGAGAAATATAGTTCATGCCCAATATTTGTTGTGTTGGACCCAAATCCTTCATTCCAAATTGACTTCGCAAGCCCTTCTTCAACCTTTTAATAATGATCTTACCATGCCCAACAATTAGCATGTCATCTCGGACCGAGAGTGACCAAGTGTCCCTGAACGGCATTTTCATGCGACTTGCAGCTCGACATAACTCGACAACTAGAGGTCGGATCAATGAGCTATAGACTCTGTTGGTCTCCTAGCATGCCATTACCTCTAGAGGACCCTCTCCACCATGTTTGCATGGCCCAGTGACTCCACTGTGCATCGGTTTCGTAAACTAGGGTTTTTCTCAGTTTCCTTTAATGCAAATCTCACATTGGTGGGTCAACTCTGAAAAACCCTCCTTCATTCCAGTCTTGGTGTTGTTTCCATGTCGGTACTGGCCATACACACCTGTTGGAGCCAATAGCATGCAATCTTGTTGCTTCATTTGATTTTTTGCTCCCAGACCGAGAGTGACCAAGTCTCCCTGAACGACATTTTCATGCAACTTGCAACTCGACATAACTTGGAAACCGGAGGTCGAATCGACGAGTCGTCGAGTCTGTTGGTATCCTGGCATGCCATTATGTCTAGTGGGCCCTCTCCACTGCATTTGCATGGCCCAGTGACTCCACTGTGCATCAGTTTCGTAAACTAGGGTTTTGCTCAATAGATTTATTGATGTTGTAATTTGTTGTAATAATAGGTTCTAGATATGTTATATTCTTGGAAAGAGTGCCCTAAAGGGATGTATCTTCATGGTTTTAATGTACACTTGGACTAGGGTTTATTTTGTTGGGTTTCCTTGTGATATTAGGATGAAGATAAGTGAAATATTGGACCATAATGACCACCTTCACACACATGTTGAGGAGAACAAATGTGCATAGTAACCACCTTGGCACACATATTGAGGATAAGCATTGGAGCATTATAACCACCTTTGACACATATGTCGAGGAGCATTGGGAACAAGAAGATGTGGTACACAATTAGAGGAGGAATGCATTACATGATGAAAATTGGAGATGCATAAAGACACTAGGGTTTATATATGTAAGTAAACCTTGGAGAAGGAGATATAATACTAGAGGAATTGATGGTTGTCTTGTAGAATCTATAGCTGTTGTTGTCAAGGTAAAGGAGGTATAATTAGGGTTCCAACCCTGTAAAAGATACAAAAAAAAGAGCTAATGTATTTGGTGATATTTCATTGTTGTTCTTATGTGATACATGGAGTTTAGGGAAAGACCATGGAAAACATAACTTGATAAGTCTCGAGCTTCTTTTGATTCCTTGCTTAGAAGAAGATTTTTTTAAGTTTAGTTGATTTTCCATGGATTTCTTGGTGCTTGTGTTGATGCAATACACAAAGACCTAGGGTTTGAGGAAACATCCTAGGATAGACATGTTGATGTCGAAACTGGTGCTAGACTTGTTTGAAATGACATGTGCTTCTATGCTAAAACATGAATAGGGTTTATAAACCCTAACAAGGAAAACAATTATAGTGTGGATATCTTAATGCATGCTAGGGTTTCATGAACTACAATCTCGTTGAGACTTGCATACTACGGTTTCATGAACTACAATTGCATACTAGGGTTTCGTGAACTACAATTGCATGATATAACTAGGGTTGAGAAGTTATGAGATGAAATACATGTACATGTACAAATTGAAATCCAACTAGGGTTTTGTGAACTACAATTGCATGCTATAAATATTTTTGAGAAGTTATGAGATGGAACTAGGGTTTTGTGACCTCTTCAAAAGCTATGAGATGTAAGTAGAAACACATGTACATGTACAAATTCAAAACCAACTAGGATTTCATGAACTACAAATTGCATGATATAACTAGGGTTGAGAAGTTATGAGATGGAAATATGGATTTATGAGCTCTTTACAAGTTATGAGATGGAAAAGAGAAACACACCTATGGTTTCATGAACTACCATTGCATGCTAGGGTTTCATGAACTACAATCTCGTTGAGACTTTCATACTAGGGTTTCATGAACCACAATGGCATACTAGGGTTTCATGAACTACAGTTGCATGATATAGTTTCATGAACTACGAATTGCATACTATAACTAGGGTTGAGAAGTTATGATATGTAAGCAGGGTTTTATGACCTCTTTACAAGTCATGAGATGGAAAAGAGAAACACACCTATGGTTTCATGAACTACCATTGCATGCTACGGTTTCATGAACTAAAATATTGTTGAGACTTTCATACTAGGGTTTCATGAACTTCAATTTCATTCTAGGGTTTCATGAACTACAATTGCATGCTATAGTTTCATGATCTACAATTGCATGTTATAACTAGGGTTGAGAAGTTATGAGATGGAAGTAGGGTTTTATGACCTCTTTACAAGTTATGTGATGGAACTAAAATGGTATGGTATGTTATATGTTAGTATGCTATGGTATGGTATGTTAGTACATGGTATGATGTTAGTATCATAGGGTGTTGTAGGGTATGTACTATCATGTTAGTATTGTAGGGTATGGTATGGTATGCTAGTATGGTATGGTATGTTAGAATGGTATGATGTTAGTATGTTATGGTATGTTATATTAGTTGGTAGGGTTTCGTGAACTCTTTATAGGTTATGAGATGGAAGTAGAAACACATGTACATGTACACATCCTAAACCAATTAGGATTTCATGAACTACAATTGCATGCTATAACTTGGGTTGAAAATGGCCCTCCCCATCATGTTTTCATGGTCCAATGTGTCTAGATATCACTAAGAAAGCACCTGTTGTGGCATTATATTATTCATGTACTAGAATATAAGCCAACAACCTGCATAATAAAACTAGGGTTCACATATTGAGACATGGAACTAAAAACTAGGGTTTTATGAATTCTTTAGGTTTGAAGATCAAATTAGACCGGTTAGTATCATTTAAGTAGAAAGAAAAAGGCCATATAGCCCTAGGCTACACTTACAAATTGAAAACCAACTAGGGTTTCATGAACTACAAATTGCATATCGTAACAAGGTTTCTCAAGTTATGAGATGGAACTAGGGTTTTATGACCTCTTTAGGTATATATCATTAGATTGGTTAGTATCATTTAAGTAAAAACCAAAAGGCCCTATACATAGGCTATGCACATACATGAAATAATTTTTTTGGGATTAATATGAACTACTTACTATTTCATATGTTCACAAATTCACATACCAATGTGTGTAAATGCTAGGAACAACACTCAAATTATCAAATTGTTACAATTGAATTAAATGCTAGGTTATGAATTGAATTTCTTTGTTATCCTAAACCCTAGCTAACACTATTGTAATTGATGAATAGTTACATGATAGACTTTCCTAAAATGCTAACCCTAGCTAGACTTGCTTGAAATGCCATGTGCTTCTATGATAAAAGATGATTAGGGTTTATAAACCTTAACGAGGAAAACAATTATAGTGTGTAGATTTGAATTTTAGCTTATATTATCTTTATGATTGGGTAGATTCTAGAATTGGTTATGCATGCTAATTTGAGATAATTTTGGGTTGAATTTGTTAGGTAAACTTTAATGGTGTTTATTTTGTTAGATATCCTAAGTGCAGACCTTTGGATAGGTCATCATGCACTTGTGTAGGCCATCAAGATGATGACTAAGGAAAATCCTATGAAATAAAAGGAACTTGCTAGCGAAAATGACCATTCAAACCATGATTGTAAACCCAAAGAGAACATGTCACTACCAAAGGAAGGATCAATAGGGATGACAAGATAGGAAGAGAGTGGGTAAGATAGGAAGGCAAGCAAGTGACCTTAGACTATGATAGGTGGGTAAGAAGGCTATTAGGGCTGCCCTAAATAGGATATTACATGTCAAGGTTTCCTCATTGATTATAAATCCTAGGTTATGCATGCTAACCTTTAAACTTCAGTTAGGGTTAGAGTCTCCTCATTGATTCTAAACCCTAGGTTATTATGCTTACCCTTAAATCGTTAAAATTGCAACAAGTACAATAGCTCGTTAAAAATTGCAAGTGCTCAATAGATCGTTATAGAAGACACATATTCATGAACTTGTTTCATTTTTTATTTGTCAAGGAAGAACAATTTTTATGGGACGTTATCATTATGGGATGTTTTCATTTCAATTATGCATGTGGTTGAAGCATGTTAGTGGTGTTGATGGGATGTTATCATCATATCGTACAAAGTCAACCTCTCTTGCAACCGACATAAAAGTATTCCAGCCAAGCATTTAGCATTATTATAGTCCTATATTTCACTTTTTAGCTAACTAGGACAAAGGTACAATCTTTTTAATTAAACATCAGTGATAAACAATTTTATAAGTGACAAGTTTCCAAGCCACTGGGACTATTAAACCAAATCAAATATCCAGTCAAGTAAAATGTCTTATGATAGTCCAAGATGTAATTTCCAGTCAAGTAAAATGTCTTATGATAGTCCAAGATGTAATTTCCAGTCAAGTAGAATGTCTTATGACAGGCCAAGATATAATTTCGAGTCAAGTAGGAATGATAAGCAGTATATTCACTTGGCTTTTGATGACACAATGACTTGCAATCAATTCAAGGACTTTTATAGTATTTTGCCAAGTTATGAATTTTTATATACCACTCTCAAACTTGTTTAAGTATGGTTGGGAATGATTGTTTATATACAGTCCCTTTAGGGTGTCTTTGTGCCACTTTAAATTAGGTTATGGACAAATTTGAGGTGAGCCGTTAGTGACTGGGTAAGATAGGAAGGCATGAAGGTGACCTTAGGATATGATAGGTGGGTAAGAAGTGTCACGTCCCCGACCCTCCGACCGGAAAAGAGGACGCGACGAACACCAATGCAACCGGGCAAACAGCCCCATGGACATAATCAATAGAATCAATGCTGGAATTAAAACTTACAAGCATACACAGATGCAGAATGAATCAACATTCAGTGGAAGCAACACACATACATTTCCAGCATAAAACATGTTCATCATAATTAATTATATAATAGATATAAATTGCAGAGATGAATTAGCAGCAGGACTTATCTTTTGATGAAGAATCCTGCAACCGGCTACGTCGTTGCAACGTTCCACCCAACCATAGGCCAGCGTGCTCATCAATCTCTCAGCACACTGCCACCCCCGAGCTGGGCATGATTCCTCTAAGGATAAGGTTCAATGCAGGCTTACACATAACCAAGGGATACAATCAACACACCAACACCACTGGGTTTACTAGGCCATCAACAGATCGGCCAAGCCAGCACAGTCCAAGGGACAACCACTGCATACCAGCAGCAAAACAGCCCTTCACAGCCCTGTGAAGAAGCAAAGACAACCAGGGATAATCCCAAACAAACGCTGAGCATAGCTCAAGCCCACAAGGCAACACAGAGTTGTTCTTGGCCTTACCGTGGCCAAAACAAATCGGCTGCAACACCCAAACCAGGGTATATCAGCAGCCCAACTTCCCAATCAAAATGGTGGCAACAATCCACAGCCCATAGTGGATAAGAAACATAACTCCCAGCATAACCATGGGAAACTTAGGCACAGAGGCAGCAATCAATAGCCAACCACAACGTGGGAAAGGCAATAGTCCCACAACGGAAGAAGTGAACACACATACATAGTCTGAGATGGAAAGAGCACGGACTCTCAACAGCACCAAGGTATAGCAATAAATACCACTCACGACATGGGAAAACAACAATCCCAAAAACGTATCAGCAACCACCACATAGGGGAAAACATACCCGATTCCACTCTGTGGAAAAATGTGAACGACCACTAATAAGAAGCGCCTCTCCTGGCTGCGTGAGATTTAGCAGAATCACTACCGGTGTGTGAGGATGAAACCAGACCGTCTTCCTCTGCATGAGAGTGAGCAAACCAACAGGAGGAACAAAAATCGACCTCCCTATGCGCGCGCGGATGAACAGACCACCGTGGGGAACGAACAAGAAACCGTGAGGATGCGTAGCAGTGGTAGAGTGGAGTGAATGGAAAGCCGTGGGTGGAGTGGGCATGTGGGCAAAGGACTGACAGTCCTGCCACCCCACTCCCAAAACAATAACTGCCCCAGCTACCCAATACAAGACAATAAAGAGGTTGGAAGAGACAAGAAAGGTGACAAATCAACAAGGTGGTAACACATGGGTTTTTCCCCCATAGACTAAGGTTTGACATCCCTCACCCCTTATCCTTTGGAACCATTCCCTTTTCATTCAATGGTGCACTGTCGTAGCTGGTTGTGGTTTTATGTTTAATTGATGTGCATGTTTACATGATGCCGAATTATAATGTGCCAAATAGCGCGACATTCCATCGGAAACTATCCCTATTGACGAAACATACACAACCAAATCGATGGTGGGGATTTTTCCTTGAGCTCCTTACCACGATTAATTACAATATATACATCATGCAAACGGGGTCAAAACCGGGGACATTACAAGAAGGCTATTAAGGCTTCCCTAAATAGGATATTATAGTGAATATGTTAGGGAAGCTTAGGATGAGTTAGTGGTGTTCTAGGGATGTACAAAATGGATATTATAGTCAGAGAGATAGGGAGAGGGATATGTATTCTAGGAGCTACACCTGGAAAGGGACATGTATGCCAAGGGCTACACCTAGAATATATGGTGGGAAAAAGGTAGTCAGTGGAGAGATAGTGACACCGACGTGCCTATGTGTTGGGACATGCATACATATTCATGTCATCGTGTATTAGTGATCCAGGAGGATATTGTTGGACACCCACCTATTCCTCTTGGACCCCCACAACTGTTTTTTTCAGTTTTCTAGTTTTCTAAATTGTAGCACAATTTACTATTTTTGGCAGTTTTCGGGTCCTAAACTTCTGAAGCCGTTTTGAGGCCCTAAACGACGTTTTTTGGCATCGAATGGTCCAGAAAATATGAGCCCATTCCAGACTTAATGTTTTCTATTTATGTATGTATTCCTTAAATAGATCTTTCTAACAATGTATCATGCGTGTCAAACGGAGGTAGTATGCTAAAGTTACGACCCCGAGAAATTGATGTACCAAGTTACCCAACGGGGCCCACATTAAGGCATTTCACCTCCTAGATTTAGGTTTTTGGATGTGTAGGGTTTCCATTGTTTCTCAATAATATATAGGCCTTCAAGCCTCATTATAACATAGAGTTCAGAGGCATGTAGCCACCACATCTCTTCTCAGAGATAAGCTACGAAAACTCTAGCTAGTTTGTTTCCATTTTGTATGTAAACAAGTTTCAGTTATTGATTAATGAAATGAAGTGTTATTTCTAGTGCATATTTGTTTCTATGGTTATTTGTGTATTCTGTTGCGTTTCTGCATAAATATGGATCAGTGGTATCAGAGCAATCTGCTCTTTCTCGATCCTTCTTTGCATGTCCCCAACAAGGGTGGGGTATAAAGAGTTAGGGCTCGATTTGGTTAAAACTTTGCAAGATTAGCCTCGCAAATCCCGACGGCCACCCATGGGGGATGAAAAGAAAGATGAGGGCCTAGAATATCCTATCAAAATTTTGCTCAAGGAGGCCCTTGAAAAACAAAGGAACATGATGATGGATAACTTCAGCCAGATCCTTCAACGACTTCCCACTGGCGGCGCATTTCCATCTAGCAGCCACTCTGGAGGTGCAACCCCTTTTAAGGTACAAGTAAACTTCTACATTCCCATATTTGATGGTCGAATAGATGCAGACACCATATATAAATGGTTGAATCTATTAGAAGGATATTTATCGGTTCATGACTTTTTTGACCGGGAAAAGATTACTTTTTCTCTACTCAAAGCCGCCCCCCATGTCAAGGACTGGTGAGAAACCTAATGTGAGAGAAAGGATGAGGAGGAACCCTCTCTGTTCTCAGCTGTACCCACTTGGAATTCTTTCTGAGATTCCATAAAGGGACAATATTATCCGGTGGGGAGCTATGAGGACAAGTACATCCAATGGACTACGATGCGGCAACAAAGAGATCAAGATGTGCATGAGCTGACAAATCTATTCCATACCCTGCGCACCAAGTTGGGTATCAAAGATTCAGAGAAACATTTGGTGCTGAAGTACCGCAGTTGTCTGCACAGATACATATAGGAGGAAATGGATTTCCTCGACATCTCCTCGCTTGGTACGGCATATCGGTATGCTGCCAAAATTGAGCAAAAATTCAAACAAAAAAAGTGAGACTTTGGATCTGTGACTCAGAAGCAAGGGAAAGGTGCCCCCAAACCGCATAACTAAGGACATAGCCAAGGCATGGTGACTCAAGAAAACTTTCCAAAGTCACAAGCAATGAGAAACACTGCAAAGCCGAAGAAGGAAGCGGGAAAGTGGTGTGAATTCCATAAGAGCCCCACTCACAACACAAGTGAGTGTCGAGCTAAGCAGTCACTGGTGGCTGACATAAAGGCTTCTAAATCAGATGCATACTCTGACACTGAATCTGAACCTGAGAAAGGGAATGACAGAGGGAAGAATATTATCGATGCGGAGCCCAACGCCACCATTGCCACCTCGAATATCCAAAAGGAAGAACCAGAAGATTCAGGGGAGGAGGAGCGTCTTTTCCACTACCAGATGTGGGTAAAGGGTTCCCTGCTATAGTTCATTGTTGATTATGGCAGCCAAAAGAACCTAATTTCAGCAGAGGTCATGAATCGGTTCGGTTTACCGACCATAGCACACCCATAGTTGTACACCATCGGGTGGCTTCACCAAGGACGAGATCTTCGTGTCAGCCAGTAGTGTCACCTTCCCTACAGCATCAAGCCCTTCATCGATGAGGTATTATGTGATATTGCTCTTCTTGATGTTTGTGATGTATTATTAGGTCAACGATACTTATGGAAGCGACATGCTGTGTATGAGTCCTGGCCTCGTGCTATTATTATTACATTGGGAAATAATTTGTACAGGATACCAGAGGTACCACCCCCTACCGCTATCTCTTTGGTTACTGTAAAACAATGCAATAAGCTCATTTCCAAAACCAAGAAGTTTGTTTTCTTGATGATCCACCCTCAGGGAAAGAAGAATATCATGGCCACAACCTCCAGATAGGGACCCTCCACATGACAACAACAAATGGACAAGGTCATGGAGGAGTACAGGGACATATTCACCTCACCCACCAGGGTGCCTCTCCACTGTCAGGTTAAGCACCCCATCGATCTGACCCTAGGTGCGACACTGCCCAATGGACTGATCTATCACTGCTCTATTCTGGAGAATGATGAAATCAAGAGGCAATTTCAGGAGTTGTTGCAGAAGGGTCACATCCGGCCAATTTCATCGCCTTGTGGGAGCCCGATCTTGTTGGTACAAAAAAAAAATGGGACTTGGAGACTCTGTATTGACTATCAGGCGCTGAACAAGATCACTGTTTGGAATAGGTACTTGATCCCACGGATTGATGACCTCTTGGACCAGCTTAAAGGGGAAAAATATTTTAGCAAGATCGACTTAAAGTCCGGGTATCACCAGGTACCGATCGAGCCGACTATTGTGTGAAAGACTTCCTTCAAAGCTAAGGAGGGCCTTTTCGAATGGTTGTTCATGCCTTTCAGGCTGGCGAATGCTCCTGCAACCTTCATGAGACTGATGGATGACATATTGTAGCCATTTACCAACTCATTTGTAGTAGTGTACTTGGATGACATCTTGATCTTCAACCAAACTTGGGAAGAGCACCTCCACCACATCCGATAGGTCCTCCAAACATTGCGGCAACACAAGTTGTGTGCCAATTTGGACAAGTGCACTTTTGGCATGACCCAGGTTCAGTATCTGGGATACATTATTGATGACTATGGGGTACATGTGGATCCAACCAAGATCCAAGTCATTCAGGATTGGCCAGCCCCAACTACTTTAACAGATCTTCGCAGCTTTTTGGGCCTTGCTAATTTCTACCACAGGTTCGTGTTGGGATTCTCTCATATCACTTGGCCCTTGAGTCAAGTCACTAAGGGAGGAGTGAAATAAAAATTCTTTTGGTCAGAAACTTGGCAGAAGGCGTTTGCAGAATTGAAACATCGCCTTTGTTGTGCCCGAGTGCTCACATTACCAGACTTGCAATAACCAGTTGAGATCAAGAAATATGCCTCTGACTATGCTATTGGGGCAGTCCTTCCTCAACAAGGGCATCCAGTGGCATATCACAGTGAGACACTGTCAGACACAGTCCACAAATATCCCACTTATGACAAAGAGATATATTCCATTGTATAGGCTTGTCGGCAATGGAAGAATTACATTTTGGGGAAGGAAATGATCATCCACATAGATGGCCATAATGGCAGCCTGCAAGAAGAATATCATAGCAGAAGCCACTGCTAAACTCTTCTTTGAACAAGTGTGGGTACACTTTGGTATCCCACAGTCTATAATCTCAGACCAAGATAGAAGGCTCCCTAGTACATTCGGGTCTAGCTTATGGTCAATTCCAGACACCAAGATCACAAAGTCCACAGCTTTCCATCCCCAGACTGATGGCCAGACAGTGGTCATCAACAAGATGATTGTACACATTTTACACATGTACAACTCAAAGTATTCATGCACATGGGATGAGAGCCTCCCTTATGTACAACACAACAATAACTAGGCCCTCCATAGCTCAACCAACCACATCCCCTTTCATGTGGGCTTAGGATTCAAGCCACTATGTCCCATTGACGTAGCCATGCCATTTGCAGCTACTCAGGCTGATTCAGCTCATATCCCATCTGAAGTTTCCAAGGCAAGTTGCTTCATTGAGTGAATTTAGCACATTTGTTAATAGGTTCATGACATATTGGCTAGATCTAATGCTAAGTACAAGCAGCGACATGATCAGCATTGGGTGCAACACAACTTCCAGGTGGGCGACAAAGTGTGGCTACATTTACAGAAGGAGCACCTCGCTGGACCCCACTGCAAGCTTCTCCCACTCCGATATGGGCCATACACCATCACCAAGGCTGTCAGGGACAATGCCTTAGAGCTCAATATTCCACCATTCCTTGTTCTACATCCAGTGTTCAATGTGGACCGCCTTCAGCCCTACTTTCCACCTCTACTAGACACATGAGACGTGCCAGAACAACTCACACCAACAGAGTTAAACCCCGACTACATGGAACAAGCCAAAACTGATCGGATTATTGACACACAGATCAAGAACACCCGCCAGCAGAAGATCCAGCTATATCAAGTTGTCAAAGCAGGCCAACTCCTTCACCAGGGAAAGTGGCTCACCGGGGACCAAGTTCAACAGAAGTTTCCTCATCTCAAGGAGGAACTCAGCGCAATGGGGACCATTACTTCCTAAGGGGGGAGGAATGATCCAGGAGGATATTGGTGGCCACCCACATATTCCTCTTGGACCCCCACCACTATTTCTTTCAGTTTTCCAGTTTCCTTAATTGTAGCACAATTTACTATTTTTGGCAGTTTTCGGCAGTTTTCGGGTCCTAAACTTCCGGAGCCGTTTTGAGGCCCTAAACGACGTTTTTTTGGCATTGAATGGTCGAGAAAATATGAGTCCATTCAAAACTTAATATTCGTTGTTTATGGATGTAGTCCTTAAACATATTTTTCTAACGATGTATCATGCGCATCAAACGGAGGTAGTATGCTAAAGTTACGACCCCCAGAAATTGATGTACCAAGTTACCCAACAGGGCCCACATTAAGGCATTTCACCTCCTAGGGTTATGTTTTTGGATGTGTATGGTTTCCATTGTTTCTCAATAATATATAGGCCTTCGATCCTCATTGTAACACAGAGTTCAGAGGCATGTAGCCGCCACATCTCTTCTCAGAGATAAGCTACCAGCACTCTAACTAGTTTATTTCCATTCTGTATGTAAACAAGTTTCGGTTATTGATTAATGAAATGAAGTGTTATTTCCGCTGCATATTTGTTTCTATGGTTATCTGTGTATTATGTTGTGTTCCTACATAAATATGTATCAATTAGTACATAAAAAATATAACTATACGAATCTAAGCCATCAAAACTGAAATTAAATTTATACTTTATTACTAGATACTTGCTCACGAGGGGATCTGTTGATCTCTGGTGGGGATGGATGGTCACTCAATCCTATAGACACCTCTTCATTTGCACAAAAATATTTAGATTCAATTAGTAAATATTAACTAAATATGGGACGACAATTTAAATAAATATGCGATGATTGACAAGAACTAATTTAGTGATACAATAGAAGTCACAAATCAATCAAGCGACATAACATCAATGATATGATGGTGATAATAACAGTCCCAAACTTGCATAATAATTTTTCTTTTAAATTATGATTTTGAGGAATGTTATATTTTTCTCTATTTTAGAGAATATCCACGACGTTTATGGGCTTACTCCTTATAATTTCTCATCGATCCTTCAAATGATATTGAAAAATGATATGCTTTTCTTGTGCAATATCAAAGGATGGATGATTTGTAGGGTAAGTGTTTGTCATATTTTCCCTAACTATATCTTTGAAAATTGTATCCATTATTGATGCTAAAGCTTCCTTATATACAAATTAGTTGACTAGTTAGCCCTAGTAAACCTTGCTAATGCTTCATTTCCTTTCTGGTCCAGAGAGTTGACATGGCTATGAGTTCTCTTCTCCTCCTATTTCAAACCTAATGTTTTAAGGTATGCTAATTGAGAATACCCTTCTTAGTACATTTTCTTCTATGTTTCTATTATAGGTAGCATACTAAGGAGATAATGGTCATTTTCACATATTCAATTATTGACAATACAACTAAGACCCAATTCATTAATTACCAATTTAATTATCTAACCCATCATCTTCGTGCATCTCCATGTAAATGTTTTCCACGTAAGTTTTTTCTAGGTCCCTCATTTTTTCACCAATGTCAAACATACTTACTAGCTTGTTACCAATTAAGGTAAGAGAACATTTCATCCATTTTAAAAGGAATTGAATGAATTTTAAGATAGTCTGGTAGAATATTTTTTTTCTCTCATGACCTTGTTAGAAAAATAGGATCGCAGAGCAATAACAATCAACACGATGCAAATATTAAAACAAATTAAAAGAGAGACACATATCTTGGATGACAAGATTAACTACTAACATTAAATTTAATTACTAGAAGAAAACTACCTTTGTGTATGGTGCTGCGATGTCCTCTGCAGCTACCATGGCTCCATCTAGGTTGAAGGAACTGGCATCTTCCCATTCGTGTGTTGGAGACTCAACACTGAATAGCTGTACATTAAAAAAAATCAAGTCATCAACATCTGATTCTAAGTTAAATTTATTAGAAATTATGACATTAAATAAAACAATAACTAACCTGGTGTACGTAGCTCTTTGTGCCATGCTTCTACATGGGAACCTGGCATGGATTCCCACAACGAGAACAACGATGTGGAACTGGTCTCGTCGAGCTATATGGATCCACCTGGCTACCACCTGTATCTTCCTCCCTCGCCCACCACCACTCGACTGTGCAGAAGTGTGTCTCTCAGGGGTGGTCTTGTTCGCTCTGCGAGGACCGTAGCCACAAATGCGGTATGCCTGAGAAGGTGTTATGTGGCATGTCTGACGAACTCATGGATCTCATCTAGCCTGCTACCTAACCCATGGGGTTTAGGAGGTGGGTTTGGCTCTCGCCTAGGTGCAGCAGGTCCTCTGAGTGGGTTCTGGTGGGTGTGAGGTCGATCTTGGGCTGAGCCAAAATCGAAGCCCCAGAACTCAGTGATGTCGAAGTAGTTCACATGGAACCCTAACACAAACTCAACCCATAGTTTCCTGAGAAAATACTGTGGGACCTCGACATTGTTGCATGGAGGCTTGTCAAATACCATAAACCATCTCTTCCTCCAGTTTTCTCTCCATGGCTGGTAATTACACTAGTCCATGCAAACTCGCCTCTTCCTCACATCTGGAGGCTATCATGTTCTAGGATCTATAAATTTGCTCCACAGTTGGGATTTTGTGATATTCAAGTTTTTTATATCCTCTTTGGATATACCCGTGCTATAATACTCTCTCATTCAAGCCCTATATTCGCTCAAAATGGTTATCTCACTATGGGCAACGTTGATATATTCTATAATTTTTTGTATTGATGTGGCGAGAGAAACCCAAGAGGGTTCCCTCATGTTCTTCAATTCATCACTCAAAATTCTTAATTAGATTAAATCCCCGTGTAATTCATCTTTGGGGCTTTCTTCTTCGTTTAATTCAAGGTTTGGGTCCTCTGTTTGGTTTGTTTCATTCATTTCGTCGGATGGTTCATTGGTATTGGTCATTGTGGTTAAGTAATTTATATCTACAGTATCAAATTTTTCCCATTTCAATTGATTTTCCTTTTTTTTAATTTTGTATTTTATTTTAAAAACAATAAAAACAATGAAATAAACAAAAAAAATTGCATTCCGACTCTATTACCTTACTCCAGCGTCGTTTTAGGCGATTTGCACAAGTTAGATGGGCTCCTTGGGGGTCGAATTCGTCTCCTTGGGGATCGTTGGCTCCTCCTTGCGCGCTCACAGGTTGCAAAAAACAACATGCCCATTGTTTTTTTAAATACACAGGGACGTGCGCGCGTCCCTGTTTTTTTGTCACGCCCAACACACGCGCAGATCCAAACGCGCGTGTGCGTCCAAATGCACATGCGCGTCCATGGGCGCATGTGCGCTCTTATTTCCCACGCTGGCAATCTGACGTGGAGGTTCGTCAGTTCGAAGCGGAAGCGCATGCACGCATCTACGCGGTGCATGTGCGTTGTTGATTAAGCCCGCTCGCGCGCTCCCATTGCATCATAATTGGGTAGCAGCTTATTGCGGGCGCCCATATATATATAGATGTTATATTTATTTCTTTTATTTCCTTATAAAATGTCGTCATGTCTTTCATCATTATTCATTCTGTCATTTATATATTGAAGATGTCATTATTTCTTTCATCATTATTTATTCATTCATTTATATATATACTATAAATTATAAATAGGATGAATGATGATGAAAGAAGTGATGACATCTTATAAGGTGTCATCTATATCTTCACATAATAAAAAATTTCATGAAACTTTGTCTAATGTGTATTGGTGAAAATGACCCATGATTAAAAGGATGAACCTTGTGAGATTTTCGAAATAATAGGTCTTTCTAGTTAAATGGATAAAAATTTATATAATTACTTTTTTTTGCCTAACTTGTTTTGATATTTTTTATATTATTATTATTTTCTTATAAATGAGTTTTAATACCATGTGCTAGCGATATTACTCCACTATATGTATATTTATATTGTCCAAAATGTTTTAGTGTATTTTGTTATATTAGTTAGTTTCATCCGAATAAGATAGTTTTTACTATGAGATAAATTGGTGTCAACGATACCATTCTTAGTTGTGGCTATAACAATGACTAAAAAGATATTCAATTACACTCATACTTGCAATGACTAACTAAACCTGTCGGTACTCATGAATCCAGCAATTCTGTAAACAATTTATACCTCATTTAATGTGTATATTCCACTTGAATACATTACTACTACATCCGTGAAAAGCATTACTACAACATCCAACTACTATATGATGATGATGAGGATGATGACTATGATGATGAAGAGGATGATGACTATGATGATGATGATGGTGATGATGATGATGACTATGATGGTGAGGATTTTTGTTTAAATAATTCAATGATGATGATGAGGATGATGACTATGATGATGAAGAGGATGAGGATGATGATGAGGATGAGGATGAGGATGAGGATGATGATGATGACAATGATGAACAATGTTGGTGATGATGATTATGAGGAGGATGATGACAATGATGATGAGGAGGATGATGACTATGATGATGAAGAGGATGAGGATGATGACGATGATGATGATGACAATAATGATGACCAATGATGGTGGTGATGATGAGGAGGAGGAGGACGAGGATGATGGTGACGACAACGACAATGAGGAACAATGATGATGATGATGATAGGTTTAGTTGAAACTTTGCTTTGATTTTATTTTCAAGCATTTGCAATGGAATGATGATGAGGAGGAGGAGGGTGCTGACTATGATGTTGATGAGGATGATGACTATGATGGTGATGATGATGATTATGAACAATAACGATGATGGTGATGATGATGATGAGGATGAGGATGATGAGGATGATGATGATAATGATGATGATGAGGATGAGGATGATGATGATGATGACGATGATTATGATGATGATGATGATGATTACGATGATTAGGATGGTAATGACGAGGAGGAGGATAATAATGATGACGAGGAGGATGATAATGACTATGATGATGAACAATGATGATGAGGAGGAGGAGGAGGAGGAGGATCACGATGACTATTACTATGATGATAGTGATTATGATGATGATGATGATGATTGTGATGATGAGGTTGATGATGAAGATGATGATGATGATGATTGTGATGATGAGGTTGATGATGAAGATGATGATGATGATGACCATGAAGATGAATATGAAGATGATGATGAGGATGAGGATGATGACGATGATGATAGGTTTAGACTATATTGTAGTGGTGATGATGATGATAGGTTTTAGACTATATTGTAAAAATAATCGAAATAATCATGAATACGAAGTTGTTGTTGAAGAACATTAGTCATTAAATGAAATAAATGTTAGTGAGTAAATGATCTAAATGTTAAACAAGGGCGCATGCATGTTTAAGTTTGTATGCACGTCAATGTGCGTGCATGGTATTATACACGCATGCACGTTCTTAAAGGTGCGTGCGTGCACCTATTAGTAGGTAAAAAAATAGAGTTCTAGATTCTCGGTATTGCTACCTATTTTCACCGGTTTTCTTTTAATGTTTGCGCGTTTTGTGCTGCTGAACTGTGCAATTTGGCTCACAATCCATCATCACTTTTTGATCTATTGGATAGAAGCTCACTCTTGGAATCTAACAAACATATTTAGTGGTCCTGGAAGTTAGTGGAAAGATTCACACTACAAGTTTTCATTGGAAGAAGAGATCATTTTGTATAGGTATGGTGAATTGTAAATAATTGTTTTAATTCACAAGTTTTCAGATCATTTCATTGATTTATGTTTTATGATATGCCTAGAACAATATCTTTCTCATAGACAACATTTAATTTCACAAGAATAAATCCCAACTTCACATCTAAACAAGTCTCATATTCTCCATACAAGATGAAGTATGCAATGTTAACTAATTTACATTTGCACATGAATATATTTTGATTTTACGCAATGATGGCATAGATGAAGTTATCTCTTGAGACTCTTCAATTTAAAAAAAAAACTTTTGAAGTAATCATGGGAGAGGGTCCATATTGAATAGTTCACCAAGTTGTCCATATTCTCTATACAAGATGAAGTACGCAATGTATACCAAGAACCATTTGCACATGAATATATTTTGATTTCCCACAAGGATGGCATAGCTGAGGTTCTCTATTGAGACTCTTCAATTTGTATAAAAACCTTGGAAGCGATCATGGGAGAGGGTCCATATTGAACAATTCACCAACTTGTCCATGCTCTCCTCTTCATGCTATATTTATCAGAACATGCCTTTGAGCTTGATATGGATGCCTCTACCTCAATGATTTCATATTTTTTCAAGGGATTTGCAACCTCCTCATTTCAATCATCTTCTTTTGACTTCCAGTACTTTTTGAACAAAAAGGAAGTCAAAATCCTATAGTTGTAATACCTGCAAACTTGACTAACTTTACTTGACTGAAATAGAGTATCAATGCCAATAATTAGCATACTAACATATTTGTAATTTAGTTATTTATGTTGGAACACGTCATGTATCTTGTATAATGGAACTAATACCTTATTGTTGCTTCTTATGCAGGGGTAGACCTCATAGTTTTGATAAAGAAAATTTAGGATATGGGAAACTCACCTAACAGCGCAAGAAAAATTAGAAGGAATATGCCCATTGAAAAGGAAAATGAGGCAAGAGAAAAGGCCAGGTTGGCAATCGAGAGAGTGAGACATGGTCCAAAAATTTCCACTAATACTGCGTCCGATCCTAACATAGTTGATGACATAACAACCTTTAGTTCAGAAGCACGAATGAAGTGGTTATGTCCAATGGACCCAACTCAATTTCCAACATCAACACGTTCTCCAACCAAAAATCCATCAACGAGCCATGTTGAAGCTCTTGAAGACATAGGTGTATTGAGAGACGTTGCGTATGAAGTGTTGGACCTAAGAGCAATGCTTAATTTGCAATCTCTTCCAGAAGAATGCAACCATGTCAAGCACACTCTCAATATGGACCAACATGTGAATGATTCACCACAACAAAGAAGCCTTGGGATCCGTAGCTCATGTCCACCTTCCCTACCTCGACTGTCTACTACAAGAAAAAGGATTCCTAGACGTATCCATGTGGATGAAAGTTGTCTGTCACGACTTGAAGGTAAGTTTCCCAAACGCACTATCGATTGGCAATGTAACAAATTAATGAAGGAATATTTTGAATCCAAAGGCAATGTAGGTAAATGTCAATTATTACTATGTTTGTTAAAGTCAAATTGTTTAGTTGTTGTTAGGAGAATTCTGGGCATAAATATGGTTAGAGGTTCAGATGCTAACAATCATATTGTTAGAAATCTCCAATCTGTGTTTAATGCAATTGGGAAGACGTCCCGTACTAAAGATCTTTGTGCGGCTTGTTGTGTGTTATCAGAATCAGTTGTAAGCAAGTCCACATGGCAACGTCTTCTCTTTTTACACACTTCTCAGATACTTAAATTAAATAGAAAATTTGTTCAGAAGTACTTTATTATAAGAGAAAATATGCATACTCCAGGTGGAAAAGATTGTTGGGATTTTGTCAGCAGGTTTCCTCATTGAGATATGAAGCTAATTGACCCTGTCAAGGAATTAGTACAAACGTTCTGGCATGATCATACCAGAACCTCATCTAATAAAAGAGATGTGATAAAGCTGAGAAAAGGTTCTACTGAACATGAACCCCATGTCAAACACTTCCTTGACACAACATAGACTGAACTCTATGAGAGATTCAAGAATGAGCACACACAATTGAACCTAGGCCAAAGGTCCTTTGAGAAATGTAAACCATGGTACGTTCATATATGCATTGATCGAAACACATGTTGTTGTAGATACCATGTAGAATATGAATATTTTTATTACACGTATAAACATATATTTTGTGATTTGCATACTAACCTTGAGTAGGGATACAATGAATCCGTAATACCATTGAATGCATCGAGATATTTTATCGTCATCATCATGTGTCTAAGGCATGAAGGACAAAAATACTATGGAAAATCATGTCTATATGGGAATTGTTCCAGGTGTAGTGGGTTTGCTCTTTTGAACCATTGCATTCATGGAAGTGATGAGCATCAATTTGGCAATATGAGCATGGATATGCAGAGCTTCAAGTATGTAACCTCAATCAGATAGTGCAAAGCAAAGTAAAAAGATTGCATTGGTGAAGTAACAGGTGCAAATGATTATTGCATGTTTTTCCTCTTACATGTTCAGTTTCTACATATACATTCTTTAAAGGTCACATTCTAATATGACGCTTGTTTTCATGGCAACAGGTACGGGTATGTGATTTGTTTATGGAGTTCTACAAGAAAACCGAGCAGTATGTTCAACATGTGCACGTAGCACGATGGTAGGATGAGCAGTACAAAAAATGTAGGGATAGCCTTCCGATTGGGACCATATTGTCAATTGTGGATTTTGTAGAAAACTACACCCTTCAGCCAAAAAATGAAATTCAGAGTCAATACTACCATTTCAACCAAGTCAGCATCATGGTACATATTACATATAGGCATGGCCTTGAGAGCAACGTTGACAACAAGATAACACATAAGGAGACAAACTTTTACATAAGTGATGACATATGCCATGATCGGAATTATGTGCAACACTATTTTCGAATTTTCTATGATCAGCGAAAGGAGGGAGATATACAGATGGATCAGCATTGGATATGGTCATATGTTTGTGTGGGCCAGTTCAAAAATTCTCGATTCTTCCAATGGATGAGTATGTTACATAACACTGATAATGTGCCGTATATATGGAACTACTTTAAGATTGGGCATGACAAAGGTGAGCATGACAAGGCCAGTGCATGCATCAAGACCACACTACGAAGGGAGGAGATGAGGTTTACTAGAAACCCCCATATCAAAGATGCAAACTCCATAGTTCAATGGTGCTCTGCAACAATGTCAGACTGAACTTCAGTGGTAGGAAGGCCAGTCAGGAATTTTTTGGCATGTGGTTGACATAGATCGATCATGTTCCTATAGTTCCAGCATAATACAAGGAACACATGGATTTCATTCGATTCAAAGCTCAAACAACCACCTACTTAAAATATGGAGGTAGAAACTTGCTTGCTTTTCAATCCCTTGTAGCAGTGGTGAATGGAATGAATGTAAATGCATGGATTGGGTTGATGATTGTGATCGTGTGTCACTTGCAATAGACCCATGTGTAGTCGATGAAACAACCCACTTAGAAGAGGTTCAGTCAGCGATTTCGACAGACTACAACCATATCTCAGATATTGTACAACCAGGACACATATATGCAGTTGTTTCCCTGAAAGACAATGAATGGGGCACATATTATTAGTTGGCATGATGCATTCAGGGTAATAAAATACTGAACGGATCATTGATTGATGATGAACGCAATGAATTTCCTATTGGCTCGATGGTGGTTGAGGGTGAATATCTTACACTAGAGGGGAAATAAAGAAGAATTGGTGGGCATGTATTCATGGATTACATACTGGGTTATGTGGTCTATCACTTCACAAACTTGATTGTTGGCACGAACATCCATCTACAAACAATGTCAACAAAGAACTCAACCAAGTACGTTACTTCTTGCCTCATTCAGAGCACGAGATATTAATGTAGGCAATAAACAACAGAGAGGATCCAACTGGCTATATTGAATAAGATTGGGTAATTGCGCTTACACTCCACTTGGATGCCAGTTCCATGAGTAGTTGAAATTGAAAGCTACTATTAAAAGACAAGATGATCATGATAACTTGCTCCGCTTTCTATGTGAACTCTACAAAAGCCTTTCCCTTTCCATCTATATCGATGTCATGTCTGAATATATAGCATGTATAAATACTTATTACCAAGTATGATCTATTTTATGCACCATCTTGGTAATAAGTATTTATACATACTATATATCCAGACACGACATCCATATAGATAGAAAGGGAAAGGATTTTGCAGAGTTCACATAGAAAGCGGAGGAAGTTATCATGATCGTCTTGTCTTTTAATAGTAGCTGTCAATTTCAACCACTCATGGAACTAGCATCCAGATTTTGACATGTTAGATTCCACAAGCACACGATTATCTACATTTGACTATGAAAGAATACAAATTAGCCACTAAAGCTATGCAAGAATAAAAATTTTCATCATTTGCATTCTCAATTCCTTCTTTTCTTTTTAATTAGAGATTGAATTATTTGAATGTAACTTTCAAGTGAAAATGTTTGATGCGTGTATCTTTAATAGAAACCCTTCACTGGTTTAATATTTAACCCGTATTTCTCTTACCTTTGCTAGAGGAGATTAAACATCACGTCCTTCACAGGTTTGCTAACTCCACACTTTATATTGTTCTCTACATGTCCTGCCTGGTAAACCACTATCTTTGCAACTTTCTCTCCAAATTGTGTTGCATCGAGCTACTATTCAAAAAATAATTGCTCTAATATTGTGAAATGGTATTTGACTTGTGCATTATGCTTTCATCTCCAAATTTTAATTGATATTCTAGTAAGTTTTTATCCTTCTTCTATTTGAGTCAATAATTAGAATTGAATGAGAAAGCAAAAGGTATAACACAGAGCAAGGTCAAAGAGTTGTTCATGTTTAAGAGATACAGTTTCTATAACATTTCTTCTATCCTTTTTTGGAGAAATATAGTTCATGCCCAATATTTGTTGTGTTGGACCCAAAGCCTTCATTCCAAATTGACTTCGCAAGCCCTTCTTCAACCTTTTAATAATGATCTTACCATGTGCAACAATTAGCATGTCATCTCGGAACGAGAGTGACCAAGTGTCCCTGAATGGGATTTTCATGCGACTTGTAGCTCGACATAACTTGGCAACCAGAGGTCGGATCAACGATCCATCGACTCTGTTGGTCTCCTAGGATGCCATTACCTCTAGAGGACCCTCTCCACCACGTTTTCATGGCCCAGTGACTCCACTGTGCATCGGTTTCGTAAACTAGGGTTTTTCTCAGTTTCCTTCAATGCAAATCTCACATTGGTGGGTCAACTCTGAAAAACCCTCCTCTGTTCAAGTCTTGGTGTTGTTCCCATGTCGGCATTGGCCATACACACCTATCGGAGCCAACGGCATGCAATCTTGCTGCTTCGTTTGGTTTTTTTCTCCCGGACCGAGAGTGACCAAGTCTCCCTGAACGACATTTTCATGCGACTTGCAACTCGACATAACTTGCCAACTGGAGGTCGAATCGATGAGTCTTCGATTCTGTTGGTATCCTAGCATGCCATTATCTCTAGTGGGCCCTCTCCACCGCATTTGCATGGCCCAGTGACTCCATTGTGCATCAGTTTCGTAAACTAGGGTTTTGCTCAGTAGATTTATTGATGTTGTAATTTGTTGTAATAAGAGGTTCTAGATATGTTATATTCTTGGAAAGAGTGCCCTAAAGGGATGTATCTTCATGGTGTTAATGTACACTTGGAATAGGGTTTATTTTTTTGGGTTTCCTTGTGATATTAGGATGAAGATAAGTGAAATATTGGACCATAGTGACCATCTTCACACACATGTTGAGGAGAACAAATGAGCATAGTAACCACCTTGGCACACATATTGAGGATAAGCATTCCTACATTGTAACCACCTCTGACACATATGTTGAGGAGCATTGGGAACAAGAAGATGTGGTACATAATTAGAGGAGGAATGCATTACATGATGAAAATTGGAGATGCATAAAGACACTATGGTTTATATATGTAAGTAAACCTTGGAGAAGGAGATATAATACTAGAGGAATTGATGGTTGTCTTGCAGAATCTATAGCTCTTGTTGTCAAGGCAAAGGAGATATAATTAGGGTTCCAACCCTGTAGAAGATACAAAGAAAAGAGCTAATGTCTTTGGTGATATTGCAGTCTTGTTCTTATGTGATACATGGAGTTTAGGGAAAGACCATGGAAAACTTAACTTGATAAGTCTCAAGCTTCTTTTGATTCCTTGCTTAGAAGAATATTTTTTTAAGTTTAGTTGATTTTCCATGGAGTTCTTGGTGCTTGTGTTGATGCAATAGAAAAATACCTAGGGTTTGAGGAAACATCCTAGGATAGACATGTTGACATCGAAACTAGTGCTAGACTTGTTTGAAATGACATGTGCTTCTATGCTGAAACATGATTAGGGTTTATAAACCCTAACGAGGAAAACAATTATAGTGTGGATACTTTAATGCATGCTAGGGTTTCATGAACTACAATCTCGTTGAGACTTGCATACTACGGTTTTATGAACTACAATTGCATACTAGGGTTTCGTGAACTACAATTGCATGATATAAATAGGGTTGAGAAGTTATGAGATGAAAGACATGTACATGTACAAATTGAAAACCAACTAGGGTTTTGTGAACTACAATTGCATGCTATAACTATTGTTGAGAACTTATGAGATGGAACTAGGGTTTTGTGACCTCTTTAAAAGCTATGAGATGTAAGTAGAAACAGATGTACATGTACAAATCCAAAACCAACTAGGCTTTCATGAACTACAAATTGCATGATATAACTATGGTTGAGAAGTTATGAGATGGAAATATGGATTTATGAGCTCTTTACAAGTTATGAGATGGAAAAGAGAAACACACCTACGGTTTCATGAACAACCATTGCATGCTAGGGTTTCATGAACTACAATCTCGTTGAGACTTTCATACTAGGGTTTCATTAACTACAATGGCATACTAGGGTTTCATGAACTACAGTTGCATGATATAGTTTCATGAACTACGAATTGCATGCTATAACTAGGGTTGAGAAGTTATGATATGGAAGCAGGGTTTTATGACCTCTTTACAAGTCATGAGATGGAAAAGAGAAACACACCTATGGTTTCATGAACTACCATTGCATGCTATGGTTTCACGAACTAAAATCTTGCTGAGACTTTCATACTAGGGTTTCATGAACTACAATTACATTCTAGGGTTTCATGAACTACAATTGCATGCTATAGTTTCATGATCTACAATTGCACATTATAACTAGGGTTGAGAAGTTATGAGATGGAAGTAGGGTTTTATGACCTCTTTAAAAGTTATGTGATGGAACTAAAATGGTATGGTATGTTATATGTTAGTATGTTATGGTATGGTATGTTACTACATGGTATGATGTTAGTATCATAGGGTGTTGTAGGGTATGCACTATGATGTTAGTATTGTAGGGTATGGTATGGTATGCTAGTATGGTATGGTATGTTAGAATGGTCTGATGTTAGTATGTTATGGTATGTTATATTATGGTATGTTATATTAGTTGGTAGGGTTTCATGAACTCTTTACAGGTTATGAGATGGAAATAGAAACACATGTACATGTACACATCCTAAACCAACTAGGGTTTCATGAACTACAATTGCATGCTATAAATTGGGTTGAAAATGGCCCTCCCCATCATGTTTTCATGTCCCAATGTGTCTAGATATCACTAAGAAAGCACATGTTGCGGAATTATATTATTCATGTACTACAATATAAGCCAACAACCTGCATAATAAAACTAGGGTTCACATATTGAGACATGGAACTACAAACTAGGGCTTTATGAATTCTTTAGGTTTGAAGATCAAATTAGACTGGTTAGTAGCATTTAAGTAGAAACCAAAAGGCCATATAGCCCTAGGATACACTTACAAATTGAAAACCAAATAGGGTTTAATGAACTACAAATTGCATATTATAACAAGGGTTCTCAAGTTATGAGATGGAACTAGGGTTTTATGACCTCTTTAGGTATATATCATTAGATTGGTTAGTATCATTTAAGTAAAAACCAAAAGGCCCTATACATAGGCTATGCACATACATGAAATAATTTTATTGGGATTAATATGAACTACTTACTATTTCATATGTTCACAAATTCAAATACCAATGTGTGCAAATGCTATGAACAACACTCAAATTATCAAATTGTTACAATTGAATTAAATGCTAGGTTATGAATTGAATTTCTTTGTTATCCTAAACCCTAGCTAACACTATTGTAATTGATGAATAGTTACATGATAGACTTTCCTGAAATGCTAACCCTATCTAGACTTGCCTGAAATGCCATGTGCTTCTATGATAAAAGATGATTAGGGTTTATAAACCTTAACGAGGAAAACAATTATAGTGTGGAGATTTGAATTTTAGCTTATATTATCTTTATGATTGGGTAGATTCTAGCATTGGTTATGCATGCTAATTTGAGATAATTTTGGGTTGAATTTGTTAAGTACACTTTAATGGTGTTTATTTTGTTAGATATCATAAGTGCAGACCTTTGGATAGGTCATCATGCACTTGTGTAGGCTATCAAGATGATGACTAAGGAAAATCCTCTGAAATAAAAGGAACTTGCTAGCCAAAATGACCCTTCAAACCATGATTGTAAACCCAAAGAGAACATGTTACTACCAAAGGAAGGATCAATAGGGATGACAATATAGGAAGAGAGTGGGTAAGATAGGAAGGCAAGCAAGTGACCTTAGACTATGATAGGTGGGTAAGAAGGCTATTAGGGCTGCCCTAAATAGGATATTACCTGTCAGTGTTTCCTCATTGATTATAAATCCTAGGTTATGCATGCTAACCTTTAAACTTCAGTTAGGGTTAGGGTCTCCTCATTGATTCTAAACCCTAGGTTATGTATCCTAACCCTTAAATCGTTAAAATTGCAACAAGTACAATAGCTCGTTAAAAATTGCAAGTGCTCAATAGATCGTTATAGAAGACACATATTCATGAACTTGTTTCATTTTTTATTTGTCAAGGAAGAACAATTTTTATGGGACGTTATCATTGTGGGATGTTTTCATTTCAATTATGCATGTGGTTGAAGCATGTTAGTGGTGTTGATGGGACGTTATCATCATATCATACAAAGTCGACCTCTCTTGCAACCGACATAAAAGTATTCCAGCCAAGCATTTAGCATGATGACAGTCCTATATTTCAATTTTTAGCTAACTAGGACAAAGGTACAATTTTTTTAAGTAAACATCAGTGATAAACAAATTTATAAGTGACAAGTTTCCAAGCCAGTGGGACTGTTAAACCAAATCAAATATCCAGTCACGTAAAATGTCTTATGATAGTCCAAGATGTAATTTCCAGTCAAGTAAAATGTCTTATGATAGTCCAAGATGTAATTTCTAGTCAAGTAAAATGTCTTATGGCAGGCCAAGATATAATTTCCAGTCAAGTAGGAATGATAAGAAGTATATTCACTTGGATTTTGATGACACAATGACTTGCAAGCAATTCAAGGACTTTTATAGTATTTTGCCAAGTTATGAATGTTTATATACCACTCTCAAACTTGTTTAAGTATGGTTGGGAATGATTGTTTATATACAGTCCCTTTAGGGTGTCTTTGTGCCACTTTAAATTAGGCTATGGACAAATTTGAGGAGAGGCATTAGTGAGTGGGTAAGATAGGAAGGCAAGAAAGTGACCTTAGGATATGATAGGTGGGTAAGAAGGCTATTAGGGATTCCCTAAATAGGATATTACAGTGAATATGTTAGGGAAGCTTAGGATGAGTTAGTGGTGTTCTATGGATGTCCAAAATCGATATTATAGTCAGAGATATAGGGAGAGGGACATGTATGCGAGGGGCTACACCTGGAAAGGGACATGTATGCTAGGGGTTACACCTGGAATATATAGTGGGAAAAAGGCAGTCAATGGAGAGATAGTGACACCGATGTGCCTATGTGTTGGGACCTGCATACATATTCATGTTATCATGTATTAGTGATCCAGGAGGATATTAGTGGCCACCCACCTATTCCTCTTGGACCCCCACAACTGTTTCTTTCAGTTTTCCAGTTTTCTTAATTGTAGCACAATTTACTATTTTTTGTAGTTTTCGGGTCCTAAACTTCCAAAGCCATTTTGAGGCACTAAACGACGTTTTTATGGCATCGAATGGTCGAGAAAATATGAGTCCATTCTAGACTCAATATTTTCTATTTGTGGATGTAGTCCTTAAATAGATCTTTCTAACAATGTATCATGTGCATCAAACGGAGGTAGTATGCTAAAGTTACGACCCCGGGAAATTGATGTACCAAGTTACCCAACGGGGCCCACATTAAGGCGTTTCACCTCCTAGGGTTAGGTTTTTGGATGTGTAGGGTTTCCATTGTTTCTCAATAATATATAGGCCTTCAAGCCTCATTGTAACATAGAGTTCAGAGGCATGTATCGGCCACATCTCTTCTCAGAGATAAGCTACCAGCACTCTAGCTAGTTTATTTCCATTTTGTATGTAAATAAGTTTCAGTTATTGATTAATGAAATGAAGTGTTATTTCCGCTACATATGTGTTTCTATGGTTATTTGTGTATTCTGTTGTGTTCTTGCATAAATATGGATCAGTGGTATCATAGCAATCTACTATTTCTCGATCCTTCTTTGCATGTCCCCAACAAGGGCGGGGTATAAAGAGTTAGGGCTCGATCTGGTTGAACCTTTGCAAGATCAGCCGCGTAAATCCTGACGGCCACCCATGGGGGATGAAAAGAAAGATGAGGGCCTAGAATATCCTATCAAAATGTTGCTCGAGGAGGCCCTTGAAAAACAAAGGAACACGATGATGGATAACTTCGCCCAGATATTCAACAACTTCCCACTGGCAGCACATCTACATCTAGCAGCCACTCTAGAGGTGCAACCCCTTTTAAGGTACAAGTAAAATTCGACATTACCATATTTGATGGTCGAATAGATGTATACACCATAGATAAATGGTTGAATCTATTAGAAGGATATTTCTTGGTTCATGACTTTTTTTACCAGGAAAAGATTACTTTTTCTCTACTCAAAGCCGCCCCCCATGTCAAGGACTGGTGGGAAACCTACTATGAGAGAAAGGATAAGGAGTAACCCTCTCTATTCTCAGCTGTACCCACTTGGAATTCTTTCCGAGATGCCATAAAGGGACAATATTATCCGGTGGGGAGCTATGAGGATAAGTACATCCAATGGACTACGATGCGGCAGTAAAGAGATCAAGATGTGCATGAGCTGACAAATCTATTCCATACCCTACGCACCAAGTTGGGTATCAAAGATTCAGAGAAACATTTGGTGCTAAAGTACTGTAGTTGTCTGCACAGATACATTTAGGAGGAAATGGAGTTCCTCGACATCTCCTCGCTTGGTACAGCATGATAGCATGCTGCCAAAATTGAGCAAAAATTGAAACAAAAAAAGCGAGACTTTGGATCTGCGAATCAGAAGCAAGGGAAAGGTGCCCCCAAACCGCATAACCAAGGACATAGCCAAGGCATGGCGACTCAAGAAAACTTTCCAAAGTCGCAAGCAAATAGCAACACTGCAAAGCCGAAGAAGGAAGCGGGAAAGTGGTGTGAGTTCCATAAGAGCCCCACTCACAGCACAAGTGAGTGTTGAGCTAAGCAGTCACTAGTGGCTGACATAAAGGTTTCTAAATAAGATGCATACTCTGACACTGAATCTGAACCTGAGAAGGGGAATGAAAAAGGGAAGAAGATTATCGATGCAGAGCCTAACGCCACCGTTGCCACCACGAAGATCCAAAAGGAAGAACCAGAAGATTCAGAGGAGGAGGAGCGTATTTTCCACTCCCAGATGTGGGTAAAGGGTTCCCCGCTACAGTTCATCATCGATAGTGGGAGCCAAAAGAACCCGATTTCAGCAGAGGTCGTGAAGCAATTGGGTTTTTCGACCATAGCACACCCACAGATGTACACCATCGGGTGGCTTCACCAAGGATGAGATATTTGTGTCAGCCAGTAGTGCCTCCTTCCCTACAGCATCAAGCCATTCATCGATGAGGTATTATGTGATATTGCTCCTCTTGATGTTTGTGATGTATTATTAGGTCAACCATACTTATGGAAGCGACATGCTGTGTATGAGTCCTGGCCTCATGCTGTTATTATTACATTGGGAAATAATTTGTACAGGATACCAGAGGTACCACCCCCTACCGCTATCTCTTTGGTTATTACAAAACAATGCAGTTAGCTCATTTCCAAAACTAGGAAGTTTTTTTTCTTGATGATCCACCCTCAGGGCAAGAAGAAGATCATGGCCACAACCTCCAGATAGGGCCCCTCCACACAACAACAACAAATGGACAAGGTCATGGAGGAGTACAGGGACATATTCACCTCACCCACCGGGGTGCCTCTCCACTGTCAGGTCAAGCACCCCATCGATCTGACCCTAGGTGCGTCACTGCCCAATGGACCGATCTATCGCCGCTCTATTCAGGAGAATGATGAAATCAAGAGGCAAATTTAGGAGCTACTGCAAAAGGGTCACATCCGGCCAATTTCATCGCCTTGTGGGAGCCCGATCTTGTTGGTAGAGAAAAAGGATGGGACTTGGAGACTCTGTATTGACTACTGGGCGCTGAACAAGATCACTGTTTGGAATAGGTACCCGATCCCACGGATTGATGACCTCTTGGACCAGCTAAAAGGGGCAAAATATTTTAGCAAGATCGACTTAAAGTCTGGGTATCACCAGGTACCGATCGAGGCGACCGATGTGTGGAAGACTTCCTTCAAAGCCAAGGAGGGCCTTTTCGAATGGTTGGTCGTGCCTTTCGAGCCGACGAATGCTCCTGCAACCTTCATGAGAATGATGGATGACATCTTGTAGCCATTCACCAACTCATTTGTAGTAGTGTACTTGGATAACATCTTGATCTTCAGCCAGAATTGGGAAGAGCACCTCCACCACATCCGATAGGTCCTCCAAACATTGCGGAAACACAATTTGTGTGCCAATTTGGACAAGTACACTTTTGGCATGACCCAGGTTCAGTATCTGGGATACATTATTGATGACTATGGGGTACATGTGGATCCAACCAAGATCCAAGTCATTCAGGATTGGCCAGCCCCAACTACTCTAACAGAGCTTCGCAGCTTTTTGGGCCTTGCTAATTTCTACCACAGGTTCATGTTGGGATTCTCTCATATCACTTGGCCCTTGAGTCAAGTCACCAAGGGAGAAGTGAAAGAAAAATTATTTTGGTCAGAAACTCAGCAGGAGGCGTTTGTAGAATTGAAACATCGCCTTTGTTGTGCCCCAGTGCTCACATTACTAGACTTGCAACAACCAGTTGAGATCGAGACAGATGCCTCTGACTATGCTATTGGGGAAGTTCTTCCTCAACAAGGGCATCCAGCGGCATATCACAGTGAGACACTGTCAGACACAGTCCACAAATATCCCACTTATGACAAAGAGATGTATTCCATTGTATAGGCTTTCCGGCAATGGAAGAATTACATTTTGGGGAAGGAAATGATCATCCACATAGACCACTGACCCCTACAGTTCATGCAGACACAAGGGAAGTTACAAAACGATCACCATCAGAAGTGGTCCACATATCAACAGCAGTTTCATTTGAACATCAAGTACAAGAAGGGAAGCACCAATAATGTTGCAGACTGCCTCAGCCGACCACCAATCGTGGCGATAACGACCGTGCTCAACTCTTATGGGCACGAGACTTCTGATTGACCACTTCTCTACAAGAGCGATCTAGAATTCAGCCACACATACCAGACGCTCTTGGAGGGAAACCAAGTTCCAAAATTTCACCTCCAAGATGTACGACTGTGTCACATGGGACACCTTTGTGTTCCTTCAAGCAAGCGTGCCAAGATGATTTGGGAAGCGCACTACAGTCAGGTCACTGGGAATTTCGGGGTCGAGAAAATAGTGGCAGTGCTACAAAAGTATTTGTATTGGTCGAACCTTCGACAGGACGTCGGGAAGTACATCCAATCTTGCACTGCCTGCGCCATTACCAAACCATCCATGAAGAAGCAAGGCCTCTATACTTCGTTGCCTACCCCTATTTGACCTTGGGAATCCATCTCCATGGATTGCATGTCAGGCCTTCCTTCTACTAAGCACGGCAATGACTGTGTGTTTGTGGTCGTTGACAGATTCTCAAAGATGGCCATAATGGCAGCCTGCAAGAAGAATATCACAGCAGAAGCCACTGCTAAACTCTTGTTTGAACGAGTGTGGGTACACTTTGGTATCCCACAGTCTATAATCTCAGACTGAGATAGCAGGCTCCCTAGTACATTCGGGTCTAGCTTATGGTCAATGCCAAACACCAAGATCACAAAGTCCATAGCTTTCCATCCCCAGACTAATGGCCAAACAGAGGTCATCAACAAGATGATTGTACACATTTTACGCATGTACAACTCAAAGCATTCATGCACATGGGATGAGAGCCTCCCTTATGTACAACACAACAATAACCAGGCCCTCCACAGCTCAACCAACCATAGCCCCTTTCAGGTGGGCTTGGGATTCCAGCCACTATGTCCCATTGACGTAGCCATACCATTTGCAACTACTCAGGCTGATTCAGCTCATATCCCGTCTGAAGTTTCCAAGGAAAGCATCTTCATTGAGCGCATTCAGCACATCCGTTAATAGGTTCATGACATATTGGCCAGATCCAATGCTAAGTACAAGCAGTGACATGATCAGCATTGGGTGCAACACAACTTCCAGGTGGGCGACAAAGTGTGGCTACATTTATAGAAGGAGCACCACGCTGGACCCCACTGCAAGCTTCGCCTGCTCTGATATGGACCATACACCATCACCAAGGCTGTCAGGGACAATGCCTTCGAGCTCAATATTCCACCATTCCTTGTTATGCACCCAGTGTTCAATGTGGACCGCCTTCATCCCTACTTTCCACCTCTGCTAGACACATCAGACGTGGCAGAACAACTCACACCAACAGAGTTAAGCCCCGAATACATCGAACAAGCCAGAACTGATCGGATTATGGACACACAGATCAAGAACACCCACCAGCAGAAGATCCAGCTATATCGAGTTGAGTAAGCAGGCCAACTCCCTCACCAGGGAAAGTGGCTCACTGGGGACCAAGTTCAACAGAAGTTTCCTCATCTCATGGAGGAACTCAACGCAATGGGGACCATTGCTTCCTAAGGGGGGAGGAATGATCCAGGAGGATATTGGTAGCCACCCACATATTCCTCTTGGACCCCCACGTGACTATTTCTTTCAGTTTTCCAGATTCCTTAATTGTAGCACAATTTACTATTTTTGGCAGTTTTTGGGTCCTAAACTTCTGGAGCCATTTTGAGGCCCTAAACGACGTTTTTTTGGCATCAAATGGTCGAGGAAATATGAGTCCATTCTAAACTTGATATTTATTGTTTGTGGACGTAGTCCTTCAATAGATCTTTCTAACGATGTATCATGCACATCAAATGGAGGTAGTATGCTAAAGTTACGACCCCCAGAAATTGATGTACCAAGTTACCCAACAGGGCCCACATTAAGGCGTTTCACCTCCTAGGGTTAGGTTTTTGGATGTGTAGGGTTTCCATTGTTTCTCAATAATATATAGGCCTTCGAGCCTCATTGTAACACAGAGTTTAGAGGCATGTAGCCGCCACATCTCTTCTCAGAGATAAGCTACCAGCACTCTAACTAGTTTATTTCCATTCTGTATGTAAACAAGTTTCGGTTATTGATTAATGAAATGAAGTGTTATTTCCGCTGCATATTTGTTTCTATGGTTATTTGTGTATTATGTTGTGTTCCTACATAAATCCGGATCAATTAGTACATAAAAATATAACTATACGAATCTAAGCCATCAAAACTGAAATTAAATTTATACTTTATTACAAGATACTTGCTCATGAGGGGATCTGTTGATCTCTGGTGGGGATGTATGGTCACTCAATCCTATGGACACCTGTTCATTTGCACAAAAATATTTAGATTCAATTAGAAAATATTAACTAAATATGGGCCGACAATTTAAATAAATATGCGATGATTGACAAGAACTAATTTAGTGATACAATAGAAGTCACAAATCAATCAAGCGACATAACATCAATGATATGATGGTGATAATAACAGTCCCAAACTTGCATAATAATTTTTCTTTTAAATTATGATTTTGAGGAATGTTACATTTTTCTCTATTTTAGAGAATATCCACAACGTTTATGGGCTTACTCCTTAGAATTTATCATCGATGATGATTTGTAGGGTAAGTGTTTGTCATATTTTCCCTAACTATATCTTTCAAAATTGTATCCATTATTGATGCTAAAGTTTCCTTATATACGAATTAGTTGACTAGTTAGCCCTAGTAAACCTTGCTAATGCTTCATTTCCTTTCTGGTCCAGAGAGTTGACATGGCTATGAGTTCTCTTCTCCTCCTATTTCAAACCTAATTTTTTAAGGTATGCTAATTGAGAATACCCTTCTTAGTACATTTTCTTCTAAGTTTCTATTACAGGTAGCATACTAAGCAGATAATGGTCATTTTCACATATTCAATTATTGACAATACAGCTAAGACCCAATTCATTAAATACCAATTTAATTATCTAACCCATCATCTTGGTGCATCTCCATGTAAATGTTTTCCACGTAAGTTTTTTCTAGGTCCCTCATTTTTTCACCAATGTCAAACATACTTCCTAGCTTGTTACCAATTAAGGTAAGAGAACATTTCATCCATTTTTTAAGGAATTGAATGAACTTTAAGATACTCTGGTAGAATATTTTTTTTCTCTCATGACCTTGTTAGAAAAAGAGGATCGCAAAGCAATAACAATAAACAATCAACACAATGCAAATATTAAAACAAATTACAAGAGAGACACATATCTTGGATGACAAGATTAACTACTAACATTAAATTTAATTACTGGAAGAAAACTACCTATGTGTATGGTGCCACGATGTCCTCTGCAGCTGCCATGGCTCCATCTAGGTTGAGGGAACCAACATCTTCCCATTCGTTTGTTGGAGACTCAGCACTGAATAGCTGTACATTAAAAAAATCAAGTCATCAACATCTGATTCTAAGTTAAATTTATTAGAAATTATGACATTAAATAAAACAATAACTAACCTGGTGTACGTAGCTCTTTGTGCCATGCTTCTGCGTGGGAACCTCGGCATGGATGCCCACAACGAGAACAACGATGTGGCAAGGGTCTCGTCGAGCTATATGGATCCACCTGGGTACCACTTGTATCTGCTCTCCCTCACCCACCACCAGTGGACTGTGCAGAATTGTGTCTCTCAGGGGTGGTCTTTCTCGCTCTGCGAGGACCGTAGCCACAAATGCGGTATGCCTGAGAAGGTGTTATGTGGCATGTCTGACAAACTCATGGATCTCATCTAGCCTACTACCTAACCCATGAGGTTTAGGAGGTGGGTTTGGCTCTCGCCTAGGTGCAGCAGGTCCTCTGAGTGGGTTCTGGTGGGTGTGAGGTCGATCTTGAGCTGAGCCAAAATCGACGCCCCAGAACTCAGTGATGTCGAAGTAGTTCACATGGAACCCTAACACAAACTCATCCCACAGTTTCCTGAGAAAATACTGTGGGACCTCGACATTGTTGTATGGATGCTTGTCAAATACCATAAACCATCTCTTCCTCCAATTTTCTCTCCATGGCTGGTAATTACACCAGTCCATGCAAACTCGCCTCTTCCTCACATCTAGAGGCTATCATGTTCTAGGATCTATAAATTTGCTCCACGGTTGGGCTTTTGTGATATTCAAGTTTTTTATATCCTCTTTGGATATACCCGTGCTATAATGCTCTCTCATTCGAGCCCTATATTCGCTCAAAATGGTTATCTCGCTATGGGCAATGTTGATATATTCTATAATTTTTTGTATTGATGTGGCGAGGGAAACCCAAGAGGGTTCCCTCATGTTCTTCAATTCATCACTCAAAATTCTTAATTAGATTAAATCCCCGTGTAATTCATCTTCGGGGCTTTCTTCTTCGATTAATTCAAGGTTTGGGTCCTCTGTTTGGTTTGTTTCATTCATTTCTTCGGATGGTTCATTGGTATTGGTCATTGTGGTTAGCTAATTTGTACCTACAGTATCGAATTTTGCCCATTTCAATTGATTTTCCTTTTTTTTTTAATTTTGTATTTTATTTTAAAAACAATAAAAACAATGAAATAAACAAAAAAAATTGCATTCCAACTCTATTACCTTACTCCAGCGTCGTTATAGGCGATTTGCACAAGTTAGGTGGGTTCCTTGGGGGTCGAATTCGTCTCCTTGGGGATCGTTGGCTCCTCCTTGCGCGCTCGCAGGTTGCAAAAAACAATATGCCCATTGTTTTTTTTTAATACACAGGGACGTGCGCGCGTCCCTGTTTTTTTGTCACGCCCAACACACGCGCGGATCCAAACGTGCGTGTGCGTCCAAATGCACATGCGCGTCCACGGGCGCATGTGCGCTCTTATTTCCCATGCTAGCAATCCGACGTGGAGGTTCGTCAGTCCAAAGCGGAAGCGCATGCGCGTATCTACACGGTGCATGTGCGTTGTTGATTAAGCCCGCTCGCGCGCTCCCATGGCATCATAATTGGGTAGCAGCTTATTGCAGGTGCCCATATATATATATATAGATGTTATATTTATTTCTTTTATTTCCTTATAAAATGTCGTCCTGTCTTTCATCATTATTCATTCTGTCATTTATATATAGAAGATGTCATCATTTCTTTCATCACTATTTATTCATTCATTTATATATATACTGTGAATTATAAATAGGATGAATGATGATGAAAGAAGTGATGACATCTTATAAGGTGTCATCTATATCTTCACATAATAAAAACTTTCTTGAAACTTTGTCTAATGTGTATTGGTGAAAATGACCATGATTAAAAGGATGAACCTTGTGAGATTTTCGTTCTAGTTAAATGGATAAAAATTTATATAATTTTGATATTTTTTATATTATTATTATTTTCTTATAAATGAGTTTTAATACCATGTCCCAGCGATATTACTCCACTATATGTATATTTATATTGTCCAAAATGTGTTAGTGTATTTTGTTATATTAGTTAGTTTCATCCGAATAAGATAGTTTTTACTATGAGATAAATTGGTGTCAACGATACCATTCTTAGTTGTGGCTATAACAATGACTAAAAAGATATTCAATTACACTCATACTTGCAATGACTAACTAAACCTGTCGGTACTCATGAATCCAGCAATTCTGGAAACAATTTATACCTCATTTAATGTGTATATTCCACTTGAATACATTGCTACTACCTCCGTGAAAAGCATTACTACAACATCCAACTACTATATGGTGAAAGCATTAACACATCTCATGTTTATTTCGTTTTATAAAAAAATATTTCGCTATGTTATAAATTGTATATATTTAAGAGATTTATTTAATTTATAATTTTTTTTATTTCTCTCGGTTTTAAATGGTATACGTTTTACGATATACAATGTTAATTATTCTCGATATTGAGTTTTTTCAAGTGAGTGATAGTGGTGTAGTGCAAAGTCATTAATGTATATTCATATTTTGGTCGTTGATACTTCATCCAAAAAATCGTTATGATGAATTTTCAAATTTGAAAGTAATTAATACAAAAACAATCAAGAAACACCTATCATCATATAAATTATTAATGATAAAATATATAAAACCCGATTATAATGATAAAATATATAAATATGTATTGATAATGATAAAATATATAATATATATATTGGTAGTGATCAAATATATAAAACAGGATTATAATATATATATAAAAAAACCATCAATAAACATCCACCGGCAAATAATTTTTTATGGTAAAAAATATATAAAACAGGATTATGTATATATCCTACATAAGAACAAAAACAATGGAAAAATATCCTACATAAGAATGCAAAAATATATAAAACAGACTTATAGTAACAAAAACATTATGCATCAACATTACCATTTGATACATATTCTAAAGACAATAATGCTTTTGTTATTATATTGCAGTTATGTAAGCGCTTTTGTAATAATGTTTGTCGTATTCTTTAGTAAAATATTTTATAATCGAATTGATATTTTTTTTTAAATTGTGAAGCTTATTTTTTTTTTCCAAAGAAAAAAATCGTAAATATTTTATTCACATTCAGCAGATGGCCCTCATGGTCCATTATACAAAATACAACTAAGAAGTTGTCATTTACAAAAATATATTTGCCTCAGAAGGAGCACAAAATCCAAAATCCATATCCAAATCTGATCCAACTGTAAAGTTGTCATTACATACAAAATATCCTCATAAAGATCATAATGTTCACCAAAACTTTTCAGCAGAAAAGAAATCAAAATCCATGCAACAATTAAGTCTGATCTTAGCAGACTTATTTCATCATTCCTGATTATATCAGGTCAGATCAACTGTGTCAGGTGATCAAAAGTAAAAAAACCAGAGCAAAACTAGCATGCTAATGAAGTCTCATAAGTGTATGATAAGTCAATAGCTGATAAAAAAATCAGCAGCTAGTAAATTGGCCAATTCCAGGCCATCCAATGAAGAAAAATCATATCCATATCCATTCAGTACCAAATAAAAAGAGGCCAAACAGCCCGCAAGTCAAGCTCTAAGAATGTTGCTTGAGATCACCAAAATGCAAAAAGATGCATATTAATATCAGCCAAGGCATCATATCAAGGGTGGAGCATAATCAAATATTCCAGAAATGCCCAAGCATTTAAATCTCCAAAAGAACCAACAATCTGTCAGATAAGATCAAAATGCAAGATGCCACCATCATGACAAAAAAAATTAGTCCTACAAACTGCAAAGAACAGACAGCACACAGCAACATATTAGAAAACCTGAAAGGTTTCTATAATTTCTGCCCCTCTCTGTTCACAAGTACTCCAAAAACCTTCAAGTATGCTGCCACCTGCTTTAGCCAAAGAATCTGCTTTGAAATTTCTTTCCCTATAAATGTGTTTGAAAGACACATAATCAAGACTATCAGCTAAATAGTGAACATCTTCAAGAATCATGGCTAGTTCAAGATTTTGTAATCGATACTTACCAGATGCCCAATTTATAACTAACTGGGAATCCCCAAAAAACTTGAATTTTATCCAAATTATGCATCCGAGCCAACCTAAGGAGAAGCTTAAGTGCACATAATTCTGCAAAATTATTAGTACCCAAACCTAAACCTGCTTTGAAAGTAATATGATGCCTATCAGATATGAACAAGATACCTCTAGCCCCACAAATCATTGGATCCCCAGCTGCAGATCCATCAAAGCAACCCCATGCAAAAGATTGATCAATTTCTTCCACAAAAATTGATCTGATAGAGACCACAGATAAAGACTGAGGTAAATTCTTCAACATACCCAAGCTATAGCTTGATATTTGTGCAGGAGTTGAGTCAAGATCCTCAAAGCAAGATCTATTTCTTGCTTTCCATATAAACCAGAGTACAATGATAGGTAAAGATTTGATAAGTATCACATCTGATAAAAAACACCAGTTTTTAAAACAAACAGACAGGGAATCACCATTCCAAAGATTATTAAGATTCAGATGATCCTCAATAATTGACCAAACATATTGAGTAAATGGGCAGTCTACTGCAATATGAAAATTGGATTCACAGTTCTGTTTGCATAAAAAACACTTACCAGGACCTTCTCTACCTCTCAAGCAGAGAACATCCCAGGTCAATGCTTTACCTGAGAGAAGAAACCAGCTAAAAAATTTTGTTTTTAGTGGACACTTCATCTTCCATAAGACCTTCCACCACCAGATCGATTCCACTTCTCTATTAACAAGTTCAGCATATCCCACTTTAGGAGAATATTTACCTGTTTTAGATAAATTCCAGATGAGACAATCATCTGCATTAGAAAGTCTAACCTGGCTAGACTTGAGAATGGCAATATATCCATTCCAAGCAGCAATCTCAAGTGGGTCATTAAAACCCAAGGAGTCTGCAGATAACCATTCTTGTGACATCAAAACAGACATACCATGAATTCTAATATCAGAGAGAAAATGATAACCAGCCAAATGTAATCTATCTATCATAGGAATAGGAAGAGCATGTCTCCATTTACATCCAACCCACGGATCTAAACCAATACGAACAGCATTTCCAGAACTAATCTTCCAAACCATAAAATTCCCAATGAGATCAAAATCCCAAAGGACAGCTTTCCAGCAGATTGAAATGTTCTTTTTCTTTTTAACAGAAGATCTTATCCAGTCCAGATTATTCATTGGATAAATATATTTCTGAAAAGCTATCTTAACCCATAAACTCGAACCATGAATGATATCCCAGACCTTTTTTGCTGCAAGGGCCTTGGCAAATAAAACATGGACCTTAAGTCCCCAACCACCCATTGATTTATGCAAAGCAAGAGACTTCCAAGATATCCAAGGTAAACCAGAGGAGTTCTGTTTACCAGCCCAAAGAAAGTTAAAGCAAAGCTTTCTGATTTTGTCTATGACACCCATAGGAACCCAAAAATGCATCCAATAGACTGGAATGGCCTCTAAAACAGCTTTAATCAATATCAGTTTTCCTCCTTTGGACAACCAACGGAAGCTCCAATTTTGAATCCTTTGTTCAACTTTAATAATCAGCCAATCCCAATCCCTTATAAGATATCTGCAAGGTTTAAGTTTAAACCCAAGGTACTTCATGCCATTTTCAATTCTAGCAACAGGAAAACTGAAGATGTTATGAAATGTAATAACTTCAGAATCTTCCAAACAGGAGAAGTATAATGATGATTTATTATTGTTAATTTGCATCCCAGATGCCTTACAGAAATGCATTAAAATCTCATAGAGAGTAGAGAGAGATTGTTCAGAACCATCATTAACCATAACAATGTCATCCACAAAGAGAACATGAGTTAATACAATTTCATTACCAAAATATAAACCATGATAAGTCTCATTGAATGTAGCATGAAGAATAGCCCTCCCAATGCCTTCAACCACAATAAGAAACAGAAGTGGTGCCAATGGACACCCCTGTCTGAGTCCCCTACCAAATTTGAAAAATTTAGTAGCAACACCATTGATGAGCAGAGAGAATGAGACAGATGATAGACTGCTCATAACCCACGCAATAAAAGTCCCTGCGAAACCCATTTTTGCAAGAATAACCCGAAGATAAACCCAGTTGACTCGGCCATAGGCTTTAGATGGATCAATCTTAATCATAACAGCTTTTAAGGATTTAACATGCATAGAATGCATACCCTCCTGAATGACACCTACCGCATTGTGTATCTGCCTTCCCGGCAAAAATCCAAACTGTTCACCAGAAATATAACTACTCAAAACCTTTCTGATTCTGATCAAGATAATCTTACCAATAATTTTGTATACAAAATTACACAAAGATATAGGCCTAAAATCCTCAAAAGATGAAGGACTATCAACCTTAGGAATAAGAGCAAGAAAGGTAGAGTTAAAAACACCTGAGATCTTGCCACTTAACCTAGACAATTCAATGACTCTTAAGAGGTCTTCACCCAAAACATCAAACAGGCATCTATACTCCTCAACAGGAATACTATCCGGTCCAGGACTCTTATCATTTTTGCTGATGGATAAGATATGCTTGATATCTTTAAGAGTAATAGCCTGCATAAGCTCATCATTTTCATCCTCGGAAACAGAAGATGGGAAATGACCAGCACTATGAACAATTTCTGGAAGATGGAGATCAACTTCTTCTTTAAAAAGGCTTTCAAAGTGCTGTATCCCGGCCTCAGCTATAGCCTCAGATCCTTCCACAAGATTTCCAGAATCATCATAAAGTTTCCAAATCGAATTGCGACATTTCCTATGAGCAGCAAACTTGTGAAAGAAAGGAGTATTATCATCACCACATAACAACCATAAAGCCCTACTTTTCTGGCGAGCCTCCTTTTCCCGAAAAAGAAGAATAGCACTCTTGCGAGATTCAATCTCAATCAATAAATCTTTATCAACCACTGATAAAATACCAGAAAAATGACTATCATGAAATCTTTTTAACTCAAATTCAATATCAACCAAATATTTTATGTTCTAAGCTCTTTTATTCAGAGACCACTTAGTAGAAATTGCTTTAATTCGCTTAAGATTCACACTAAATTGTGCATCAGGAGATAAAGTAGATCGATCATCAAAGAGAACCCAAGAATCTTTTAAGGCTTCAACCAAATCAATATGATCCAGCCATCCTGCATTAAACTTGAAAGGACTATGGGCCTTAGGAGTCTGAGAAGAAATTTGCATAAAGATAGGTTGATGATCAGATACACCTCCACACCCAATCCATTGTTTAAGAAGGAAATCACAATCTAGGAAATCAGCCGAGGCTAAAAGACGATCCAATCTTTTACAAATACCCTCAGCACCAAATCTACGATTACTCCAGGTGGGAATAGATACCAAAGGGTTGATGTCAACAATCCCCAATATCTCCAATAGATTATGGAAAAAATTAGTTAATGGATCAACTTGAGCATGAACCCCCCAAATTTCAGAGAGACCCAAGGAGAAATTAAGATCGTCTCCAAAAACTAAATAAGGAGACATGAGACAGTCCGACTTGATCAAGTTATTCCAGAAACTTTCCCTATCCAGATAGGGCGCATAAAGATTAACAAAGGATATTTCCTTTTGTAAATCAAAAGAAAATAAAACAGCACACAACCCTGCTTTTATTGCCCAAGCATTAAGAAAAAGAAAATTACTAGACTTCCATCCTAAAATAAGTCCACCCGATCTGCCCATAGCATCCACCGAAATGAACTACCATCCATGAATCATAAGTTCCAAATCTTGAACCAACACACACCCCTCAATCATTGTTTCTTGAATAAAGATAACATCAACAGAATGAAGATCAATAAGTCTCTTAACTGCTAGTTTCTTGGGAATACTAGCCAAACCCCTAACATTTAAGGACATAAGGATCATGTAGGAACCTTGTTAAGGGAAAAATCTCTAAGCACCCCAACACCTCTCAATTCAGGATGTAATACATTGTCATCCCCAATCAAACCCTCATCTACTTCAAGATTCCCAGGTTTATCCTTGACAGGCCAAGAAATCTCTTGAACAGATTTTGTGCACGAGCGAAGAAAATACCCCTTGCTAACAATTGCCTTACATGGAGATACAAACCCAAGGTCCTTCAAAGATCAATTCGGAACAGAAGAAGGTAAGGCCTCAGAAGAAAGATTCAGAAATGGAATGTTATCATCCATAGAATTAGAAATGCTTATCTGTTTAAGTTTGGATAATGGTTCAAAACCAAGAGAAACAGAATGAATATCCAGATTCTCATCCACAGACTTTCCAACCTTAGTAGTAGACTGAATCCCATATGAATTGACTCTCCAATTATCCAAGTTTTCATCCACAGACATCCCAGCCTTAGCAGTAGACTGAATCCCATCTTTTTTGACTCTCCAAATTTTAGAAGAAGAATGTTTATTGAATGATAGAGAGCAATCATTAGCCAGATGTCCAAACCCATGACATCTAAAACATCTAAAGGGAAGTCCCAAGTAATCCAATGGCTGATAGAAATCTCTATTACCTTTTTTAATGACTAGTTCAACAGGTAAACCCAAACAAAAGTCTAACAAGACAAGAACCTGGCCTATGCAACAAACCCCAGAGTGTAAATAAGTAAAATCAGTTTCCAAATGGGTTCCCAAAGTATTCCCAACATGTCTAAAGAAATCAACAGACCAGAATTCAAAAGGTAAATGTGGGAGTTTGACCCAAATAGGAACTTGGTCATACCTTTCCTTTCGCGGATCAAATAAAGGAGTACACTTCTTGATAATAAGGCCAGCATTATCCCATTTCCAGACACCAGCTAGGATCCTATCAGCATCATCCACTAAAGAAAATTTAAATGCTATCCAGCCCCTTGGAAGCATATAAATCTCAGGACTAGTACTGATAATCTCATTCCAAGCCCTTACAGCCCACCCATGTAGAGATTCAGAATTATAATTACACCTTCCAAACCTCCCAACCAAAGTCAAAGCATTGGTGAGAACTATGTCATTTAAAAGCACATCTTCCCCCAAAGTCATTAAAACAGGATTTATCTTCTTGATGGGTTTAGGAAGCCTCTTCTTAGACTTAGATGTACCATTGCTACCAAAGTAATGAGGAGCATGCACATGTTCATAATCAGAGTCCATAGACTTGTGAATTTCATAATTCGCATCAGATATAGGAGAAATTTCCAGCTCTGCATTTATGCCTTTACTAACCTCTTGAACCATCCCATCCTGGAGACTAATCGGTAAACTAGACTTGTCAATCTGATAACCAGAAATATGATCACATGCATCCTTTTCACTGTTCATCAAACCCAATGAATCCAAGGGGAGACCCATTCTTAAAGAAGAAGGCATAATCCCATCCAAGCTACTAGGCCCAAACGACTGAAGAGCTGGCGAGGCTTGCCCGCGACTCTCCAAACAATTGGAGACCTGGAAATCATTTTTCGAACGTTCCTCGAGCTGAGGATCCAAAACTAGGAGATCCCTATCTCCCTTAAATTTCCTAGGGGAATAAACCACAGAACGTTTATCCTCACCAAATCCCATCTGAAAAACAGACAAATGTCCCACGGAGGCTGAAACTATAGGACAAGGATAGAAAGTCTTCAAACGAGACAGATTAGATCGCCCACCCAAACTTCTGCCATCCAGACAGTCCATGGGAGAAGTTACCTGTGAGGACCCTACAACAAATAATTAATCAAAATACACGATATAGCAGCAGAACTCAAAATCACTTTTATATTAATCGCAGGCCACTTCGAGGGGGCAACCTCCTTTGAGCAAGCTCAATACAAAATAACTTCACGGTTCCTTCCTTGGCCTCAACACACACTTATATACTAAAAATAGGCGCCAATACTATGGGTCAAAACCATGGGCCAATATAAACTATGGATCAACAAATACTACAGGCGGCTTACAAAGCATATGCGCCCAACAACAATAACACAAACTATGGATCAACAATTACTATGGGACGACTTACAAAGCATATGCATCCAACAACAATATACTAACACGGTAAAGAGAAGGATTGGCATGGGTTCCTAACATCCCCTTCCCCTTAGAAAAAGCTTTGTCCTCAAAGATTTAGATGTGGAAATTGTCGCTGAATCTGAAGGAGTGGTTCCCACGTAGCATCCTCGGGCTGCATTTCGTGCCATTGAATTAAGACCTCTGTGATAGAGCGAGAGCGAAGCTGACGAGTGCGCTTATTGAGGACAGCCTCCGGTTCCAAAAAGATGGATCCTTCATTATCCAGTTCTAGTAAAATAGTTTGGCCTTTGATGTTGGTGCCAAGAACTTTCTTCAGACAAGAAACATGAAATACTGGATGAATGTGGGAAGAAGGCGGAAGTTCCAATTTATAAGCAACAGACCCAATCTTCTGAAGAATCCTATATGGCCCATAGAACTTTGGAGCGAGCTTATGACACCCTTTGAGTTTTAGTGAGGATTGCTTGTAAGGCTGGAGACGAAGAAAAACCATATCACCGGCTTCAAAAGTGCGCTCAGAACGGTGCTAATCAGCTTGTTGCTTCATGCGATTTCTTGCCATGTGAAGATTTTCCCGCAAAATGCAAAGAACCTCATCGCGGTTTCGAAGGACCGCGTCAACTGCCTGAACTGGAGAACTGCTGGGGGTGTAAGGAAGAAGAAATGGCAGTGCCTGACCATAAATGGCTTCATATGGAGTCATTTTAGAGGCAGTGTGGTAAGAGGTATTGTACCACCATTCAGCGAGAGGGAGCCACTTTGCCCACTGATGTTGTTGCTCAGAGGAGAAGCAACGAAGATAAGTTTCCAAGCATTTATTGATAATTTTAGTCTGACCATCTGTTTGGGGGTGATAACCTGAACTCATCTTCAGTTTGGTGCCAGTGTGGTGAAAGAGTTCTGTCCAAAAATGACTGGTGAAAGTCGCATCATGATCCAAGACAATGGAAGAAGGCATGCCATGAAGACGAAAGATCTGGTCCAGGAAAATTTGAGCAACGGAGGAGGCTGTATAGGGATGGCTGAGAGCACAAAAATGACTATATTTGGAGAGGCGATCAACCACAACCAAAATCACAGTCTTCCCTCCAGATTTAGGGAGCCCTTCAATGAAATCCATAGAAATTCTGTCCATATCCAGGTAGGTATGGGCAAGGGTTCGAGCAATCCCGGAAGGGGTGTTGTTTCACCCTTATTGCGCTGGCAAGTATCACATTCATCCACCATCTGTTGAATTGTCCTTTTCATGCCCGACCAAAAGAAGTTGCGCCGTGCCCGTTCATACATTTTGAGAAAACCAGAGTGCCCAGATGACGGAGAAGCATGGAGTTCATAGAAGATAGGTTGATGAAGAGCTATGTTCTGGGGAAGCACCAGACGACCCTTGTATCTCAGTGAAGCACCATCCCAAGAGTAATGTGGGACATCAGAAGGGTTGTTGTCCAAGCGTTGGATGATTTGAGATAATGAAGAGTCATTGACATAACCCTGGTGAACTGATTGCAACCAATTTGGAACAGGCATAGAAAGCGCGGAAAGAGAACCTTGGTCATCAAATGTGCGAGAAAGGGCATCGGCCACAATATTGTCCTTACCCTTCTTATAAGTGATCTCATAGTCATAACCCATGAGTTTGCTAACCCATTTCTGTTGTGCTGGGGAGGATACACGCTGTTCTAGGAAATATTTCAGACTCTGGTCGCCACTTTTGTACGGCATGCAAAATAGCCATCATTTCCTTCTCATATGTAGAGGCAGCTAAATTCTTACAGGAAAGGGCTTTGCTGGTGAACGCAATGGAGTGTTCATCTTGAAGGAGAACAACACCAAGTCCATTGCCGCAAGAATCACTCTCAATAGTGAAGGGCTTGGAAAAATCGGGCATAGCTAGAACAGGTGTAGTACACATAGCTTGTTTCAACTTGTCAAATGCACACTCAGTAACATGTGTCCATGTAAAAGCATCCTTTTTCAACAGAGCAGTTAATGGAGCTGCAATATTCCCATAATCCTTGACAAAATTGCGGTAGTAGCCAGTCAACCCCAAAAAACCACGAAGGATCTTGAGTGTCTTAGGAGGCGGCAAATTGTTCATGGCAACGATTTTGGCAGGATCCACATGAACCCCTTGTGCTGAGATAATGTGCCCGAGATACTCAACTTCCTTTTGGCCAAAAACACATTTAGACTTTTTGGCATGGAGATGATGATCAGAGAAAAGTTGCATTACAAGGGCCAGATGCTGGAGATGTTCAGCCCATGTTTTACTGTAGATGAGGATATCATCAAAAAATACCAGAATGAATTTCCGCAAATAGGGTCGGAATATTTTATTCATCAAGGCCTGGAATGTGGAAGGAGCATTAGTGAGACCAAAGGGCATGACCAAAAACTCGTAGTGGCCATCATGTGTGCAGAAAGCTATTTTAGGGATATCACCCTCATGAACCTGAATTTGATGATACCCAGAGCGAAGATCCAACTTGGAGAAAAATTGAGCACCATGAAGCTCATCAAGAAGCTCATCAACAATAGGAATTGGAAACTTATCCTTTATGGTGAGGTGATTAAGTGCTCGAAAGTCAATGCAGAGGCGCCATGACCCATGTTTTTTGCGGACAAGAAGAACTGGTGAAGAAAAGGAACTTGTACTTGGGCGAATAATACCTTGCTTCAGTAAGTCCCTAACGAGGAGTTCAATCTCTGTTTTTTGGTGAAATGGGTAGCGATAGGGCCTGATGTTGGGAGGAATGCTTCCAAGAAGGAGCTGAATATGATGGTCCCCTGGTCATGAAGGTGGAAGTCCCACTGGTTGAGAAAAAACACCTGTATATCGATCCAGAATTTGTTGGAGATCCAAAGGAGTAGTGGGGGCCGCTGATGGTTGCATTTGAATGGAATGGAGCTGAGCGATGACACCATGGGAACTCTTCTTAAGGAGTTTTTCCATGCGATGTGAACTGATGATGTTGAGAGACCCTGGTTGTAATCCTTTCAATGTGTGTTTGTGTCCATTGGGGGAGAACTACATCCAAAGTTCAGCAAAATCCCATAATATGGGGCCAAGTGTGCGCAGCCATTGAGCGCCCAAAACCACATCACATCCGCCTAAGGTCAAGGCAAACATGTCAAAGCGGAGGTTATAATCTCCCATAGAGATACGCACATTACAACACTTCCCTTTGCAAGGTAAGGTGCCCCCATTGGCAACTATGACTTCAAAGTTGGAGCAAGGATGGATAAAACAATCAGCTTGTTTGGCGATCTGAGGGTCAATGAAATTATGAGTGCTTCCAGAATCAATGAGTATGGTAAGAGGAAGCTTCTTGAAGTAACTGCGTACCCGCATTGTTTGGGGGGCAGAGACTCCAGCTAAAGCATGGAGGGATATCTCGGGATGGTCTTCCTGAGATGGAGGGTCAGTAGGAGGCTCCTGAATGTCAATTAGAGCATCCATTGGGTCGGGAGATTCTTCACCAATTTCAGAGGCAGGTGAAGGATACACATTCAAGAGATAGAGCGTTTGTTGAACACATCGATGTCCCCGAGTGAATTTCTCATCACAATTATAACAAAGCCCTTTTTCTCTGCATGCCTGCATCTCTGTTCCAGACAAATGCTTGATTGGAGGTGAGCGAGCAGATGGCAGAATGGGAGGTCGTTGAGAACCCATATTTCGGAAGGGAACAAAAGAGGATTTGGAGCGCTGTTGGGCTACCATCTTGTCTTCTGCCAACTTAGCCAACCCCAGGGCTTCCATCATTGTGTTGTGACTGAACATTTTGACCTTAGAGCGAATTGCATCCTTTAGACCACTGATAAAACAACTCCAGTAGAAGTCATTAGGTAATCCTTCAGTGTGATTAGCTAGTTTCTCAAATTCAGTTTGATACTCTTTCACAGTGCCAACGAGCCCAACAACCTAGCTCTGATACCAGATGCGAGGACCCTACAGCAAATAATTAATCAAAATACACGATATAGCAGCAGAACTCAAAATCACTTTTATATTAATCGCAGGCCACTTCGAGGGGGCAACCTTTTTTGAGCAAGCTCAATACAAAATAAGTTCATGGTGCCTTCCTTGGCCTCAACACACACTTATATACTAAAAATAGGCGCTAATACTATGGTTCAAAACCATGGGCCAATATAAACTATGGATCAACAAATACTACAGGAGGCTTACAAAGCATATGCGCCCAACAACAATAACACAAACTATGGATCAACAATTACTATGGGACGACTTACAAAGCATATGTGTCCAACAACAATATACTAACACGGTAAAGAGAAGGATTGACATGGGTTCCTAACATTACCTTATCCAATGAATCAACCAGGTCAAGTGCAGACCCCAAATCTCCCAACTTAAATTGCATAGGGAGATAGGTCGCAGTGACCCAATTCTCCTCACCAAAATCATGTTTAATAACTTTCAAATGCCCTGGCGGAGTACAAGCCAGGGATTTCGTCGCCCGAAGCGACATAACAAAAATCAATCGAGCTGATCCCCGATCCTAGAAACTGTCCAAAATAATACAAAACAGCACCCAAGGACAGGATAATACCTCCACTAGAGACAGAATTCAAAAGGTTAATAAACCCTCCCGACCATAGACCCCTATAAGTGCATCACAAACAGAGCGAGAAAGACCATGCCTTCGCCATAGAGATATAAGATCAAAGCATAAACCAATCACCCAAACTCAATCCAAAACTCAATCAATAAATATCAGTCTCAGCAAGGGCACTTATACACAGCATGTCATGCAAAAACAAATTCCATCGACCAAGAAACTCCAGAAAAGTACAGAAACCAAAACAAGCTATACAAGCTTTAAACCCCGCTCCCTAGAGCTAGATAAAACTGATAAATCATAGCTCACTAGGAGGAGAAACAAAAGCAAAGAATACGGAGAAAAAATCGAGCATACCTGTAGAAATGCTTGGAAACCACAATGCATGTTCATCCAAACCCTACGAATGCCGAAATCATCCACCTCTAGTAATGGACCAAAGTCTCCTGGGACAATCTCAATGAAACCACAATGCGGGTTCATTCAAAACCTGCGAATGCCGAAACATCCTTCAAGAAAACTTGCGCCTCAATCTACAAGACTCTTTCACCAGAAAACAGATACTGTCATAACTGCGCGAAGAGATGGAACTGAGAAACTGATTGCATCAACCAATACCCCAAAAGCGATCGAAGGAAATCCAAAAATTCCTTCCAGAAACCCTCCAACAAGCTAAACCGCTCCAAAAATTTCGGCCAAAACAGCGCAATAAAAGGAACCTCAAGTTGACAAAACACAGCACGAACATTCAAACACAGAAAACACCAATGTCAAGATAGGCCATCTCAATAGCCAAGAAACACTCTAGAAGATCAATAAACGACCAAGATAGCTTCATTAAAACACCCCTAAACCTCTCTATCACCTGTTCGCCAGCCTCCAACTGAAGCTAGAAATCTCAAGTGATATCAAACCAACCAAACACGATTTGCGAATGTCGAAACAACCACCAAGAAACCCCACGCCACAATAAACAAAACTCATTCGCCAGAAAAATCATAGGCCCTAACCAAACTGCGGAAGGAGATGGAACTGAGAAGCCAATGGCATAACCCAAGACCCCAATTAGCAGCCGAAGGAAATCCAAAAAGACCAGTTCCAGAAACCTCCAACCAGCTAAACCGTTCCAAAAATGGACAAAATGTCGGCCATTACTAACACAGATGAGCTGAAATAAACCGTCAACAACAAAGGACAGGAAATCACCAGAAACAGGTTTCATAGCATTCCAAAACAGTAGCGCCCTCGTCGCAGCTAACAAAAATAAAAATCAAAACCAAAACTCACTCACCACATAAACAGTGCAATTACTACACAGCGAAACGTGGCTGAATCACAACTCTAATGAATTAAAGCGATGGCAGTACATTAAAGTGCAGAAATAAACCATCTGTCAAATCGTAGCATGGACAATCATAACACTGAATTCACCAGTGTCGAGGAGGGCCAGCTCAACGGCCAAGATAACATACCAGAAGATCAATTTATGAACTGTTATGAACTTTATGTAACATGTTAAAAAATTAAATTCAAATACAAATAACAAGGTTTAAAGAAAATAATATTATTTTGATTTCATTTAGGTGTAACTTAGTTTAACATGTCTTTATATTGATTTCATTTAGGTGTAACTTTATGTAACATTAGGTTCACATAAAAAATTTGAAAATGTAAATTATATATGTTTAAATAAAAAAAATTATATAGATTCAAGATTTTTGTGTAGCATTATTTAACATACTAAATTGATTGGATTTTTGTTTAAATAATTCAATGATGATGATGAGGATGATAACTATGATGATGATGAGGATGAGGATGAGGATGAGGATGATGATGATGACAATGATGAACAATGTTGGTGATGATGATTATGAGGAGGATGATGACAATGATGAGGAGGATGATGACTATGATGATGAAGAGGATGAGGATGATGACGATGATGATGATGACAATGATGATGAACAATGATGGTGATGATGATGATAGTGCAAAGTCATTAATGTATATTGATATTTTGGTCGTTGATACTTCATCGAAAAAATCGTTATGATGAATATTTAAATTTGAAAGTAATTAATAGAAAAAAAAATCAAGAAACACCTATCAACATATAAATTGTTAATGATAAAATATATAAAACCAGATTTCAATTTATATATATTGATAATGATAAAATATATAAATATGTATTGGTAATGATAAAATATATAATATATATATATTGGTAGTGATAAAAAATATAAAACAGGATTATGTATATATCCTACATAAGAACAGTAACAATGGAAAAATATCCTACATAAGAATGGAACAGTTACAATGGAAAAATATCCTACATAAGAAAGCAAAAATATATAAAACAGACTTATAGTAACAAAAACAATATGCACCAACATTACCATTTGATACATATTCTAAAGACAATAATGCTTTTGTTATTATATTGCAGTTACTTAGTCAACGATACACGAACCTAAAAAAAGCAAACTAGGGAACATGAATCACGCAGTGGTTACCGATTCAATTATAAGCAGGTTTTTGTTTTAAAATCGATTCTAATTCGGGAGGAATATCTGGAGTTTCTCTTTTATTACTTAAGAAATTCGGACGTCCTTTCATATTTCCTATACTTTGCCATCATCGACTGGATTGTCGTGAATAGATCGACCACTGCTGCTGGGACTGTAAAATTACGTAAGCGCTTTTGTAATAATGTTTGTCGTATTCTTTAGTGAAATATTTTATAATCGAATTGATATTTTTTTTAAATTGTGAAGCTTATTATTATATAAAACTTAGTATAATCAGGATAGTTACTATTGAACTTTAACTTACTTCATCAGAGAAATGTTATGAAGTAACATGTTGTTAAGAAAATAAATTCAAATACAAATAACAAGGTTTAAAGAAAATAATATTATTTTGATTTCATTTAGGTGTAACTTAGTTTAACATGTCTTTATATTGATTTCATTTAGGTGTAACTTTACGTAACATTAGGTTCACATAAAAAATTTGAAAATGTAAATTATATATGTTTAAATAAAAAAAATTATATAGATTCAAGATTTTTGTGTAGCATTATTTAACATACTAAATTGATTGGATTTTTATTTAAATAATTTGATTTTTTGTTTAATATTACTTAATATAAAAACATAAATGATATTATTTTATATTTTAGGTTTTTTTAGTTTGATTAATAAAATTAATGAAAATTTAACAAATGTATAACAACTATTCTATTTATAGTTTCTGGTATCTGATTATACTCACATACATCTTAATTAAAATTTAAATAAAATATAGTTTCTAATATCTTATTATACTTCGATACATCTTCATTAAAATTTAAATAAAAAACAGTTAAGAAAAATTAAAAAGCACCATTCAAAGAATCTTGTGTAATTTTTTTTTAATGTTTAGAAAACTAAATCTGATCCTCTAATTTCTTCATAGATAGAGGTTTATGATAGATCTATAATTGCAGACATTGTGTAATAGCTTTTAGCTAATAGTCATATAGTTTGGAGTTTAAGAGAATGGAATCTGTAAGGGGATTCGATTACAGCAAGCTTCACGTTCTGGTTGTAGCCTATCCAGCGCAGGGTCATATAAATCCAATGCTGCAGTTCGCCAAGCGGCTCGCCTGTAAAAATCTGGAGGTCACCTTTGTGACAACCGAGGCAAGCCGTCAGCGCATGTTACAGGTTCAAGACGCGGTATTAGGAACTTCAAAGAAGCGTGACGAAGTTCGGTTTGAGACCATTCCAGACGGACTTCCTGCGGATGCCGACCGGAGTGATATAGGGTTAGCGTTGAATATGTTAGCCAAGATAGGAGGAGAGGCATTAGGAAATCTGATCGCGAGGCTCAACTCTGGAGGCAACCAGATATCTTGCATTGTTCAAGATTCCGTTCTTACCTGGATTCTGGATGTTGCAAATAACTTTAATATTCCTTCGGCTTTCTTTTGGGCGCAGTCTTGTTCAGTTTTTTCCATTCATCATCATTTTATTTTAGGAAATTTGGGTAATATTTACATTACGAAAATTGCATCTACTTCTACAGTTTAGGATCTCGCTGTCAGTGCTTCTAATTCTATCTCAATCTTGTTCTTGTGTTCAGCAACAGCGTTGGATGAAACGCAGAAGACTGTAAAGGCTATCGAAATACCGGGACTTCCATCCTTATTTAGTCTCTCTGATCTGCCATCCTTTCTGCTACATTCGAATATCTACGGGACTTTCACGCAACTCGCAGTGGAACGATTTAAGAATCTTCCAAAGTCGACGTGGATAGTGGGAAACTCGTTTGAGGAACTTGAATCGGAAGAAGTAAACTCAATAAAATCGATAGCTCCGATTCGCCCAGTCGGTCCTCTCATACCCTCGGCCTTCCTCGACGGACTGAATCCAGGAGACACGGACTTGGGCGCAAATTTGTGGAAAATAGCAAACTGCACAGATTGGCTAGACAGGCAGGAACCTGCAAGCGTTGTATACATTTCCTTCGGAAGCATCGCGGTTCTTTCAGAAGAACAAACTCATGAGATAGCTCTTGGGTTGAAGGCGACTGGATGCTCCTTCATATGGGTTATTCGGCCATCTCCTTCCGAAGGGGACATCAGCAGTTACAATAACTTGCCCGATGGATTCCTTAACAAAACCTCTGAACAGGGACTGGTTGTTCCATGGTGTCCACAGCTTCAAGTGCTTTCTCATGGATCCGTGGGTGCATTTATGACACACTGTGGATGGAACTCGACCCTAGAAAGCATCAGCTTGGGAGTCCCCATGTTGGCGGTTCCTCAGTGGAATGATCAGATGACTAATTCTGTATACGTTGCAGAGAAATGGAAGACGGGATTGAGAGTGAATAAACGATCAGCAGACGGACTGGTAGGGAAAGAGGAAGTGGAGAAATGTATCAGGATAGTCATGGAAACTGAGCGAGGCGCTGAGATGAGGAAGAATGCTTCACGGTGGAAGGCGTTAGCGAGGGAGGCAATGGTGGAAGGCGGGTCTTCAGACAAAAATATTCAAGAATTTGTCGACGAGATTGCTGCCAAGGCATTGTCGATATCTGGTTCGAGTGTTCTGATTTGACAATAGCTACTGCAAGAAAGTGAAGCAAATGAAATAAAACAAGATCAGCGAATTAAATGAAAAAAATAGCAATTGCCCCCCAAAAGTGCAACCAACAGTTGAAATTTCTGAAAGGTTAAAATAAGTTCCAATTTGTGTTTTGGGGAGAATCCTAAAAAATAAAGTGCAACCAACAGTTGAAATTTCTGAAAGGTTAAAATAAGTTCCAATTTGTGTTTTGGGGAGAAACCTAAAAAATACATAAATTAAAGTAAGTTTTTTTTTAATGGTGTAGAGTTGACTTTTTATTTTGAGCACCATCACAAAAGGTTAAGGAAGGGTCAAGTGTAAAAAACTCTTTGAGGATACCATAAATAGTAACTGGAATATGAAATGTACGACAAGCATTTTCATATTATTTATAGCACTAAAAGTTGGTAAAACTTCTTTCTAAAGAGAGAGTATTTGGATGAAATGCTTGGTCTTTTTGAATTGTTAATCATCAAAATCAACAAATTGATTCATTACTTTTGATTGTGAAGCAAATTTTGTATACTTGTGAAGATTATATCATAATGCAATAAAAAAATTCCATATTATCTTAATCTTCATGTGCTCTAAATTCATAAGATTCTCAACAAATCTTGGAACCATGACTTCCAAAACAATTTTAACAAACATGATTAACATAATATTGGGGAGAAGTGATTTCTCTCTCTTGAGAAATGAAGCAAGCTTTAAATTGTTGTTTATTTCCATAAAACAAGTGAACAATGAGTTAGGTGTTTCAGTGATCTACTACACTCCTAGAGCTCCTCAATGTGTCTTGCACAATGCTTGAAACCCCTTCTCATCTCTGAAACTCAACATATAGCAACACAATATTGAAACAACACATATGTAAGAGAATTGTCTAGGATGTATGGTATCCATCCTTATATCAAATATAAATTGAGGGGTGATCAATTTTTTCTTTCTATGGACCAAAAAAGAAGATATCAATTCAAAGTTTTTTGTGAGAAACAATATGGTGTTTTAATAAAAATATTTACAAGACAATTTATGAAATAATTGAGATATTTTTAATCCAAATAAGTAGACATCTATGCAATTGACTTCATGATAAAGACCCCAAAATCACATTTAAGAGTTCATCCACTCTAATTAATATGTTATTCAATGAAACTAAGTGGAATTTTAAAGGAAAATTTTATACATTTCCAAAAATTTGTTGTATTCAAATACTAAGTGGTTGAAATTGTATTATTACATAGGTAAAAATATTTATAAAAAGTTGTTGTATCCATTTGACAAATCCATGTAATTTGAGTCATCCATTACTATCCCTAAGGTAATCATTATCCATGATTATCATTAAGTTTTGTAATTTAATTTGGATTATACAAATTGAGTCTTTATTCTCTATGGCATATACTTTGTCCACTGTTGGGGAAATATATTGTATGCATCACATTCCCTAGGATGGAAAGTATACATGCATGTAAACATGTCATTCAAAACATGTTTCATGTACTAAGTCACAAAGTGTTGGATTGTTGTAAAATGGGGGCCAACTCACACCAAAAAATATCTTTCAATCTAATGTCTACCCACAAATAAACTTAACAATTGTAAATGTATTACTAGTCTTATAATATATTTTGATAAAAGGATATTGAGAAATTACAATTTATGAAATTGATATTATAAGAAATTACAAAAAGAGATTGAGATTATAAGAAATACCCACATAAACATAGCTTGGAAGGGATTTGGATGGGTTTTCTTTATTAAATGTGTTCACTTGTAAAGTATATGCCTCAAACATGAAACACGATGTATTGTATTCATTATGTTTGCAAGATTGAATCTTAGGTAAGTTTAAGTTGAAAAGCTTCAATATTAATAGTTATTTAAAGTTTTAGAAAATGACATGGGTGTGTGCAAGAAGTTGAGGGACCTTTTAGATGCAATCTCACTTTTTAGGAACACGCTCACGTTACATAGAAAAAGAACGCACTCCTCTTCCATAGCGCTTGGAATAGTAAATCCGAGCCTGACATGTCAGCACACATGTAGGCTAGGTAACAATAACGCGCACGTGTTATAGAACTACAAAATGCGTACGCGTTTTGTAGTTCAATAACGCGTGCGCGTTTTGTAAATTAAAAAAAAAAATTAAAAACACACAGTCCCCCACCCGAGTACGCGTTTTGTAGTTCAATAACGTGTGCGCGTTTTGTAAATTTAAAAAAAAAAAATTAAAAACACACAGTCCCCCACCCGAGAGTCATTTTCACCAAACAGTATCGCGAAAAGGAGCGTGGAAGAGTGCCGAAGGAGCGTGGAAGAGTGCCCATTCCTCCATTTGAAGACAAATCCTCCGGTGAATCGTCATATTACCAGGTAATTCATTCACCCATAGTTTTTTTTTTCCAATTAGATACTTAAATTACCATTTTTTATTTGTAAATGCAATAAAAACCATAAAAAAATAAACAACCATCTCATAGCCAAAACACCAACCAACCAAAGATGATGATATGCCAATGCCTTGCCCAATTTAGATGCTATTCTATATCTAATCAAATGAAACTATCTAGTACATTGAAAAAAAATAGAATAGTCAATAACCCAAACAATTACATGACCAAAAGAGCCTACCCTTCAAGAGAAATTCACCAACAAACCAAATATTGCCTAAAAATCTACATCATATGCCATACATTTGAATTAAGGCCTTTAAAATTACAAGCAAGCCAAAATTCCTAGAGATTGTGAAAACCATAACCATTTGAA
>LPNX010546118.1:33628-49166 GCA_001517045.1 Pseudotsuga menziesii | reverse complement strand
ATCTTTTATCTTATTGTAGCTTGGTTCCTAACTCATATTGTTGCGCTACATTGTTAGGAAACGAAGGGGGCTTCCTATCAACCCTTTCCACTTTATTTTGTCTTCTTGGTAGCCTCTTTGGGTGACCTCGTCAATGAATGGATTCCTCTAGAATGTTTTCTTGGGTAGGGCCTGAATCAAGATTACTCTTGCTAGATAAGGCTAGTCATTGTGCCCCTTCTTCCTTTTCTGTCATCCAAGATGTTGGTCTTCAATATCATAGACTGCAACTATGGGGTCGTTGGCTCAACTTCTATAGCCTATTGCATCTTCGTACTCTATATTTTCCTTAGATCACCCTGTTTCACTTCTTTCAGTTGCTATATTTTCCCTATCATTGCCAAATCTAAAATATTTTCGTCATCGTTTTCTCCCTAGTTTATATGCCTCTTCACTGTTTCCGTCCTTAAATTTGCTTCTTTCTTTCCTTTCTCTAAGATATGGTGACAAAATCCCCTTTGTGGTCAACGAATATTGCTAACATCTATGTTGCACATATACCATCTTTCACACGTATTCTTTGTTGCCACATAGTGTTCTCCCATATTATTATAAGTGCATGTGTTCCTTCTTACAACTTATTTATTATGTTTTTCGATCATTTATATTGTATATCTAGTTGTATCATTGCATTGTATTTTAGATTAGGGTTGTGCATGTTTTGTAACGTGTAGTTTCTTGTGGAGGTTGGTTCAAGAAAGGTGAAACTCTCAAGGAGGATTGTGCTAACTCTTATCGTGAACCATGAAGGATCGAAATGAGCACAACACTTTTCGAAATGAGCTTCTTTGTTGTCCACCTCTTTCCATCTACAACATTTAGATTAGTTGACTAAACAAATGAAATAGTTAACTGTGCCATAGTTATCCCAACCTCCTTTCATGAATTGATTGTTAATTCTACTTGTGGATTAAAACTAATTGCACTACACTAGGAAATCGAGAGCCCTAGCTTGCTTACTAAACAAAAAAACCCTAATTAAAATAATGCCTTTAAATATTCATTTATCCTTTCTTTTTCTCTCCTAGGGTTTCTTGATTTTCAAAATGGCCCCGAAAGATCAAGAGCCGAAAAAAAGTAAAAAACTACCGAACTGGAAAGATGTACTCTAAGGAAATGGAACAGGTGGGTGGCCACCGATATCCATCTGGATCAAGCCTGGGTGACCTATAACAATCATCTAGCAAATATCGGTTTGGGAATTAGGGTTTTGGAGGCTAGTGGATGCCTATATATTGTATTGGATAATATCTAGGCTTAGACACTATAGCCCCGATGGCATTTGGATGCCATTCGTTATACACCCTTAGTGGTCGATGGTGGGCCAAAACAGTGTCAGCGGCTGAGCCTAACTTGTATCCCTAAAGACGTTCAAATGTCGTTCATTATACACCCTTAGTGGTCGGTGGTGGACCACCACAGTGTTAGTGGGCGCCCACTAACACCTTGGTGGTCCACCACCGACCATTGAGGGTGTATAATGAACGACATTTGAAGGCCGTCGGGAATAGAAGCCAGGCTTGGCCATTGACACTATAGTGGCCCACAATCGACCTATAAGGGTGTATGATGAATGGCATTTAAAGGCCATTGGGAGTAGAATTTAGGCGCGGTCAACATCCATTTAGATGTACATCGTTCTCTAGTGAAAGGTCTGAGCTCGGGGGAGACAATAGTGTTGTACTGTCTATGGTTGGGAGATGATACATCAACACCATGGTTAAACGAGATCCACACCCAGTTTGTTTCTGTGCTCTGTCTTTCTTCTAGTGATCTTGGTTTTACAACTGCCAATTTCTAACATGGTATCAAAGTGGTTCTAGAAGCCATTGATGAAAGCTAGGGCTTGACATTCTGAGGCCCCCCCTCAGTAATTCAGGAGAAAAAATGACTTGGAAACTTCACCCTAGGGAAGGTGCATCTGTTGATGAAGGAAAAATCCAGTTCTGAGAAATTTCATTTTTGACCCAATTCCACAGTTGCCGTAGTTATTGTGGAAATTAGGGTTTCAGGTTTCGTGTTGTTCGGTCCATAGTTTTGGCTCGATCTTATCTCTTGTCAACTCGCCTTGATAAGGCACATTAACTTTTGGATTCAGTTTCACAAGATTCCAAACTTCATTTTTGACATCGCTCCTACTGGGGTTTCTAGTTCAAATCTACAGGCAAGATGATTGGAATGAAGGTTGAAGATCATCTTGATGGAGCCACAAACTTCATCTCTTGGAAGTCTATAGTTCTTCTCATCTTGGAAGAAAACGATCTCTTGAATCTTCTCAATGAGAAGGTTCCAGAACTAGAAGCTGAAGAAGATATGTCTCATTGGAGGAAGAGTGATGCCAGAGCAAGAAGAATATTGGTAGACTCAGTCAGGGATCATTTGGTTCCTCAAATCTCGCAAAAGAAGAAAACTAAGAAGATGTTCAAAACCCTAAAGAGGCTATTTGAGCACTATATCATCAATGTGACTCTCCCGTTGAGGAACCAACTATCAAATATGAAGATGTGCAAGTCGGAACCAATTGCCTCATACTTCATGAGGATCATCGAACTAATGGACAAGCTAAGGTCGAGTGGAGAACCCATTGATGATAAGGAGCTTATCATGACTACTCTAAATGGTCTTCCAACTTCTTGGGAGTCATTCATTCAAACCATAAGTGATCGAACCAAGTTGCCCAAATTTGACAGTTTATGGGCAAATTGCACGCATGAAGAAACAAGAATTGTAGCAAGATAGAGACTTCATGGCACTCAACTTGAGGTGAATCAAGTATTCATGGCCCATGCCAATAAAGGCTAGGAAAAGAAAAGAAAGTTTCACAATCACAAGCACCAAGAAAGGAGATCAAGTCCTTCTCCAGATTAAAAGAAGAAGAAGAAGAAGGATCTCTCGCATATACAATGCTTCATCAACATATTGGCACTTTGCCAGAAATTGTAGAAGTCTAAACAAAAGGAAGCATGTAGCCTCAACTGTTGATGTTGATGAAGACACTCCTCACAAGAAGTCACGGAATGATGATTGTTCGAATTTCTTCTTCTAGTGCTCTCCATAATTAGGTGATGATATGAAGATCAACATTATGATGATCTTCCAATAAGAAAATGAAGACTAGAGGACTCTCATGATTCCTACAAGAAGGAAGTGGGAGCCCACAGTAGTGTTAGTGGCCATTGGGAGTAGAATTTAGGCTTGGTCAACATATCTCCAACATATGAGGGTTAACAAAAGCACTAAGGAGGATTGGGCAGGATGGGAAGTAAGGCTTACTGATTGGGAAGCTAAACAAGTGCAAAGTCGTGCATGGGTAGGGAGAAATAAAAAGCCACCAGGAGAAAAAAAGGTAGGTACTCGTACTCCCCATTTTCCAGAGTAATTAGCTAAAGCTATACTTTTTAGCTAATTACTTTGGAAAATGGATCGCAAAAAAAATTGTTTAGGACCTCAAAATGGCACTGGAGATCAAGACCCGAAAAAAAAGTAAAAAACCACCAAACTGGAAATATGTACTCTGAGGTAGTGGAACAAGTGGGTGGCCATCGATATCCATCTGGATCAAGCCTGTGTGACCTACAACAATCGTATAGAAAATATCATTTTGAGAATTAGGGTTTTGGAGGCTAGTGAATGCCTATATATTGTATTGGATAGAATTTAGGCTTAGACACTACAGCCTCGATTGACTTTATATGCCATTCGTTATACACCCTTAGTGGTCGATGGTGGGCCAAAACAGTGTCAGTGGCCAAGCCTGACTTGTATCCCAGACGGCGTTCAAATGTCGTTCATTATACACCCTTAGTGGTCGGTGGTGGACCACCATAGTGTTAGTGGGCGCCCATTAACACCCTGGTGGTCCACCATCGACCACTGAGGGTGTATAATGAGTAACATTTGAAGGCCATCATGGATACAAGTCAGGATTGGCCACTGACACTGTTGTGGACCACAATGGACCTATAAGGGTGTATGACGAATGGAGGCTAAAAGGCCATTAGGAGTAGAATTTAGGCTCGGTCAACATCCATTTGGATGTACTTCATTCTCTATTGAAAGGTATTATCTCAGGGGAGACAATAGTGTTGTATTGTCTATGGTCGGGAGGTGATTGATCATCACCGTGGTTAAACGAGCTCCACACCCAGTTTGTTTTTGTGCTCTGTCTTTCTTCTAGTGATCTTAGTTTTACAAATGCCAATTTCTAACATGGTATCAAAGCAGTTCTACAAGCCATTGTCGAAAGCTAGGGCTTGACATTCTGAGGCCTCCCCTCACCAATTCAAGAGAAAAAGTGACTTGGAAACTTTCCCCTAGGATAGGCGCATATGTTGATGAAGGAAAAATCCAGTTCTGAGAAGTTCCAATTTTGACCCAATTCCGCAGTTGCTGTAGTTACTGTGGAAATTAGGGTTTCAAGTTTCGTGTTGTTCGGTCCATAGTTTTGGCTCGATCTTATCTCCTCTCAACTTTCCTTGATAAAGCACATTTACCATTAGATTCAGTTTCACAAGATTCCAAACTTCATTTTTGACATTTACCATTGAAACTTGATGCTCGAAAAAATATGCAGAGTATTTTCCACCACTTCCTAAGCAAGAAAGAATGTAAATTGCACGTTGTTTAGATTCTCTAGAAGACACACCAATATCACTGTCAATACTGGAATGATTTGCAAGCTCTGCTTCAGCATAAGAGAGATACAAAATAGGGGATTTCAACTGACAATCCAAGGAAAGGTCAGTAACTGAGCACAAAGCCATATCACAAATTTTCTGCGCTAGATCAATGTTACCAGCTTCAGCCTTAATCCGTGCATATGCTCCACACAAATAGCAAATCCTGTAATATTGGGAACTTGTTCGAGAGCTTCATTCACCATTTGTTGCACAGTCTTTCCTTCAAGGAAATCACGTTGGATAAGTCATAAAAGCTTGGCTGGTTGAAAAGCAATGTCACCTCCCTTCACTCTGCCATAAAACTCTTGTGCAAGCTCAACAACAAAGGATAGTCGAGATATATTAGCTTCACGGACTGTTTCAGGTAGATTGTAGATGAGAACAGAACTCATGATTGTTTGCTAGAGCAAAGATCCTGTCATCACAGACATTGGATTTTCCAACACTTTCAAAACCTTTTGTATCAAGAAATGAAATAGATGTCCTCACTCCTCCAATGCCCATTTTTTTGCTTCTTCAGCATGCACAATTGCTCCTCAAGTTCATTGATTTGTGCCACGTTTGATAATGAGTCCTCATTGAGCTTGTGGTTCTCTCTCGAGACATGCTGCAAAAAAATGTCGCTCAACAACCCTGAATTGCTCGAAACCTTAGGAGCCATTTAGATACCATCTTAGTTCTGCTGCTAACAGAAATATGAAACTGTCCTGCCTGCATGGTGTCACCTCAAAAATTCAAATCACTTGGCATGTGGATACCTCTGCCCCCTGGGGTAACAGGGTGGTAACACACCCATTTCTGTGCAAGGTGTTGAACGACTGATGTAATCACTTCATGAGCTTTTTACAATGATCTCTATACGCGCCCATGTCCAAATGGCCGGAGGTAACAAGTTCCTCAAATCTCGCAAAAGAAGACGACTAGTAAGATGTTCAAAACCCTAAAGGAATGATGATTGTTAATGGCCAAGCCTGACTTTTATGGGCGACGATGTTCAAATGCCGTTCATTATACACCCTTAGTGGTCAGTGGTGGACCACCACAGTGTTAGTGGGCACCCACTAACACCTTGGTGGTCCACCACCGAGCACTAAGGGTGTATAATGGAAGGCATTTTAAGGCCGTCGGGGATAGAAGTCAGGCTTGGCCACTAAAACTATTGTGGCCCACAATAGACCTACAAGGGTGTATGACGAATGGAATTTAAAGGCCATTGGGAGTATAATTTAGGCTCGGTCAACATCCATTTGGATGTACATCGTTCTCTATTGAAAGGTCTAAGCTCGAGGGAGACAATAGTGTTGTATTGTCTATGGTTGGGAGGTGATAGATCATCACCGTGGTTAAACGAGCTCCACACCCAGTTTGTTTATGTGCTCTGTCTTTCTTCTAGTGATCTTGTTTATACAACTGCCAATTTATAACATGGTATCAAAGCAGTTCTAGAAGCCATTGCCGAAGGATAGGACTTGACATTATGAGGGCTCCCCTCACCAATACAGGAGATAAAGTGACTTGGAAACTTCGCCCAAGGGAAGACACATCTGTTAATGAAGGAAAAATCCAGTTCTCAGAAGTTTCATTTTTGACCCAATTTTGGTCCATAGTTTTGGCTCGATCTTATCTCCTCTAAACTCACCTTGATCAGTCACATTAACCTTTGGATTCAGTTTCACAAGGTTCCAAACTTCTTTTTTGACCTAGCTCCTACTAGGGTTTCTATTTCAAATCTGTAGGCAGGATGATCGGAATGAAGGTTGAAGATTATCTTGATGGACCCACAAACTTCATCTCTTGGAAGTCTAGAGTTCTCATCTTGGAAGAAAATGATCTATTAAAACTTGTCAATGAGAAGGTTCCAGAACCAGACGCTGAAGAAGACAAGTCTCATTGGAGGAAGAGTGATGCCAGAGCAAGAAGAATTTTGGTAGACTCAGTCAGGGATCATTTGGTTCCTAAAATCTCACAAAAGAAGATGACTTGGAAGATGTTCAAAACCCTAAAAGAATTATGATTGTTAATGGCCAAGCCTGACTTGTATGGGCAACGACGTTCAAATGCCATTCTTTATACACCCTTAGTGGTCGGTGGTGGACCACCACAGTGTTAGTGGGCGCCCACTAACACCTTGGTGGTTCACCACCGACCACTGAGGGTGTATAATGGAAGGCATGTTAAGGCCATTGGGGATAGAAGTGAGGCTTGGCCACTGACACTGTTGTGGCCCACAATCGACCTACAAGGGTGTACGGCGAATGACATTTAAAGGCCATTAGGAGTACAATTTAGGCTCGATCAACATCCATTTGGATGTACATCGTTCTATATTAAAATGTCTGAGCTCGGGGGAGACAATAGTGTTGTATTGTCTATGGTTGGGAGGTGATAGATCATCACCGTGGTTAAACGAGCTCCACACCCAGTTTGTTTATGTGCTCTGTCTTTCTTCTAGATATCTTGGTTTTACAATTGCCGATTTGTAACATGGTATCAAAGCAATTCTAGAAGCCATTGTTGAATGCTAGGGCTTGATATTCTGAGGCCTCCTCTCACCAATCTAGGAGAAAAAGTGACTTGGAAACTTCTCCCAAGGGAAGGTGCGTCTATTGATGAAGGAAAAGTCTAGTTCTGAGAAGTTTCATTTTTGACCCAATTTCAGTCCATAGTTTTGGATCGATCTTATATCCACTCAACTCGCTTTGATAAAGCACATTAACCTTTGGATTCAGTTTCACATAATTTCAAACTTCATTTTTGACCTAGCTCCTGCTAGGGTTTCTAGTTCAAATCTGCCGGCAAGATCATTGGAATGAAGCTTGAAGAGCATCACGATGGAGCCATAAAATTCATATCTTCGAAGTCTAGAGTTCTCATCTTGGAAGAAAATGATCTCTTAAAGTTTGTCAATGAGAAGGTTCCAGAACCAGTCGCTGAAGAAGACAAGTCTCATTGGAGGAGGAGTGATGCAGAGCAAGAAGAATCTTGGTAGACTTAGTTAGGGATCATTTGGTTCCTCAGATCTCGCAAAAAAAGACGACCAGGAAGATGTTCAAAACCCTAAAGGAATGATGATTGTTAATGGCCAAACCTGACTTGTATGGGCGACGACGTTCAAATGATGTTCATTATACACCCTTAGTGGTCACTGGTGGACCACCACAGTGTTGGTGGGCGCCCACTAACACCTTGGTGGTCCAGCAACGACAACTGAGGGTGTATAATGGAAGGCATTTTAAGGCCATCGGGGATAGAAGTTAGGCTTGGCCACTGACACTATTGTTGCCAACAATCGACCTACAACGGTGTGTGACGAATGACATTTAAAGGCCATTGGGAGCAGAATTTAGGCTCGGTCAACATCCCTTTGGATGTACATCATTCTCTATTGAAAGGTTTGAGATCGGGGGAGACAATAGTGTTGTATTGTCTATGGTTGGGAGGTGATAGATCATCACCATGGTTAAACAATCTCCACACCCAGTTTGTTTATGTGCTCTGTCTTTCTTCTAGTGATCTTGGTTTTACAACTGCCAATTTCTAACATGGTATCAAACCGTTTCTAGAAGCCATTGTCCAAAGATAGGGCTTTACATTCTGATGCCTCCCCGCATCGATCCAGGAGAAAAAGTGACTTGGAAACTTTGCCCAAGGGAAGGCAAATCTATTGACGAAGGAAAACTTCAGTTCTGAGAGGTTTCATTTTTGACCCACTTTCGGTCCATATTTTTGGCTTGATCTTATCTCATCTCAACTGGCCTTGATAAGGCACATTAACCTTTGGATTCAATTTCACAAGATTTCAAACTTCATTTTTGATCTAGCTCCTACTAGGGTTTCTAGTTCAAATCTGCAGGCAAGATGATTGGAATGAAGGTTGAAGATCATCTTGATGGAACCACAAACTTCCTCTCTTAGAAGTCTAGAGTTCTCATCTTGGACGAAAATGATCTCTTAAAGCTTGTCAATGAGAAGGTTCCAGAAGCAGGCGCTGAAGAAGACAAGTCTCATTGGAAGAGGAGCTATGCGAGAGCAAGAAGAATCTTGGTAGACTTAGTCAGGGATCATTTGGTTCCTCAAATATCGTGAAAGAAGATGACTAGGAACATGTTCAAAACCCTAAAGTAATGACGATTCTTAATGGCCAAGCCTGACTTGTATGGGCGACGACGTTCAAATGTCGTTCATTATACACCCTTAGTGGTCGCTGGTGGACCACCACAGTGTTAGTGGGCGCCCACTAACAACTTGGTGGTCCAGCACTGGCAACTGAGGGTGTATAATGGAAGGAATTTTAAGGCCGTTGGGGATAGAAGTCAGGCTTGGCCACTGACACTATTGTGGCCCACAATCGACCTACAAGGGTGTATGACGAATGGCATTTAAAGGCCACTGGGAGTAGAATTTAGGCTCTGTCAACATCCATTTGGATGTACATCGTTCTCTATTGAAAGTTCTGAGCTTAGGGCAGACAATAGTGTTGTATTGTCTATGTTTGGGAGGTGATAGATCATCACCGTGGTTAAACGAGCTCCACACCCAGTTTGTTTATGTGCTCTGTCTTTCTTCTAGTGATCTTGGTTTTACAACTGTCAATTTCTAACATTTTATCAACGCAGTTGTAGAATCCATTGTCGAAAGCTAGGGCTTGACATTCTGAGGCCTCCCCTCACAAAAAATGAGAAAAAGTGACTTCAAAACTACGCCCAAGGAAAGGCGCATTTATTGATGATGGAAAAATCCAGCTCTGAAAGTTTCATTTTTTACCCAATTTCGGTGCATTGTTTTGGCTCGATCTTATCTCCTCTCAACTCGACTTGATTAGGCACATTAACCTTTGGCTTCAGTTTCACAAGATTCCAAGCTTCATTTTTTACCTAGCTCCTACTAGGGTTTCTAGTTCAAATCTGTAGGGAGGATGATCGCAATGAAGGTTGAAGATCATCTTGATGGAGCCACAAACTTCATCCCTTGGAATTCTAGAGTTCTCATCTTGGAAGAAATTGATTTCTTAAAGCTTGTCAATGTGAAGGTTCCAAAACCAAACGCCGAAGAAGACAAGTCTCATTGGAGGAAGAGTGATGCAAGAACAAGAAGAGTCTTGGTAGACTCAATCAGAGATGATTTGGTTCCTCAAATCTCGCAAAAGAAGACTACTAGGGAGATGTTCAAAACCCTAAAGGAATGATGATTTTTAATGGCCAAGCCTGACTTGTATGGGAAACGATGTTCAAATGCCGTTCATTATACACCCTTAGTGGTCGGTGGTGAACCACCACAATGTTAGTGGGCGCCCACTAACACCATGGTGATCCACCGTCGACCACTGAGGGTGTATAATGGAAGGTATTTTAAGGCCGTCGGGGATAGAATTCAGGCTTAGCCATTGACACTATTGTGGCACAATCGACCTATAAGGGTTTATTATGAACCACCAAAGTGTTAGTGGGTGCCCACTAACACCTTGGTGGTCCACCACGGACCACTGAGGGTGTATAATGGAAGGCATTTGAACATCGTCGCCCATACAAGTCAGGCTTGGCCATTAACAATCATCATTCCATTAGGGTTTTGAACATATTTCTAGTCGTCTTCTTTTGTGAGATTTGAGGAACCAAATTATCCCTGACTAAGTCTAACAAGATTCTTCTTGCTCTCGCATCACTCTTCCTCCAATTAGACTTGTCTTCTTCAGCCTCAACACTTGATTTTTCCTTCATCAATGCGCCTTCCCTTGGGCGAAGTTTCCAAGTCACTTTTTCTCCTGGATTGGTGAGGAGAGGCCTCAGAATGTCAAGCCCTAGCTTTCGACAATGGCTTGTAGAACTGCTTTGATACCATGTTAGAAATTGGCAGTTGTAAAACCAAGATCATTAGAAGAAAGACAGCACATAAACAAACTGGGTGTGTAGCTCGTTTAAACATAGTGATGATCTATCACCTCCCAACCATAGACAATACAACATTATTGTCTACCTTGAGCTCAGACCTTTTAATAGAGAACGATGTACATCCAAATAGATGTTGACCGAGCCTAAATTCTACTCTCAGTGGCCTTTAAATGCCATTCGTCATAAACCCTTATAGGTTGATTGTGCCACAATAGTGTCAGTGGCAAAGCCTAACTTCTATCCCTGACAGCCTTAAAATGCCTTCCATTATACACCCTCAATGGTCGACGGTGGATCACCAAGGTATTAGTGGGCGCCCACTAACATTGTGGTGGTTCACCACCGACCACTAAGGGTGTATAATGAACGGAATTTGAACGTCGTTTCCCATACAAGTCAGGTTTGGCCATTAAAAATCATCATTCCTTTAGCATTTTGAACATCTCCCTAGTCGTCTTCTTTTGTGAGATTTGAGGAACCATATGATCCCTGACTGAGTCTACCAAGATTCTTCTTGCTCTCGTATCATTCTTCCTCTAATGAGACTTGTCTTCTTCAGCGTCTGGTTCTGAAACCTTCTCATTGAAAAGATTTAAGAGATCATTTTCTTCCAAAATTAGAACTCTAGACTCCAAGAGATGAAGTTTGTGGCTCCATCAATATGATCTTCAACCTTCATTCCAATAATCTTGCCTGCAGATTTGAACTAGAAATCCTAGTAGGAGCTAGGTCAAAAATGAAGTTTTGAATATTGTGAAACTGAATCCAAAGGTTAATGTGCCATATCAAGGCGAGTTGAGAGGAGATAAGATCGAGCCAAAACTATGGACCGAAATTGGGTCAAAAATGAAAATTCTTAGAACTGGATTTTTCCTTCATCAATAGATGCGCCTTCCATTGGGCGATGTTCTCAAGTCACTTTTTCTCTTGGATTGGTGAGGGGAGGCCTCAGAATGTCAAGCCCTAGCTTTTCACAATGGCTTCTAGAAATGGTTTGATTCCATGTTAGAAATTGGCAGTTGTAAAACCGAGATCAATAGAAGAAAGACAGAGCAAATAAACAAACTGAGTGTGGAGCTCGTTTAACCACAATGATGATCTATCACCTCCCAATCATAGACAATACAATACTATTGTCTCCCCCGAGATCAGACCTTTCAATAGAGAACGATGAACATCCAAATGGATGTTGACCGATCTTATCTCCTCTCAACTCGCTCAATCTTATCAAGTCAAATGGAGAAAAAGTGACTTGGAAACATCCCCCAAGGGAAGGCGCATCTATTGATGAAGGAAAAATCAAGTTCTGAGAAGTTTCATTTTTGACTCAATTTCGGTCCATAGTTTTGGCTCGATCTTATCTCCTCTCAACTGGCCTTGATAAGGGACATTAACCTTTGGATTCAGTTTCACAAGATTCCAAACTTCATTTTTGACCTAGCTCCTACTAGGGTTTCTAGTTCAAATCTGCAGGCAAGATGATTGGAATGAAGGTTGAAGATCATCTTGATGGAGCCAGAAACTTCATCTCTTGGAGTCTAGAGTTCTCATCTTCAAAGAAAATGATCTCTTAAAGCTTGTCAATGAGAAGGTTTCAGAACCAGACACTGAAGAAGACAAGTCTCATTAGAGGAAGAGTGATACGAGAGCAAGAAGAATCTTGGTAGACTCAGTCAGGGATCATATGGTTCCTCAAATATCGTAAAAGAAGACGACTAGGGAGATGTTCAAAACGCTAAAGGAATGATGATTTTTAATCACCAAGCCTGACTTGTATGGGAAACGATGTTCAAATGCCGTTCATTATACACCCTTAATGGTCGGTGGTGAACCACCACAATGTTAGTGGGCACCCACTAACACCTTGGTGATCCACCGTCGACCATTGAGGGTGTATAATGGAAGGAATTTTAAGGCCGTCGGGGATAGAAGTCAGGCTTGGCCACTAACACTATTGTGGCACAATCGACCTATAAGGGTTTATGACGAATGACATTTATATGCCACTAAGAGTAGAATTTAGGCTCAGTCAACATCGATTTGGATGTACATCGTTCTCTATTAAAAGGTCTGAGCTCGAGGTAGACAATAATGTTGTATTGTCTATGGTTGGGAGGTGATAGATCATCACTATGTTTAAACGAGCTACACACCCAGTTTGTTTATGTGCTGTCTTTCTTCTAATGATCTTGGTTTTACAACTGCCAATTTCTAACATGGTATCAAAGCAGTTCTACAAGCCATTGTCGAAAGCTAGGGCTTGACATTCTGAGGCCTCCCCTCACCAATCCAGGAGAAAAAGTGACTTGGAAACTTCGCCCAAGGGAAGGTGCATTGAAGAAGGAAAAATCAAGTGTTGAGGCTGAAGAAGACAAGTCTCATTGGAGGAAGAGTGATGCGAGAGCAAGAAGAATCTTGTTAGACTCAGTCAGGGATCATTTGGTTCCTCAAATCTCACAAAAGAAGACAACTAGGAAGATGTTCAAAACCCTAATGGAATGATGATTGTTCATGGCCAAGCCTGACTTGTATGGGCGACGACGTTCAAATGCCTTCCAAGATGAGAACTCTAGACTCCAAGAGATGAAGTTTGTGGCTCCATCAATATGATCTTCAACCTTCATTCCAATCATATTGCATGCAGATTTGAACTAGAAAGCCTAGTAGGAGCTAGGTCAAAAATGAAGTTTGGAATCTTGTGAAACTGAATCCAAAGGTTAATGTGCCTTATCAACGCCAGTTGAGAGGAGATAAGATCGAGCCAAAACAATGGACCGAAATTGGGTCAAAAATGGAACTTCTATGAACTGGATTTTTCCTTCATCAACAGATGCGTATTCCTTTGGGCGATGTTTCCAAGTCACTTTTTCTCCATTTGACTTGATAAGATCGAGCGAGTTGAGAGGAGATAAGATCGGTCAATATCCATTTGGATGTACATCGTTCTCTATTGGAAGGTCTGAGCTCGGGGGAGACAATAGTATTGTATTGTCTATGGTTGGGAGGTGATAGATCATCCCTGTGGTTAAACGAGCTCTGTTCGAAACTATATAAAGGACAAATGTAATCGCACTGATTACATCTTTCTTCTTGGAGATGCATATCTTCTAGACCCTCTTCAATGGTCATAGTCCTTCACAGAATTTTGAATCTCTGGTGACATCCTTACCTTTACAGCAATTTGAAAGACATAATCCTCATTAGCTTGAAACAACTCTCAGGAATGATCTTCTTCTCCAAACCTACTGTTTCTTGAGCGCTAGTCTCAACATGCGTACTTTAAAGATAGGTTACTTATCTAATTGACAATGCTTCCTGAACATTTGCTGCTGACTTTAAAATTTATACCAAATAGTCAGATTATTTTGTTATGTTTTGCAAGCTATGGAATGACTGTATTTTTTGCTGAAGACAAAACAAAGAGGCTACCGGTGGTCCTCTCTTTTTGCTCTATAGACACCCCTGTTAAATTGGGGGTCTCCCTAAGGAGGGTAAAACCAATGAGTATAGATCAAGAACTTCTACGTCTAGGTAGGGACATCAATACATAATATAAATACATCTGAGTCCACGTATTTATATGACCGCCAAATCATGACACTAAATGCTAATACATGTCACAAAAATGAGTATAAGAGCAATGATAACCATAACACAAGATAATATAATCTGAGTCATAAGCATGTAAATAATCCATCTGAAACAACATCTGTCCAATGAGAAAACACTGATGCAAATTTGGGCACTGCTAACTGCTCTGCACATGGCTAAATGGCTACATCAGTCCTTAGATCTGAGTGTCCTGAGACTCAATCCTGGCATGGGAGAGTACTATAGTCCATCAAATAAATAATGATCCATCATAAATGCTCATTTCAGCATCTCATATGTAGGGGAGCTGGTTAAAAAATGTACTGAATCTGAAAAATAGAATATGGTAGCCCGACTACTATATATGTGGATAACAAAAAGGACTCTGTAGCCCTTGTCTTCTAAGCTAGCAATGGAGAGGAGGTTTTTCTTTAAACCAAGAACATATAAAACATCATCAATATGCATAACCATACCGGAATCAAGTTGAAGTGAGGTTGAGCCAACTTCTTCAATCTTGTAAGTGGAATCATCTCCAAGTTCCACTTGTGTAGTGAACTTTTTATTTCTGTCGCTGGTGAGTGCTTCACGATGACCTGTCATATGTCTAGAGGCACCACTATCTACTAACCAAGAGTTAGCACTGTCAGTGATAGATCCAGAAAGAGTAGAGATCAGGTAATATTTCCTTNGATCCAGAAAGAGTAGAGATCAGGTAATATTCCCTTCTAGGTTCATCTTCTTTGGTAGCCTTGGTATTCTTCTTCTTCTTGGGTTCTTCTTCTTCTTTTGCAGCGGAAGCTTGGAACCTCCTTTTGAACTTCCTCTTGGGCTGCCTTCAATCCTTATCAAAGTGCCCAATCTTATGACAATTATAGCATTCTAATTTTGAAACATCAATGTGTTGACCTTGTGATTTCTTTCCCTTCCTTTTCTGGGGGGATGGCTTCTTGAACTTCCTTGTCTTAGCTGTAAGAGCAAGGTTTCCTTCCTTAGTGCCAATTTCCTTGCTTTGAACTCTTCCTTCTTCTTCCAAGCAATCATGCCAAAGTCTGTCAAAGTTTGGCTGATTTTCACATCCACTTACTGATGCCAAAAAGGTTTCCCAAGAGTTTGGGAGACCATCGAATACAATCTGTACAAGGTCATCATCATCCACAGTAATACCAATAGCAGTAAGTTGGTCTCTTACCTGTGCAATCTTTGTGAAGAAGGGTCCAACTCCTTCATCCTTGTTCATCTTCAGTGTTTGAAGCCTTTTCTTCAAAACTCTCTTCTGACTAGGAGCCTTATTTTCATACAGATTCGTCAAGTTGTCAAAGCATTCTTTGGCAGTCTTTA
>LPNX010546118.1:22249-33574 GCA_001517045.1 Pseudotsuga menziesii | reverse complement strand
GGTGTTGAATACCAAGTCATTAAGGTCATTTTCCTCCAGGATGGCTGTGAGCCTAGCTTTCCAAGAGTTGTAATTTGCTGAACCTTCAAGCTTTTCTTCCAGTNAGTCATTAAGGTCATTTTCCTCCAGGATGGCTGTGAGCCTAGCTTTCCAAGAGTTGTAATTTGCTGAACCTTCAAGATTTTCTTCCGGTCTGAAAGTGTTGGTGGCCATCTCTGCTACACAACTCATTTATCTAAGTCTGCAAAATGTCCCAAGGTCTAGGAAGACAATAGTAATCTGCCTCTTACCGGGGTCTTCACATGCAAATCTCTGATACCATGTTGAATTCTAGCATTAGCATGTATTCTTTAATTTTTGCAGAATGTAAGATAACAATAAGACAAGGACAAGTGCAGCAGATAAATCAAAACATCAACACACATGAACACAAGATGTTTTCAAGGGGAAACCTTTTAAGGACAAAAACCCCCAAAAGCATTAGTAATTCATCCCTTGAATGAGATGACTAAGTTTTTCAATCTCAGTATTCTGAGATGAATGTTCTTCAATAACTTTCCAAACCCTAACAGGCTAAACAACGCATCAAACCCTAGCCAACTTTGACCAAAAATGTCTCAAGGACAATTTTCCCCAAAAACGTAGATCTAGGGCTAACTGCCCAGATTTCTTTTTATGCCCGAAGTCAACGGAGGGCTGCCCGAAATTTCTAGTAGACTGCCCGGATGAAGTTTCTTGTCACCCGAATCTTTTGTCCAGCTGCCCGGATCTACTGTTCTACTGCCTAGAAGTGTTTTTTCTGCTGCCCAGATCTACTGTTGTGCTGCCCGGAAGTGTTTTTTCTGCTGCCCGTGAATGCAGCAGACAGTCTGAGGTCTGCTCGGATACACTGTCTGCTTCCCAAGTGAGGTGAAGGCTGCCCGGAGCCTGTAGCAACCCAGATCGAGGTCTGTTAAGGCTGCCTGAGGTTACAAACAGACTGCTCGTGAACCTATCCTCCTGCCCGAGGCCTGCCTGAGGGTTCTGTAGTTGCTCGTATAACCTTCCGAGATCAAGATGAGGCTGTTGTTGTTAGGGTTATCCTGCCCATGTAGTAAACAGGCTTCCCGTGACTGGGATCACTCTGCCTGAGTGAAGAGATGCCTGCCTGTGGGAATTAGGGTGTTTCCCTGAACCAAGCGCCTCCATTTTTTCGGAGAATGGCCATCGGCCCTAGGATGAGTTCCCCAGTCCTAGACTGGTTCCACATCCTGGTACTTTCCAGATGTCTCCATTCAAAGAATGGCTACTCAGCTCAAGGTTGAGTTCCCCCAGTGCTGGACTAGTTCCAGATCTTGGTACTCAACTAAATGTCTCTATTCAAAGCATGGATATTCAGCTCAAGGCTGAGTTCCCCCAGTGTTGGACTGGTTCCATACCCCGGTACTCGACCGGATGTCTCCATTCAAAGAATGGCTACTCAGCTCAAGGCTGAATTCCCCCAATGCTAGACTAGTTCCACATCCTGGTATTCGACCAGATGTCTCCATTCTCCAAGAGAATGTATGCTGCTTAGGAAAAAAACAACATATATTCCCATCAATCTCTGGCACATCGCACATATCTTGGTGAACTGGGCATGCTGGAAGTGTTTCTGTCAAATATCCATTAGCAAATCATAGATCTCATCTATGGAACTGCTAGATGTGATGGAAGATCACACAGGAAATAATGATCAAGTTGCCCCATACGTGTCAAGAGATAAAGCTCAAAAGTTAAAGTGGATTTCAGAAGATTACAATAAGTTGAAGAAGAGAAAGAAATTACATCCCATTTATGGAATTGTGTACACTTGATTTTTACTAATGAAGGTTGCTTACCTTACTTAACTCGAGCTGTTGGGATCCATATGGACCTGCCAAGCTCTTTTTATTAGTGTGAATATATGTTTCAACATAATGTTAGCTAAAGACTTGTAAACAGCTTGAAGCTCTGCTCTATTGCCTGACTTCAAGGTCTACCAGATCATTATACCCAAATATTCTTAATTTCTTGTGTCCCCAAATCATTTTGATTTTTTCTCTACTGAATGAGCATGTAATGCAGTGTCAAAGTAAATGTTCCACGGAGTTTCCAGGGCAGGGGATCGTGGGAGCGGGGAAACGCACAAGAGGGACGTATGGAAGCTACCCCAAATTTTAGGGAAATTTCAGGGAAACAGGGGGACGTTGGAGTCATAAAAATTAATTTAAAATATAAAAATGATAAATCCCAACAGTAACTATTACCATGTAAAAAATAAAACTAAAAACTAAATTCATCATTATTGGGTGTACATCTATTACTTATTAGCATATCAAATTTCAAATTTGTAAATGATACTGAACTATGTTACTATACCCATGTAAAAACTAAAAACTAAATATCATAATTAACGACTGCTCCAAGTTTAGTTGCAATATGATTATGAAATGAAATCGTGAGAGGATAGCGTTTAGGAAGATCTTAGACTCTTAGGTTAGTCTAGGATTTAATTTAACTTTCGTTTAATTATGTTTTAATTTTTTAAACACTTTTTTAATATTTTAATTTGCATTTATTTTTATTGTGAAAAATGAAAATTTGGGGGGGGGATGGGGGAGTGCCTAGAAGCCCCCCCAGGGGAAATGCGTTCTGAGGATCGCGTTTCCCGTAGTTTCCCCCAAAAGAGGGACGTGGGGAAACGTTTCCCCATCCCGGAAGCATGGGGGAGCGAGGGGGCACGTTTCCCAGAGTTTCCCCCAAAAGGGGGACGTGGGGAAACGTTTCCCCATCCCGAAAGCATGGGGGAGTGAGGGGGCGCGTTCCCCACCCTAGGGGACGTGTCCCCGTGAAACACTAATCAAAGTGGACGCATACCCATCTCAAGTTCCAACCCTGTTAAGAGAAAGAACACTCTTGACACTCTTGTAGTAGGCTATCGTTTAGATTCGGTGGTATGAAATAGTAGTGAATATCCACCCTAGATTACCATCTAGATTTGATTCCTACCCTCCTACTATTGTCTAGGCTAACTACTATTTGGATTTTTTTTTAGCTTCATAAGATTGGCCAAAGTGCTACAAGGTGAAATTTCGGGTTGAGCTTTATATATTGGCAAAGTTGGCTACCATTTGGGTTTTACACCTGGCCTCCTAGCACCTCTTAGTACTGACTATATGCTGGATTGTTGATGCACCAAGTGGTGCCTTGAAATATTACTTGATATGATGAACTAGCATTTTTATCAGCTTCAATTTAGGAGATACACATACCTCTCAGAAAATAAAAATAAAAAATAAAGCAGATGTTGTTTCTTCAGAAAGTAACGGTAGGGCAGTTTTTCTTGCACTCTGAAGTCATCATTTTACTGCAAACTGATGGAAACACCAACCTAAGACATATAAAATGAAGATAAACAGAAAAATGTGATAAATTAAAATCGCATAATTTAGAATAGCACTGGTTGTGGAAAATCATAGGGATTTAACAAGATAAGTATATCATTTCTACAGGCTAGAAATGATATGCACTTAAACAGTTAATACAAGGGCTCCTATAACGTCCAGAAAGAAAATACTAACTACTCTAAACATTCAAAGCCAAAAGTTGGATAAATACAGCACAGCGATTTAATAAATCTCCTAACATAAACATCATGGGCAGCATTGCAAATAGTTTAATTTCGAGCCATAAGATAAATAAAAGAGCAACAAGTTTTAAATAAATTACAGTAAACTATCCAAATTTCCATGCTCTTGTATACAAATACAAGAAGAACAAAATATATGAATATAGATATGTTTGTCCAACTAGCATTTTATATGCAATATGTAGCATATAGATAAGGACCAAGGTCCTGCTAAGATAATAGTTTTGAAAACAAAAAGCAAATAGTTCGATCACTGTAGCACGATTCATTCATTCATATGCACAGGGGCATTATGGTTAATCTTCGAGGAATCATAACGAGGAACCTCATGTTCCACAACATCAGCTTGTTCCCCATCTTCTACTTGCACCTTTTTAGTAGTTGCTGCTTCCAAAACATAAGCTTTAACTTCTTCAAATCTTTCCTTTGACAAAGAGACTTCAGCAAGTAATTTCCATTCATAGTCCTCAGAAGCCCTGTCAAAGTCTTGCTTCCTCTTCAAAACCATGTGTCCACTGATCTCCCACACAACAGGATTAACTTGAGTGTTTAGTATCTCTTGGTTCACTTCTCCCAAAGCCTGTTTCTCTACATAGCACTGGTCACAGAAACAGCTCAAGATTTTCAGAAATATACCAAGAAATCCTAAACTTCACAAAAGGAAACAATGTCTCAACAACACCATCAGTCTACTATGCTACACGAGGAAGCAATCAGTTGTTAAAAAAAATATTCTACAAAGGGTATTCTTCAAACAACTGATAATTGGAAAAATGGTTGTAACATAAGTCCAACCTTGGTGTCACAAGTAGTGACATCATAGCGGAACAAACCCCTCTGCATCCTTTCTTCCCACTGCCAAGTCGCCATGGAAAAGATATCAGTATTGGTATATGTTCCTTTAAAATAAATATCCTTAGTGGTATTTTCCCCACAAAACCATAATAAATAAATGATTCTCACCTGCCCAAGTAGCAGAGTATCAAGGGAAGGGCATGTGTTCATTGAAGGAAACATTCCGATTGTAAGTACACTTATGCTTATCAGGCAACATTCCAGCTGTAAGTACACTTATGCTTATTAGGGATTGGGTGAAAAACCCTTCCTCCTTGTCTCACCTCACACATCCTTATTGAAACAATAAATGCTCTTCACCTTGTGAAATTCCAAGGTATTACCTCCAGCCTTGCAAAATTCCATCATGTAAAGAGAAGGAGCTACTTCAAGCACCTAAAGCACAAGGAAAACAGATTAGAGATGATTCTAATCAATGTCCCAACCCATATACAAACTATGTGGGAAACAAAAACACGTAGCTCCAAACTCCAAAAGAAATTGCAATATGAGGATTAGCATACTATTCTTCTTGATACCAACTCCATCGGGACTACACTTTCCTCTATGTCATAGAGCTTTTAGTACCATATTTTAAATTATTACCTCTGTAGCTACATTCAAATGGCCCTTTCTTCCAGTCTTTGAACCTTGCATGGATGCCAATGAGTGAGGAAAGTAAAACTGGAAGAAGTCATTTTATTTTGAGCTGCAATGGACAAAATGATTGTTCTACCTTTTAATTTCACTTTTGCACATTGAATCCAAGAGGCTTTGGAGCTTCCTCAATTTTTAATACTATCTCATTTGCAGGGTGTTTATACGTAAACCTTGTTTCTCGCTTAACCATACCCTATTTAACAACATACTAGTGCACTTCAGTAAAATCTTGTATCTCAAAAGAAATAAATACAAATGTAGTAGCCAGTGTTCATAATCAACCAGTCATAGCTATAAGGTCATTGCTAGAAGGTAGGGTAGCTGAAGCTCTAATCATTTCCAGGCGATCATAGTCAGAAGTCCTAGCCAAGTGTAATAGACAATACATATTTAATCATAGCCAGCAGGAGGTCATAGCCGATAGCCAATAGTCAGTGATTGACTTAAGGTCATTGCCACTCATAGCCCGAAGGTCATTGTCGAGAGACGGGAGTACTTGACTTAAGGTCATTTTCCAGTCGTTGATAGAAGGTCAGTCATAGACATACAGACATACCCGAAATATATGTACCCCTGAGTTCCATGCCCGAGATAAGAGGAATTGTACCCCATACTACATACAAGAGAATGCATCGACGTGTTGATAGATTTAGTAGCCTAGCAGCTTGTGCTGGTGCTAGAGTGAGGCCTGAGGTGACACCTACCTAGTGGGTGGAGCAAGGAAGGGGACTATGGGCGTCAATATAGAACAACCATTTGTCTATCTGAACCATGGTAGTTGGCTCTCTAACTACCACTACTAGGCAGTTTTATCGGAACCAACAAAACCGGCTGGTCTCACTGGTTTACAGGGTTGGCCGGTCTGGTCAGCAAAAAAAAACATGAAATCGGATTTTTTTCCAAACCGGGTATGGAACCAGCCAGAACCGGCCAAAACCAGCTGAACCCACCGGTCTGGAGTAGGGACTCACAAAACTCAATTTTTTTTTTTTAAACAAAAAATAAAACTTTGCTGATGTACTTTGGAGCCTCTTTGTTAATGTACTTTGGTTCAGAACCTCAAAGATGTATTGCACTAGGTGCTATTTTGGATATTTGCACCCATATTTGCTATATATATGAGAAACTTTGCATATTTCTGTATTAATGGTTTGGATTCATATGTATGCAAATGAATATATATGTTTTTTTACAAAATATGAATATTTTATGTATTTTTTAGTGGACCAGAAATTAACAACTAAAATTAAGAATTCGAAGGATTAATTTTCCCAGAAATCGTTTGAGTTTATAAGATTGCATTGAGGATTAAGGACATTTAGTAATTGTTGTTATATGTATGGAACCTGCATATATTTTTGAATCAAAATTTCATGGAGCACGTTGTAGAATGCACCAATCTCCTTCAGTACTTTTCCCAAGAAGCCGCATATAGGATTCTCTTAAAACAATATACTCACCCATCTGCTTACCATTATGTGAAATTTTTTGTTTTAACACAAGGAAACATGAGAGAGGTGGCATTGAGTTCCATGATTCTTTGTAAATTGTTTGCCTGCCTAATGTTAGAAGCTAAACAGGTTGAATTAGGATAATAGAGGTTTTAACTTTACTTCAAACTTGAGATTAGAATGAATCATGACCCTAATAATTGCACATCTTTATTTCTTGTAAAGATGTCAAGAACAATAAAATGTCCACGCAGTGGCCCTAGAGTCAGTTCAATGTTTTATTTGGTGCAAAATTTTATACATTGATCCATGTATGTAGGAAGATAGGATGCTTCCACCACCCATCTTTGGAAGTAGTTGTAAAAATAAGATATGTATGCAGATAGAGCTTATAGTCATAATGGCCCATACAATTAACCATTTCTAGTATGAAAACAACAGAGAACACAACCGAAGCATCACACTTGACCTTTTTTGAACAAAATGTCTTGTCCTTTTTTGGTTGTCATATGAAAAGCATAGTACATCTGCTGCAAACAAGAGTTTGAGATCATGTTTTCATTGGCTATATTATGTTTCCTATCACCCAAAGTTGATTTGGAAACTCAATGATTGGCTCTAGAGTGTTGTTAGTTTCTTTTGTCATAAATACCAATTTCAACTTTGTGTAGCCAGTGTCCTAGATCTCAATGTTCATTCTGTCGTAGGAATTTCTGCTTATCTAGATTCTTGTCTAAGGAATTATTGTGCTTATTACAATTTCCCTCTATCTAAGTCTTTGTTTTGTGCTAAGACAATTTGTTAACCTTTGATACCAAATGATAAGCTGCAATGCTTATGCTCATCCATTCAAAATATAACTAACTAGCTCTACATGACACTTGAGAACCAAGAACTAGATGCTAATTTAGAACTACGTGATTCTACTTCTTTTGCAAACTTGGAAACTGCAGAAAGTGGATAATGGGTGCGATTCTAGATATTTAAAGATTGCACAAGATTGATCATTCCTTAATTAGTTTGGTAGAAACTCATCCTGCTTGTATTGAAGATCAGGACTTGCACCTGTTAACCATGACTTCTTGGGAAGGTCGTCCATCCCAAGACACCTGGCTCAAGTGCACTTGACCATGTAGATTTTCCCCTAGTCAAGCCCACTTAGATTGTTATCCCATTTGCAAAACCTTAGCTAGCAGTGTGCTTTGTAAATTATTCATTCAACATTCTATTCTTTGTATTTAAGTATGTGGGGAGCTTCTGCATTTCATAAATATGTCAAGCCTTCAAAACTATCCATCAATTTCATTTGAGTTGAGTAATCATGCATTATAATTTGAATGGTAGTTTGGAGGCTGTAAGTTGATTGCTTACACAGCTGGATGTCGAATAAAATTATTGAACTTTGCAACTATTTTTTGAATATTATTTAACAGTTTCATGCAACTTTCAGGTGGTAGACAAGGTAAACATCATTACTGACAGTGGACGGATTAGAGGATTGTCTAGACCTGGCCATATTTCTTCTCGAGGTAGGGTTGGTTATACAAACATGGATAATTTTGAAGGTGTTGTAGGGACTATTTACAATGAGGACTGTGATCAGCCTAGTCCAGTACCCATATTAGAAGATTTTTTCTGAAATGAAAGTTACAACTCAGCATAGAGCTTGGGTGGTACACATGGTAAGCAACTTTGAAATTTTTCTCATTTATGGTTTCTACATTCATGGTAAGTTCGTAGAGATCTCAAGGAGATTAGCCAAATATATCCTTTGTTTTCTTAACACTAGATTATGGTCTGATTAAACGAAGGAAGTATTGTGCTTATTACATATGCCTTCTACTATCTAAGTCTTTGTTTTTGTACTAAGACAATTTGTTAATATTTGATACTAGATATAAGTTGCAATTCTTATGCTCATCCGTTTAGAATAGAACCAGCCGGTTCCGCATGACACTTGAGCACCAAGAACTCATATCCTATGTCTATAGTGTATTTTGAGGATAGCCTCCTCTAAACAAAGGGTCTATCCTTTGTTGAATTAGATACAAGTCACAAGAGGCATCCTTATTTGGCTCTTTGCTCCTTCATTCAGAATACTTCCTTAGATCTCTCGAGTCAAAAACAATGTTGGGAATATTAGTCTTTTCTTAGAATTATAAATAATGAAATCTTGGTGTTAATATTGCCCCTTTCCCCAATTCTTAAAGGGTTCTAGCTCAATGGAAGAGCGCCTGCTTTACAAGCAGGAGATTGAAGGTTTGATTCCTTCGTGCCCTAATGATATTGCAATATTGTTATTTTTTATAAAAATATATTTTATTATGATTCTCTATGGCTATAGGGGGGGTTTCAAACCGTTTTTGTATGTTGCTATGAGGGGGGTTCTAAACTGACTTCATATGTCAGTACAAGGGGGGTTCAAAACTGCCCTTGTATGTTACAACGAGGGGGGTTCAAAACCCCCCTTGTAAGTTTATATGAGGGGGGTTCATAACCTCTCCCAAAGGTTAGTAGAGAGTTTTGGGGGGGTTTCAAACCGCCTTCGTAGGTACCTACGAGGGGGGTTTATAACCGCCCCCACAGTTTTGTAATAAATACTTTTTTTTGGGGGGGGGGGGGGTTGAACCGCCCCCAAAAGTCACTTTTACCGTTGGTTTTGATATCTTCCCGAACCGCCCTTAAAAGTCCAAACTTTTAGCGTCGGTGCTATTGGGGGGGGTTGTTTAGATCACCGCCAAAGGTTTGTAAGATGGAGTTTTAGGGGGGTTTTAGAACCCCCCTTGTAGGGGGGTTTGAAACCGCCCCCCCTGGGTACCTACGAGGGGGGTTTGTAACTGCCCCCAAAGGCTTGTAATAAGGACTTTTGGGGGGGGGGGGGGGGGGTTTTTGTTCTCTCCAAAACCCGCCCCTAAAATTCCAAACTTTTAGCGTCGATGCTATTAGGGGCGGTTTTGTAAAGACCGCCTCCAAAGCCAAAACCACCCCCAAAAGTTACTTTTGGAGGTGGAAGACAACCCACCCTTAAAGTCAAATTTGTTGTAGTGTTGCGAGGTGATGATTTGCAGGTAATCCAACAATCGGACAAGAGGGCTAGTTTGTTCAAGGACCTTGTGGAAGACTTTACCTACAAAAGAGAATATTGCAAGTAAACACCTTAGGGGATGGGAGTAAACTTAATCAATAATTATGCCATTGGTTCTTTTTCCTTAAATGATTCTTGATGGACATGGTGACATCTTGAGAAAGCCAAAGTACATGATACTAGAGTGGTGATGTCGAAGTCCCAAAGAGGGGTTAGACTTTTACTCGTCGATGATGTTCTATTGTTGGACTTTGATGGCTATGATTGAGTACTATGTAGGTGTTGGGGAGGATGTCTATACCATCCTATCAAGATACTAGGGGTATGCGAGTTAGTGTACTAGACCAGATGCTTGCTTAGGCAGATGAGGCCTTGAGCATTGGGGCCTCGATTAGGTCGATATGCTTTAATCCTAATGCCAAAAGTTGGGAAGATGACTAGAGTTATGCTCACACTTCCCCATAGTTGTGATATGGAATTTCAATGCATGTTGTGGTCACTTGGGTGGCTCTTGTACTAGTTGATATAGAGGGTGAACGAGATGAAGAGTAGAGAAGTAAAAATATGTAAGTAGCATAATTAAAGTTAACATAAGAAGGTACTAATACTCTTGATATGTAGGTTGTGATGCAGATACTAATACACTTCTTGATGGAAGCCAAGATCAACTAGTATAGGAATGTTGGGCAGTGGAGCAAGAGTTATGGTGTTTATACTTCATATACGAAGCAAAGGAGATCAATACATCAATGAGTGCCAAAGCTTCTGCAAGGTTGGGCCTTGGATATTTTTTCGATCCTAATAAAGTGAGCAAGGATCAAGTAGTACATGAAGGTTGGGCATTGGAGTTACTATTGATCCCAATTAAGTGAGACAGGATCAACTAGTACAGGGAGGTTGTCGTTGAAGTTAATGTTGAACCTAGTGAAGTAAACGAATATAATAATGTTTATACTTCATACATGAAGCAAAGGAGATCACACTATAATACATCAATGGGTGCATTTGGATACCATGAAGGTTGGGCATTCAAGTATTATGATGTTTATACTTGTACAGAAAGTGAGGAAGAGATCTAACTATTGAGTGCCAAAGCTATAGCAAGATGGTTGACCCTCCTTTTCACTGGCATTTGCATAATGTTGTGTAATACCAACAGTTGTAGGAATATCCGCGTGCTTAGTAACAACATATTTTTGTAAAGCATCACTTGTGAATTTCATGAGTTCTAACAGTTAAACAATTTTCTCTCTGGTGAAACAATTCTCTCTCTTGGTAAACAGAAAATTACACAAATTTCTGAAATATAAAATGGTGAACGATTCTTGGTAGAGGAGTATCATTCCATGCATATATGATGTTATAACTATCCATTAGATGATGATATGATATTTTGACTTGACTTAATGTCATGTCTACAATTTTTTAGTAATATTTATGAGATTGGTTTCTTTGTAATGCCAATCCCTATTGAGCTGCATTTCGAAATTGCATCAATTATATCTTAGAAGTGGAAACATTTTTTGGCTTCAAAGATCCCTGTTGATGACAAATTCCAGTATAAAAAAAAGAAACATAATATTGAATGTGTTCTTAATGTACATTTTTTGGACATGGTCTATTTTTTGTGCTCTAAACCTTAATAA
>LPNX010546118.1:0-12652 GCA_001517045.1 Pseudotsuga menziesii | reverse complement strand
ATAAGTCATCTTAGGCAGGTGTTTTTAAGATGTCGTAAATATGGCATTTTCTTAAATCCTGCCAATTCAATCTTTGGGGTTTACTATAACGCCCCATATTTTGACTAGACATGTTTATCAATCAATCTTATTACACTGTATTTGCTTATCATCTATTGGACTCAGCTAGACTAAGTAAACTATATTTTGGCATGTTAGACCTGATTATATATTGATTATGATGCTATGATGTTATCATGCTTGTGCAGATGCTATGATTATGATGTTATGATGCTGATGCAAATGCTCTGATTATGATGTTATGATGTTATCATTTTCATGATGTTACTATGCTTATGTGATTACTATGTTGTAGTCCCCATGAGATTTATTTATTTCATAACAACAATGTATGTTTGATTGTCGTTCTTGATATGATTTGATACATGGATACCCACCCACGCTAGTATCAATATATAAATACATAACACGTCGAATAATCGTATAAATTTTAGTAGGAAAATATGATAGTTACTCATTGATCAATTCAGATAATGGATGGTTAGTTGTTAGGGCATGTGTAAGAATAAGTCAACAAAACTAATTGTTAATTGTATGTAGACATCATAATAAACAATTAAGAGAAGTGTCGCCAACATGAAATATCATTAATAAACCTTAACTTTGGAAAGTTGTATGGTTAATTATTAATCAGTATTAATTAAACCGGTAAATGTACCTTGTTTATTAAGAAAAGTGTACGGGCTAGGGTACTTAGCAAAGAAACAGTTGATGTTATTAATTACAATCAATTAATATTATTATTATTATCATTACTACTATTATTATTAGTAATGTTATTAATTACGATAAGCAATAATTGATATTAGTATTATTACCATTATGTTTCCATTAAACTAAAATGAGTGTCCATTACAAAATCCATAGACGGATATGTTAAAATATCCAACTACTAGGTTCATATTATGAAAACGATTTAATCGAAAACCTTGTACAATATTATTAATTTATTGAATGTACCATATGCGTCAAGATAGGATTCATAAAAATAAATATAAAAGCACTGCCATATATGACAAAGAATTCAAGGTTAGAAGTTATAAATTAATCAAACTGCCACTTCAATTTACAAAGAGTCAACTTGACAACTGTTAATTATTAAACTTATTTAACATATTAAACAAAGGATAAGGTTAATAATGGGTCCACTGTCATATATTGGACAGTTTGAGAATACTTAAAGGATGTACATCACATCCTATAAATAAAACTGAACTAAAATTAATACCATTTAATTTCCCAAGAAAGAAATACAAAATAAACAATATTTTAATATGAATTAGACGGTAAAACAGGTGATCGAAATGAATGCTTGGGGGGGAAGGCGGTGGAAGAAGGGGGAAGGCAAAGGAAGGAGGAGGAAGGTATAAAGGGAGGAATTTGAAGGGTTTTTTGGGATGGATCTTTTGGGATGTTTATGGGAGAAAGAGAGATAGGAGTGTTGTAACAAAGGAGAAGAAAAATATTGAGGAGGGGGTTAACTAAAGGGTTTAAAATTTATCGAAAGGAAAGGAAGTTGCTCTCAATATTATTGGTATGTGGGCTCGGGGGCTAGGAAACCCATCGGTTTCCTAGGGCCATCAGGATAGGAGCTGGTCGGCAGGGTGGTTCATCCGGTTTGGTAACAAATGCTCAGACGGGAAGGGCTACCGGAGCAAGAGGCTCAGACGAGAAGGGCTACTCACCAAGAGGCAAATTACATGAGTCCGGGTATTCTTCTGGTTATGTCATGCTTTATTATTTAATTTGTTCTATCGGTTCAATGATTAGAATATTGCAGATGTAGATATGCTCAGTAAATTTGTAGAATTACATCTAGTGTAAAATAGATATTAAATCTATGAACGTTAGTATTTCCCTGTTACAAGCATACATCCTTTTAGATACTAAGCATTGTCAAACTCCTAGAAAAGATTGGGTTGGAATAGAGGTGAACCCAAACGACACTTAAGTGTTTTAAAATTACACTTAAGATTACTTATAATTCGTGTATCAGCAAGGGAACCCAAACGACACTTAAGCATTTTAAAAAATCTTTGACATCTCTTGTCAAAAGGTATATAATGAGTGATATGAAAAGAAAACCAATAGATTACTCGGGTATTTGGTCACTTTGATTTGATCCCTTAAAAATTATTCTTATTGAATCTTCATATTTCTAACTTTTGTATGATAAAATTTATAAGATTTGATCACTTAATAAAATGTGAGAATAATAAGAATAATTCTTGAACTTGAAAGTGCCATCCTATGATGGATATAACTAATTAAATATGCATTAATTAGGATATGTGTGTAAGTAACATGAAAGAAACACTTTCTTAAGAATCTTCAACAATTATTTGATTTTTTTATCCTCAAAATATATGGTATGGTGATGTAAAAAAATAACAATGGATTTTTTTTGTGTGGATTTTGCCCTAGTTGTGAGTGTCTTGCACTCAATCCCATACAATTATTTATATCAAGAACCTTATTTTGAAACTGTTATGGAAAGACAAAAAATGGATTTTCATATTAACACTCATAGATTTTCTTAGGTAGGACCTTCACTAAACGAAAGAAAAAATCAAGAATATAAGAGTAGACAATGATTAAAGTTAGATGGTCATTACCAAAAAAAAAAAGTGTGAACATTTAAAGATAGGAAATATAATTGAAAGTTGTCGAGTTGTTAATAATGTATTGAATAATGTTTTATAATATATTGTAGTAGAATTTTATTTTTTAAATTCTAGTACATGGGATTACCCATATGAGAAATTCACATCTCCAAGAGAAGATAAAGCGTTCTTTTGCATCTTTTAGAGAGGATTTTTCATTTGGAGTGACATTATATTCTGTACCCTTTCCATTGTAAAAGAAACCTTTTTGAAGCATTTAATGTCCCTCAAACATCTTTAGAAGCAAAAAATATTTCAAATCAAAAGGTGTTGGAAAGCTTGAGAAATCGTAGACTTTTGTGTTAAGAACAATGAAAGAAGTACATAGTGAATAGTGGATATAGAGTGCTCCATATCCTCCTCTATAAGATCCTTTCCTCTTCCAAGCTCCAATTATTTGGTTGCTAAGGGAGTACCACCATTATTAAGTTGGTTTGCTCCAATAATTCGATTTGTGATATCCATATTATGTCCAAATTTTGAAGTAGTAATGACATGTATATATATGGCCTCATGGGTTAGCTCAATCAGTGCAACCATGCACCCAAGGCATGTTGTTGACGAGGAGGCCATAGGTCACAGGTTCAAATACGATCAAGTTCCTCAAGGTTACATACCTCTATTATGGTTGGTGGTTGAAACCCCTCTATCCAATATACCAAGGAATACCAAAGATCTTGTGAGGTTTTACTTGGAAACACACACACACACAAAGGCTAGATTAATTGGTTGAAACTTTGTTGAGGCATGTTTCCAATGGGGAGGCCATAAGTCAGAGGTTAATTTTGGCTATGTCATTTGAAGTTACCGGTGGTTTTGGTTGGAAGTTGATCCACCCTCCATTTGAATATTCTAGAAAAGAGTGGGGGTGGTTTCGACAAGGTTTTCCTTGGAAAAAAGTGTGTGTGAGCCCCAAGGGTTAGCTAAATTGGTTCAACTATCCACCAAAGGCATGTTACCAATAGGGTCCCTTGTGGTTTCTAGTTGACATCATCTCCCCTCTAGAGAATGAGGGAACCTTGTAATATTTTCTTCAAAATATAAGGAAATTCTACAAAGTTTTCCATATATATATCATGTTTTAAGTTTTTGTGTTTTAAAATCATGTTCTTATGTATCATATTAGTGTTGTTGCAATAAAACATATGAGTGTAAGTGCATTTACTGTCTAAGCTACAAATGTTAGAATTGGGTACTCATGGTCCAAATCACTAACAAATATATATGATTTCACTTTTTAATATTGTAATTGGTTTTCAAAATATGTGTTGATGACATTTGAGAAAAAAAAGTGTTTATATAATTTTGGAGTGGTTATATTAAAGTTATATAATTAATAAAATTATATTTATCATCAAATATTTTGGGAATGAATTAATAGTGTTATGTTTCTCTTTTCGCATCAATTTAATTGATATATGATTACGTTGTTTAAAAACCAAATGTTAAAAGTTAAAAGTTCATGCTAAAATTTGTAATAAATGAACAAATGGATAAAAATTAAAAACATAATTTTGTAGTAAAAGATGCATGTCATGTTGTAAATGTATTTTTACTTATCTATACTTATTTATTTTGTGAATAAATTAGTAGTGTTAATATTGAAATCAATTCAATTGCTATACTATTATGTGCTTTAAAAACTATATGTTAAAAGATCATGTCAAAGTTTGTAATCGTTAAATGTACAGCATCAAGACTCATTCTCTATGAGCTTGTGTTGTATCAAGTCCAGAACTTACGTTATCTTAAGTTCAACAACCTATTCATGATACTTGTGTTGTATCAAGTCCAGAACTTATGTTGTATTAAGTTAAGAGCTTGTGTTGTATCAAGCTAGAATGTTGAGGGTATTAGACATGCATATATTATGATCTTATGTTGTATTAAGATCAGGAAATTATGTTATATTAATTTCAGGAGTCTTGTGGTGTATCAAAACTCCAGACTTGCATTGTATCAAGTCCGGACTTGTGTCGTATCAAGTCAAATGATTCTCATAGATGGCTCTCCTTAACTAGAGATGGTCTTGTGTTGTATCAAGACCATAGGACTTGTGTTGTATCAAGTCATCAAAATCTACTATGTGATGTATGGCTAGTCATGGTCACCATGTGCTATAAGTCTCCTTTAGGGATTAGCTACCCCTAGAGTGACTTACTTTAGCATATGACTATATGACCCGAGTTAATACAGATGATCATAGGTTGGGAAACAATCTTATGAGTATGATATGATAAAGATGATTAATTAATTAAACACTCATGGACCATGTAGAATTAATTAATGATAAATGAGATGAGCACAGAGATAGAGTAAATATTTGAACAGCCTAATGTCATACCTCCTATGAACTCAAATTGCAAAGACGTCAGTTAAGTCTAAGTTGTGGAAAACAAGTTTAAGTTAATTAATGAATCTACTCCTTGATTTATGCAAAGTGTTTGTTGAGGATGACACTGATGGTGAAGCACTAAAGACATTCAGTTAAACTCCTAAATAATCGTCAAGCAATTAGTTAATCAATTCACTTTTAGTTCTGATCAGTTACATTTAATTATGCTCAATTCAGATCAGTTACATTCAGTTTTGTTTAGTTCAATTCCGTTACATTCAGTTTTCATTTAGTTCAGTTCAGTGAAATTCAGTTACATTCGGTTTTGATTCAATTATGTTCAATTACATTCAGTTCCAGTCAGTTCAGTTCATTTCAATCAGTTAGAGACAGTTAACACCAGTGAATTAATGGAGGGTGCATATCTTCAGTGTGGGAGGTAATTACGAGGTGACAACTTGGTTCCAAGTCAAGGAAGGCACGAAAGGCTAATGTGTATATAGTGCACACAATGTATATAGTGTTCATAGTGCCTAAAGGCATGCAACCATTTGCTACATCTCATTGTATGACTGAATAAGCTTGTTATTAAAGTGTTATGCACTTGGAAAGGTTGAGACAATATTCTAGGTGGTATCTATTCTCTAGTGTTGCTTAGATATCTCTTATCAAGCAATATGCAAGTGTTGTAAATTCATTCTTTGCATTTATCTATCATACTCAAAGGATTGTTTGTTGGGTTTTTTAATCCACCGGATTTGATGGGTTTTCCCAGGGTACATCATGTGTCTTATGGATTGAATAATTTGTGTGCTTGAATTGTTTATGAGATATACATGCACTGGATTTGTGTATCAAAAGTTTTAAAGTCCAAGAATCTTCCATTATGAGCCCTCCCTCATATAAAATTACAAGGGGGGTTTTGAACCCCCCTCGTTGTAACATACAAAGGCAATTTTGAACCCCCCTCGTACCGACATATGAAGTCAATTTAGAACCCCCCTCATAGCCATGATAAATCATAATAAAATATATTTTATTTAAAACATCAATATTGCAATATCATTAGGGCACAAAGGAATCGAACCTTCAACCTCCTGCTTGTAAAGCAGACGCTCTACCATTGAGCTAGAATCCTTTAAGAATTGTGTAAAGGGGCATTATTAACACCAAGATTGCATCATTTGTAATTCTAAGAAAAGACAAATAATCCCAACATTGTTTTTGACTCGAGAGACCTAAGAAAGTAGTCTGAATGGTTCTGAACTTATAAGTTGGCTGAACTTGAAAGGTTTCGTATGCAGCATTGATTCAATAAAGAAAACAATAATATAGAAACATTTTGCAAGACAAAGTTGGCATTCAAGTTCATACACATACTCATGAAGTGAACATGTAACTAGAATTTCAAGTATTCATGGATAAGAATGAGCATCTTTTCTAATGGTTGCTTGATGGATCCATGTAAGAGTCGCCTTCTCTTAAAATTTATATCACTAGATCAATGGGTTATACAATTATAACATATTTAGACCCAACTCAATCCAGTCTGGTGATATAAATAGCATTCAGCTACAGGATGGAGAAAACAAAGATTAAAAATTGCATAGCACAGATAAATCTATAATCTTTTTTAAGATAATAAGTACGCACATCAAAGTTGGATGGTGTAACACCCCGGTTTTGACCCCATTTGCATTAAAAGGTACATGATGTATATATTGTAATTAATCATGGTGTGGAGCTAAGGAAAGAGCCCCACGATTGATTTGGTTGTGTTATGTTTCGGCGATTGGAATCATTGCCGATGGTATATCATGCTATCCAGCACCTTATAATTTTGGCATCATGTAAATATGCATTTTAATTAAAATGAACCCTAACTAGCTACGTCAATGCAACCATGATGAAAAGGGCATGAGTTTCCTAAGGATAAGGAGGGGGAATTATTAAACCTTAGGCCAATGAGAAAAGCCATGTGTCAACTGTTAAACCCATTTAGTTGTCACCCACCCTTTTGACTCACTCACATTTCCTCGTCTCATCAGTCAACTACCACATTAAAAATTCGGTTGATTAGTTGGGGGTATTTATTGCTTGGCAGTGGTGTGTGGCAGGACTGTCATCCCTTGCCCACATGCACACTCCACCAGCGGACTCTCGCTTCACGTGGGCAGGGGGGAAAACAACTCCATTCCCCCATTCCTCCATTCTTTCCATCCACAAGAAAAGACGGTCGCTCCTTTCTCCTCACGCACAGGCTAGGATTCTTCATTATTCTCCTCACCCATAGGCTGGGATTCTTCATTATTTTCCTCACGCAGCAAGCTGGGGAGTCGTTTTCTGCCATCCACGATTTCCCTGTGAATGACCCATTCACGATTTCTACTGTGGGGGTGTGTTTCCATACCGATTTTGTGGTCTGTGTATATGTTTTCCCTGCCCAGGCGAAGAGTCTGATCACCTCTTCTATTTCGAGCTATGTATTTCCCGTGGTTTCAATGTTGAGCTCGGGGCTATTGTTTTCCCCACGATTTGTGGTTTGATGTGGGTTCTTTTTCGTTTTGGTTTGTTGTGGCTATTATTGAGTCGTTTTGGCCACGATAGGGTCAAGAACGACTCAGGAATTGGATTTCCCCGCCCAAGCTGTGAACCGCTTGTTTTGCTGCGTGTATGCAGTGGTTGGTCTTCGGATTGTGTTGGCTTGGCTGATTTGTCGATGGCATGATAAACCCAACTGTGTTGGTTTGCTGATTTGTGTATTCTTGGCTATGTGTAAGCCTACTTATTCCTTATTCCTTGGGAAATCATGCCCAGCTCAGGGGTGGCAATGTTGCTGAGAGATTAAGGAGCACACTGGCCTATGGTTGGGTGGAACGTTGTAGCGACGTAGCTGGTTGTGGGACGAATACTGCATAAGATAAGTATTCTTGACTATTCCATCTCTACAATTATATTTGATGTCTAATGAATTATGATGAACTTGTTGAATGCTTGAATGTATGGTTTTGCTTCCGCTGTATGCTTAATAATTATGCATCTCTGCATGTTTTACTTCAAAGCATTTCATTTTATCAGTTTTTAGTTATGTAAAACTTCATGGGGCTAGTTGCCCGGGTTAAATCATAGTGTGGTAGCGTCCTCTTCACTGGTCGGAGGGTCGGGGACGTTACAGATGGATCAGCTACAACATTAGTATACACAGAACCCCGCTAAAAATGTATCCCCATATACCTGGCAAGAAATCAGTGTGCCATTCCTAACATTCGAGAGCAATATGGATTTTCCTTCAGCAGCACAAAAGGGCAGAAATGAGTGTGAAACATACGATTCCCCCATTTGATATGACAATAATTAATAAGTATATATGCTAGATAAAAAGAAGGCATTAAATTTCTCTGCTCACTGCTATCTTTGAGAAAGAAAGAGGTGCTTCACTTCACCAAGTAATAGAATCTAAAACCTGACAGACGCTGGGAAGTAAGAGTTCCTAACAGGTGTGTTAGTTACACTGGACAATTTTCAAGGAGTCTCGGTAGCTAGTTTTTCTCCTCAATAAGGCAAAACAGTTCTAAGGAATTTCCATAGAAAGGAGAACCTTAAACGTTAGGTACCAACCACTGCTGGATATACCACTCTAAGAGACAGGAAACCGCTAACCTTATGGAATAAACCAGAAACCTTTGGCATTAAACCACACTAACAGATCCGGGAATTTGGATTTCATGTATCAACTCCTAATACAAACTAAACATACAATGATGGATGTGATAGGTGACAAAACTTGGGGACCTGGATTTGCGCATGCTTAGCAAAGTTGTGATCAAGTAATTTGCTGATTAAAATGCCTTGGTACTTAATTCCAAAAAAAATCAAAGCTACACTTGTACAATTATTTTTCCAGACAATAAGATCTAAAACAGTGAAAGCCTCCAACCTCCAAGCTGTATAAACAATTCATAAAATTACCTCAAACACATCTTGCTAATGGTCTAAAGGGTAACTAGGCAATAAATTTGTCATCCATGAAAACATGTGACTTGGACAAATAATTCAATTTCTTAAAGCTGTAATGGAGGAATAAAATCTTATGGAATAAACCAGAAAACTTTGTCATAAAACCACACTAATAGAACCGGGAATTTGGATTTCATGTATCAACTCCTAATACAAACTAAACATACAATGATAGATGCGATAGGTGACGAAACTTGGGGACCTAGATTTTCATATGCTTAGCAAAGTTGTGATCAAGTAATTTGCTGGTAATTTGCTGATTGAAATGCCTTGGTGCTTAATTCCAAAAAAATTCAAAGCTACACTTATACAATTATTTTTCCAAAAAATAAGATCTATCAGTGAAAGCCTCCAACCTCCAGTCTTCTCTTAAAATTACCTCAAACACATATTGCTAATGGTCTAAAGGGGAACTAGGCAGTAAATCTGTCATCCGTGAAAACATGTGACTTGGACAAATAATTCAATTTCTTAAATTTGTTGTGGTTGAATAAGACCTAATCTGGAGATATAAAATATACGTTCTAACAAACTTGCATGCAAATGTCTGTATCCCATTATGGACGAGATATTCTCTTAATGTTCTATCAAAATCTGGTGAGGAAACAAGATAATGAGATGGAAGCTTTAACTCTCCATCATACTAAAGCATTCCAGTGTAACGGATTTTAGGATATCGAACTCGATCAAATGCACTAAAATTCTCGTATTCAAATGCTTTAGCAACCATAGTCATGCGATCTGCTCGAAAATTAATTGTCACCACTGCATCTCCATCAAGAATAGGTCCAACTGCCTTCTCATTTTCATCAACAATGGCAAAAGGAGGCAATTACTGATCATTAACTTTGGGATCCTCCCTAATCTTTCTGACTGCTTCCAAAGCACTTTTAAATTTATGAGGTGATTTTCCCGAAACCTGTGCATCCCAGCCTCGTTTGACCACACCCCAATCATTCTGCAAAAAATGTAATCAAATTTCAAATTTCCACCTATCATAATAAATGCAAGCTCAACATGTCCATGCAACACAATAAAAGAAACAGGAAAACAAATTTCAATATGAAAGAAAAATATTGTATATCACTAAGAACAACGTCAAAGCTAGAAATTCATCAAAGGGAATCAAATAGATTTCGAATAAGACTTACACTTGTCTAAGCTTTTTTACTTTTTCTAAATGCAACTCTGTAGATAGTGACACACCATCCAATTTCATTGCTGCAGTATCGTTTATCTTCACCTTAAATTTTGATGAACCTGACACCTTTTCTGATGAAGGTTCAATGCCTAATTTTATAGGGGAAACTTGCTCATGCTTGCAAACAGACAACTGCTTAACTAATTGCCCTTGGTTAAACTTCTCTGAGCTAGACTTCCCATGATCTTTCTTAAGGCCTTTGTTATTTTTCTTTGTTGGGGTCACACAAGATTTCTTCACCCTGGTGCCCTTTGACTTGTATTCATATTGCTCATCCTCACCCTTTTGTGCAACATAAGCCTTGATAGGAGGTGTGCTGAATGAATTGACTTGCCTTAAAGCTAAATTTGAAACATCTTGCTTCTTTGGAGAAGGCAGCACTGGTGCAGTCATGCTCTGTAGCTTTTGTTCTTCCATTTTTGGATCAGTCAATGATTCAGTAGGCATTTTGGCATGTGCACTCCTCTCATCCTTATCTCCAATCTGCCATTCATCCATATTCTTAGAGGACATTGAATCTTCAAACCATGGATCCATCTGCTTCTCCTCTACCCATTTAGCAGGTTCTGAAGAAAACCTTATAAAGGATTGATATCAATTTGAAGACACCACAGGTTTCTTACTACATCATGTTTATGTTGCTTCTTTTTGGATCAATGTGTCTACTTTTACAAATTCCTCATTTCCCTTAACTGAATTCTTGTCATTATCAAAGCATTTAGTATAAGAAATTCCATCTACAGAAATCTTGTATGTATCATCATGTCCAATCACACCAGTTGCCGCTGGCTCCACTAAAGCAGTTGCAGCCTCTGCAACACATGTAGACATAGCTCTCTTGACAAAGCATAGGGATTTGAATGAGACAAGAACAAATAAGATCATATTTCTTGGGATGAACTTGGATGAAGAAGACATACAACAAGGTTTTTAGAGATAAATTCTATAAAAATTGAGGATAAATTCTATAAAAATTGTGCATTAAACCTTACTTGAACTCTCTTGATCTATAACCCAATTTAAAAGCTTAGCTGAAGGAGTTTGAGATATTTGCAAACCTTTCAGCCATTCAAGATTGTTGGCAAGCCTCTAATGCCTTCTTGGCACGTGGATTGAAGAAGGACTCGATAATGGTTTGCTTCAAACCATTTGATGGAGCTATGTGAATTGGTGGTGCATTTTACGGCTTCCTGTAGAAGGAAATTGAATAGTATATCAAACACAACCAAATGGTTCTAGCATATTTGAAATCCTATTTTCATGTCTTTTGACACATTTTTTGTTCTTCCACCGAAAAAACATTTTACTTCATTTTTTAGTTACCTCCCCTATTTTCAAATTGTCAAAGAAAGAGAAGAACAGAGGATACATTATACATAATAACAACAACTATTGTTACATAAAAGTGAAATGAAAATTGTTATAATAAAAATAAAATAAAAAATCAGTTTAAGGATGGAAAAACTTTGATGAACAATGCAATCTAGGTGAGGTATCGATAATATATATCCTTATCATACATTAAAAGAAGTAGACAATGAGCTAACATCATCCTCAAAAACAAATTTACACCTAATATTTCAAAGAATAGATAATATTGAAAATCAAAAGCCTTGTGAAAGCAAAACAAGCCAAGGGCCAACAATCACAAAAAAAACAACACAATAATAATCCTTGTAATGAAAAAAAAACAATAATAATCCTACAAATAACTCCATCTATGAAAACTAACAATCCAAGAAGATGTGCTTATCGGTCTTTAAGCAATGGAAAATAGGAGAAAAAACATTTGAAATCCCACTCTGGACCAAATGGGTCAAGCAAAAACTCATAGCTTATGGGAAAGTCGAATGCTCCAAACAAACCCTTATGTTATTTATTTATTTTTAGTATTAAGATTATGGAAACCTTTTTAGCCTCTTCTTACACTTCATGTGCATGAATAGCATAGTTAATCATCAATAGCCATACCTTAAGCCAATATACAATAATTTACCTAATTCCAAAGAAATGTAATCTTGTATTCATATTGCCTTTTTGTCTTTTCTTCATTTTGAGTTTGATTAAAAGTAACATGTTCCATTGTTGGGCTTGTTGATGCCAAGGACGAAATTTTTGTTAGTTTTGATATCCACACCTTGACCTTAGTTAAACACAAATTTTGTTAGCAAAGTCAAGTTTCCTTTTCTTTGGGTTTGTTTGATAATTGCTTATTTCCTCTTATTATAAGCTATTAAAAACATCTTTGATTATATAAGGACTTAGATTTATTCCACATGATAACAAGTTAATTGTTTGGAATGACAATTAGCTACAACCTTTTATATTATGTTATTCAACTTCCCTTTCAATATCTTAACTTCATCATTTCTTTCT
>LPNX010546081.1:202596-239926 GCA_001517045.1 Pseudotsuga menziesii | reverse complement strand
GGAGTGTCAATATGACATAAAATGTTTGAGTTGCATATCGCACTTGCGATATATCGCATATGCGTTATGTAAATTTACATATCGCATATGCGATATATCTCATATGCGATATGTAAAATTATAAATCGTGAATGCGATATATCGGATATGTGATATATCGCATATGCGTTTTGTAAATTTACATATCGCATATGCGATATGTAAAATTATAAATCGTGAATGCGATATATCGGATATGTGATATAGATTTCCACCAACCTTAGCCTTGTGTTTGGGCTCGGGTTATTCCGAACGTGCCATCAATAACGCATATGCGTTCTTGATTTACACTTCGGAAGTGCCTTTCTGATTTCCTAAGTGGCACCAAAAAGTGGAACCAACTTCGTGCGAGCGCCCCATAATTTCAACAATGTATATAAACCATTTCAAATTCTTGATACCTGAGCATCTTTCAAGAGTGGATAATTCTGGTTCTCAATAATTAATGATTTATGGATATATGTTTAATTTTATTGATAAGAGAGTAGTAGGCAGCTGCTTTTTCAGGAGTTGATCTATAGTGCCGTTAGTTGTAGAATACAAAAATGGAGTCACAATCAGCCACAATATATATGCAACATATTTTTAAAACAAAATTACAAAAAAATAACTGAGTAAGCTATCACTACTGCATAGGATAGGCCCGGTGCAAAATCCTAGTGTAGATAGCTTACTCCCCCAATAAACTACCTATACCGTATGCGTCGTTGATATATTGTTAATTGTCATTGTCGGCACAAATTTTGAACGTCGAATTTATTCAACTCGTGATATTTCGAATTTTGAGCTTATCGAACTCATATGCGTGGAATCTAGAGTGCCACACTGGAAGCGTTTTATTTAGATTCTTTGCTTTCGTTTCTTTTCAGTGAGGAGATCTGTCAGCCCAACAATATCTCCTCGTAAACCCAGTCTCTCCCGTCTCGGAGAAGAAACGCTACTCCACTACCTTGCACGACAACTGAGCCGATCCCCTGATATCTTATAGGGATGCCACTGCCCATATTTAGACATGCACACAGCTTAAAAAAGCTGTCTTCATTGTTCTTTGCACATTCTACAAAGTAAGTACTTTTTACCTTGTTATTTTTTCCAGAATTCAATGATTTTTAAAAATTTCACATAAAAGCAGTTAAAATTACATAATTTAGATGCCCTGGAATTTGTAAGAGTTATGAATTTTATTTCAGCACTCAAAGAAAAACTATTTGGACTACAGAAAAAATAGAATTTAAGTTGTGTTTCACTGCTGCACTGGATTTCCTCGTAAACCTAGGTTTTGAGTCCTGACTTTATCCTAAAAAGCTTCAATCTGTCAGAGTTAATAAGTGTAAATAAAAACAAAGTTACTCCACTACCTTGCACAACAAGTAACTGAGCCGCCGAGCCCTATCTCTTCTATTGATGCAACTTACCATATTTAGAGATGCACACAGGCTTTAATGTTTTTTGCACACTCTCCAACGTAGGGAAGTTATAAAAATGATGTAACTTAAATATAAGTTTTGGATGGTTTTTCTACTATTTAAGTTAAATATAATTAATTGTTAATGAAAAACGCTAAATCACGAGTCACGACCCTGTACAAAGAGATGACCTGGAAAGCTCGTAGGTGCCAACTTAATTATTTAGTCAATGTATTCGATCTCGGGAACTCTTCGAAAGCTTAGAGGTGTCATGCCAACTAATTAATTATTAGTGAATGTAATCGACCTCGAGAATTCAGAGTCGGCTTTCGAACCGACTATTTGCACCGATCTGAAGGCCGCGGTCGCGTAAGCGGTCACGTCCGACGACCGCGGCCGTCCGATCGTGCAAATGGTCGGCTCGAAAGGGCGAGCCCAAGAATTCAGCCGAGGAATGAGAAAAGTTCCTACATGATTCAATGCATCTTGTATAAATGGATTATTCCTCACTCTATCCACGTTTGAAATCTACAACATCGGTGGCTCTGATCAATAATTTATTTAAGCTGGATATGGATGTCAAGGAGCTGCAAATCAGAAGAATCTTAATTTAAAAAATAATCCATGTATGTAGTTATACCAAATGTGTATGTTACCAAAGTTCAAAAAGCTGTCTTTCGGATCTTAACAAGCTCTCTTTCCATTCTTAACCCTGTTTTGACAGAATAATAGTCAAGGTGTTGGTTCAATTTATTTTTCTAAATGAGATTTGCATTCAACATGTTCGGAAGCTTTAAAACATTGTTATGTGTTTGGAAGTTTAAAGACTTTGATAGTTGAGCATGTTTTGTGATAAGTTTTTGGATATTAATCCAAAATCTACTTAGCGTCCATCATATAGACAGACAGAATATAGCTTCTTTTATAGGCGTATTCACATAAATTTTATTTTGGTTATGAAAAATTATAATTTTTTAATACTTTAAATTTTTTTAACAAAACCATTATCATTTTTAATTTTAAGAAAACAATATTTTTTTGTAGCCTACAAATTTATTTATATTTTAAATCTTATCAGATTTAATAAAAACGTGGAGAGATTATTATTTAACATTTAAATTTTAATAAATATTTCTCATTTCTCGATGATGATGATGATTGAGACCAATTTTTCTCTACCGGATTTTAAGAAGGAAAATACTTGGTTTACTTTAAATTCTTGTTCATGTGCTCAAAAAGCTTTCCAAGCTCACTATAGTTTTGGCAAGTTAGGAGGTTATAAAGGTTTGCATTGTAGCAAATACTATGAACCTAATGTGGGTGTACGCAAGGCACTGTAAGAGAAAGTGATTTTCATCATCAAAGTTCATAGACTCACACAAATGGCAAACCCTTTAGGCCTATGGAGTTTTAGGAATAGACCAACCCTTGTTTAGCTATGGAATTCATGAGAGTTCATTCTAATCTTGGCTATATCAATTTTCTTCAGTGACCTAGTTACTACCCAGCTATACTTCTGATCCTTCAAGTTAGGATTAATGACCTCCTTATAATATCTTAATTTTCTCTTAATCACTAAATTTTCCTCACACTAGAATTTCTCTTTAAATTTAGAAGTAATAATATTTTTGACATTGTCAATGTTGAAAATAACTATTTCTTATTTCTTATTTGGAGAGCAATACATTTGAAATTAGAAAATATGTTTATTTTTAAAGTTTTAATAAAGTCATAATTTATATATTTAATTGTTAATTAATTTAACATTATAAAATATTGAAAAAATAATAATTATATGATATTTTTTTAATAAAACTGTATATCTCAATAATTATATGATATTTTTTTAATAAAATATATATTAATCAAGACTTCATAATGTGTTTTGATACATTTCTTTTAATTTAATTTAATTAAATTTTGTATATGTATAAATAAATATAATTTAAAGGTATAAGAAATTTTTTTTTCCTAAATATCTACAAAGTTTAAAGTTTAAAATACAATAGTAATTTTTTTAATTGTGAAATGACTGTTTATCATTATCTAGTCCATAAAAGGTATATTAAACTCATTGTCCATAGAAGCACTTTATAAAAGCCAACTTCAAGTCTGTCTTAATGTGGATTTAGTCAAAGTATGAGTAGGAGGTTTACCAACTCAACAACCAGCTAGCCATAGAAAAACAGTTAGTTAGGCTTTTCAAAAGCTCTTTCTTTTTTATTAATGAGGTAATATATAAGGTACAAAGTCGCTTGTCCGCATCGGGTAAGGACCCGGAGGTCTTTAGGAAGGAGGTCTCAAATAACTATAAATTCTTGTCAGTATCGAGTTGGAGTAATTTGTTCTTCTTGAATCCTTTAATTTAACACCAAATAATTTCGTGTAGCTATCCGATAGTATTCATCCTCATTCTCCCAGTAATAGATAAAATGATCACTTCACATTGATTATAAAGATTACCATGTGTTTACAAAACCTTGAAAATACTTGAATTGTTTTCACATTTAAAATATCTTTATTTTGTATAAAATACTCATAAATACCTCTATTAAAAGATACGATTTTGTGTATCAAAACTTGAAAATCCTTAAATTGTTTTCACACTTGAAATGCTTTTATTCTAATATTAAGATGCCTGTATGATTTTTAGTTTTCTACATTGAGCGTTGAGTCTACTTTGCTTGTTTTTTTAGTTTTTTAAAATTCAGGGCTGGGTTTCACTATCTTGCTTGATTTTTAGTTTTCTAGTTTTTAAAGGATTTTGTTCTTAAATAACAATATAAGTTGAATTATCCATGATGGTTTTTTGAAATACTTACACGGTCTTTTTGTATAACCTATTTATTTTCTTTGTTCATTTGTCTACAAAATGATATGTGAAAGCACTTAGTGATATTGATATGATGTTCCTAACTTCATGGTGTCTTGGAAAACTTCATGATATGGGTTGTTGATATGATTGATGGTGATATGTGTTTTCCAGTCATTCACTTGGTTATTTTCTTCATTTCATGTGATTACTTTTGAGGTTTTAACATATTTGTGGTATTTTGTTTTACTCATGAGGTCTTAACATACTTATGTTATTTTAGTTTTATGAACAATTACTTGATTTTTGAGATGTTTAGACTGTTTATTTTGATTTGTCCATTTTTTACAACAGTGGTTTGGCCATTCAAATGCTCCTTTTTAATGTGAACGAAAAATATATTGTAAGCTAAGTAATTGTGTAGAATACCATGCTTCTTTTTATGTGAACTAAAAATATATTGTAAGCTAAGTAATTGTGTAGAATACAATATTATTTATTATGACAATTTTTATATTTTTTAGTAGTATTTGTTCAAGAATATTATGTACTTGGCATTAAACATTCAAAATATATTCAATGAATTTTTCTTTTTTAATAAAAAAATTTAACATTAAAGTAGAAGTGCCCAAGGTTGATTATAATAGACGATTCTAGTAGTTTTTGTGCTAGATTATCATGTACTTATCATTGAACATTCAAAATATATTCAATGAATTTTGTTGTTTTAATAATCTCTCTCAACATTAATGTAGAAGTGACTAAGGTTGATTATACCAGATAAGTCAAATTGATTGGCATTCTAAGTTGAAAAATATAACAAACTTTAAGAGGACAATGTTGTCTCAAAGTTTGTTGTATTGAATTCTATCAATATTGCATGAAAGATGGTTTTCATTCCAAGTGAAAAGGTTCTTATGATCACACATCCATAGTATGTGAATAAGCTATGATTGACAAACTTCAGTGTGTATCCACCTATTTACATGAAAAAATCATTAACATGTTTATTTTTATGTCCAATATGCTCTGAGAAATATTTAGAAATTATGAATGAATGTGAAATCCTTGTGGAATTGTGCTCTAAAACTGTTAAAGGATGGTAACTTCAAAAGATATTCTAGATGTATTGATTGCATTCCTCCTTTGGGAGATGAGTTTGGTCTTGTTAGAGTCATTGAAAGAATCAATGTAAACCTTCGGATGTAAGTAAGGTCAATAGTACCCAAGTGTCAATATAATAAATATTATTTGTGGTGTCTAGTTGGACAAGTCGACGCAGTCAGTTAGAGAAGTAGGCCCTATTAGGTTAGAGATCAATTCAACTGAAGAATATAAATAGGGAGGTGCTCCCCTTCATTTCTACTCACTCACTCAAGTTGTTTTGCAAGAGAGAGAAGAAATAGCGTGTCAGAAATAAGTTAGAAATAGTTGTCTGGGTTTTACACTGCTCTAGTTGAGATCTATACTGAGGAAGTTTTGTAGGATTTTCTCCCTTGTGGTTTCCCCGAGGAAAATATTTGTGTTCTTGTGTTCTTATGTTTCTATGCTTGTTTTTCTTTCAGTGATCTTCTAGTGATTATTTGTTTTAAGATTTCATCTAAGCAAATTGTGAAAACTTAACATGGTATCAGAGCCACCCTGAAAGGAAACACTGCACAACTAGGGTTTGTTAATCCGAACAAATCCCTTGAAAGATCAACTAGAAAAGAGGGCTCCCTCAACTCGCCCCTGAAGAGCACATCTTTCTGTGAAGACAAATCAAAATTCCAAGAAGTTTCAGTTTTGGACCATTTACTGCCATTGGGACTGTAAGGTTTGTCTTTACACCAAAACCTGTAGATGTTGATGAACATTTGAAACCTGACACAAGGCCCTATCATCAAGGAATTCCCATAGGTGCAGTGGTTATACCATGTGGAGGTTGTACCGATACTCCAACACCTCGCCTTCAGTGTAGCTTGGGGGAATTGAACCTAAGACATATTCTCTGATACCATGTTAAAATTGAGCTCATATGAATCTATGAACCAAGGAAAAAATCACAAATAGATATCACTCAAGCCTCTTTACTCAAAATATGATATGAAACAGTGCAGTAATGATTTGCAGCTGTATAAGCTTTCATTAGTCAAAAGTAAAAAATGGATAATTAATCCAATGTAATACACTGATATTAATAACCACGCAATTCGAATACATGAGAGAGAAATTCAAATTGATTGACTCAACCTAACTGAATGGATAGTTGGACATGTCTAAATCACTATCGTAGCCTGACTAGTTAGCTCCAATTGTCTAAATCAGTGCCTCAGTCAGTTAGAATCAATTAACTAGTCTAACTGAATGTGGTAGGTGAGGAAAGAAGCCTCCCACATGCATTTAATTAATGACTAGTGCTCACTGAGTATAATTGGATGTAATTGAATGTAACGGACTCCTAGCTAGGCTTGACTAGTCACCAACTAAATTCAACAGAAGGAGGTTGGTTTCGGCACTCCCAATGGCTCCTAAATTGTAAGGATTGGTCTAAGAGCGCCTAAACTGATTCATGCAAGTGTAGTCAATGGAAGTTATCCTCAACTAGTGTTCCCCACACTCTAGTAACTGGTACATGTGGCCCAATTAGGCCATGTGGACCCAATGGTGCTAGTGACTAAATAAAGACTAAAAAGACTCCTGATTTAGACATAATTGACCAAATTGGACAAGGGAGGATTATAATCCTAACACCCCCTGAATGCTAACTTGGACAATTTGTGGGCCTTGGTAACTAAGACCGTAGGTCACCCATTACAACTAAAAGAAAAAAGTAACTGCTTAATACAAACAAGGAAACGAGGAAAAAACCACATGGGAAAAATGCCCCCCCTCAAACTAAGCAGGTAGAATCAGGATTCAAGTTAAAAAAAATTGAGAAAATGTTGTTACAACCTTCATCTCTATGGGGTACCGAAGCAGCATGCATGATGTTCTATGCACAGGTATTTTGGGGCATGGCATGTAGACTTTTCCATCTTCTCCCAAAATGATGATGGAAGGAAGGAGGAATTTAATCTTTGCCTCTTTTTGGATGAAGAGGTGTATGATCCACTATGTTTTTATGAGAGCACTATAATTGGTCAGGCCTTTCCATGTATCATCTCACAGGGAGTTTGTTGCATCCCTCTGAAGGAGGTGAGCTTGCATGACATAGCGTAAGGTTCTCTATCTGAAACTGATCTCTTGTACTCTATCTGTCAAATGGATTTCTAGTCATCTTCCTAGCTGCCCCAATAGCCTTTTGTGCCCATTTGGGCTTAGGATTGGAAGTAGGGACTGGATTTGGATCTGAATCACCCTGAATCTCAATCTCATAAACTAATACAAGTGGTTCTGCTTCTGATTCTGAAATACTAGTGGAAACTACATATGGAGTAGATAGAATGTTTTTACCTCCCCTTTCAAGTGGCAGTTGAGAGTGCACTGGATCTTAAAAATGGTAGGAAGTGTGAGACTTCATATGCCTTAGAGGCATGATTTGTGTAGAAGGAGCAAGTCGATAAGTTGACTTGAATGATAGCCGATTTAGTTGATCTGCCAACTAAGTCAGAGAGCCGACTTAGTCGATCAGCCGACTAAGTTGGTCGGCCAACTAAACTAGAGATTAGGTCGGCCACCTAAGGTCGCGTCGGTTCACTGAACCGACAGGTAGTTATTTTGTAACTGTTTTGCAATCATATATATTAGGCTGTTGAGCCAATGAGAACTCAGTTCAGTTCTCTGGGATGTATGGACTCATTCATGTAATATAATATGTTAATTCACCTATTTGTTCTTATCTCTTGTCTCTATTTTATATGCATATTTTAGTGTGTATTATTGGTAACCTTATATGATATATGAGATTACAACATTGGTTCTATTGCCGGTAGTACATGTCTGAAATGTATGCAAACAGATGATACCAGAGCATGAGATTAAGGACTCGTGGGAACGTAAAGTTGCAAATTATTTGCATAATTACGCACAAAGGAACAGATTAACAATTGCACAAGCAAAAGAAAGATTCTTCAGTGAAACACATGAAAAGTTTGTAGAATCAGTGCCCCAACTTCTGAAGAAACTCCTGGATGAGAAAGCCGGAAGGGACTAAAGAACAATAGTTGCTGGAAAAACTAATCCGAGGAGGTATAACAAACTTATCATAGTGGTTTGAGAAAATCGTCGATGACTTCTGTGAGGAGCAAGTAGTCGAAGACAGAACTTTGGTGGAAATAGTCAAGGAGAAATTTTACACAGATCTCACCGAGCAATTTCTGTGTTCCTTACCGACCTTGCTGTTCAAATTCCTGATCGAGAAGGGAGTAGGACATATTGTCGAAACTCATCCATCACTTCATGAACTACCATCAAACTCTAACTAGGCAGAGAAGCAAAGGAAGTGGGAAAAATTTATTGCAAAAAGGGAGTGGGAATACTTCCTAAGCAAATAGATCGAACTATCTAGGCTTTCTAAAAACGTCGGGTAGGTTATGGGGGGGTAGCTGGTCATATGTCGAGATAGAGTAGAGTGGATTCTAGTCGACTAGAAACAGATACCATTCACCAGTAATGAGAAGTCGACCAAGAGGGAACTCAAGAGAATAGTATCACACAAAGGTATGTCAGACATTTAGAAAATAGAGAGGGAAGAGAGACAACAGAGGAGGGGAGCAATAAGAGAAAGAGTCTTAGAGCTACATAGAGGAAGGAGTCCTAGGGTGACTGACCACGAAGAGAATCCACCAGAGTTGGGTCATGACTGACATAAAGAAGGCATGGAACAAGAGGCGTCCCCTACAGAGGAAGAATTGTGGATAGAGTAGCCAGAAGCTCTCCAATTAAGAGCTCCCCATGACAGAACAACCCTCTCTCTGTTGAATCCGCGTACTTGGATACAGACTGTTGTCGAAGAGGACCTCCGACTACGAGCTAGTGACTTTAGTATATGGAGTCAACTAGATGACGAAACACACACTGGACGACACCTCATTATACGTTGACTAAAGGAAGGGAATTAGGTTACCTTTCAAGCGGTAACCTCCAACCGAAGTATCCACTTACTCTTACCTACACATGAAGGAGCACCCCCCCCCACCAAATACAGCTTTAGAAGACATAGAACACTCAGAATTGCAGACAAATAGTTGCAGTGGGCCATCGACAGCAGAAGTCGACATCAACCGACTGCCAGTCAACGAAGAATCAACAACCAACGAGAATGGAATTTTTGTCAACCATAGTCCCACAGAGATGAATAAACCAATAACCCCACCACCCTCACCCCCACCCCGACCTACACTGCTGCCACCTCCTGAGAGCAGTGATAGTGATTCCGACATGGGTCATGGATCAACTCACATTCCTCTATATGAGGGGGATGAAAACCCCAGATGACACTGGTTCATCTGTGAGTCGACTTGGGAGGCCAGCCAAGTTATAGATGAAAATAGACAAATGGCACAGTTTTCCAGTGCCTTGAGGAAAAGGGCATTGACGTTGTATATGACCTATTCAGAAAGACAACCTAGAGCAACCAAAGCCGAGATCAAGGTGCAATTTCTATCATTTTTCAAAACTCCAGATGCCAAACACCTAGCAGCGAAAAAACTAAAAACAACGTCACAGAAGCTAGGGGAAACTGTCCGCGACTATGATAAGCATTGGAAAGAACTTCTGAGCCAGCTAGACTATGTTATAGATGAACAGTTACTAATACAGTGGTTTCTTATAGGGTTATCTCAGAAAATGCACCGAGACATCAGTCTGGAAACATTCAAATCTTACGAAGATGCGCTAACAAAATCTCTTCAAGTAGAGATGGATGAGGACATACCTGCTTACCCCATAGACCATAGATTGGAAGAATAGCTCGAGAGTGTACAGAAGTATTTAAAGGAGTTAAACCTCAAGAATCAGGAGATTTGCTGCACAAAGTGCTCGACGACCGGACACTCCAAAGACAACTATCGACAGGAATATAACCGACAAGACATTCGATTCGTGCAGACAAAATATTTTTGCGACATCTGCGAGGAACACAGGGACCACACGACAATAGAATGCCCGTTCAACATGAAGAACGGTAAGGCATCCTGGTGTGCAATATGTGAAATCAAAAATCACAATACGGCTGACTACCATTTGAACCTGAAGAACCGACAAAATTATCATTTAGTCTACCAAACCAACACAATTGCGCAAACTAATGAGCAAAAAAATTTAGTAAACAATCAGAATGGTCAGAGATATGACGGTCGACAATACGAGCATCGGTATGACAATCGACATGCAGGCTACAGAGGAAGAGGTTGATTCCCTGGGAATCGCGACAACCGACTGCGTCGACCCATCCAATGCTTTACATGTTATAAAGAGGGAAATCGATATGCAGATTGTCCATATAAAGACAGAACTGACCTCAAATTTTGTACTCATTGTGGAGTAGGGGATCACTCACTAGAGGATTTCCCTACCATGTTGGAAAAAATAAATACAAAGAAAAATGTTAATGTCTTGTCTTGTGTGCAAAAAAATGATGTAATAAACACAAAAAATTGCATATTGTAACTCGACAAGGAACAAAAACAGGAACTGATAACCCAAGAATCAGTAAAATAAAAGAGAAAAATGTCTATCTTGATCCACTGGAAGAAGAACAAACATACAAAGAAGCAACCAATGTATTCAAAGAAATTGCATGACAAGAACAAGTTCATGACACTCGACATAACACAATAAATGAATTAATCCAGCTCATACAAAAATAGAAATCAGTGTCTCAGTTCATCGATTTGTTGTATGAAATAAAATGTACCAACTCTAGAAAACAAACAAAGAACCTCTGTAGCTTAAATAAAAAAGACAGGAAAACAAACAAAGAACATCTGCAGCTTAAATAAAAAAGACAAAAGGTGATGCCGACCCACTTATCGACCTGGAAATGAAAGGATACCACGTTCGACAAGTAGTGCTAGACTTTGGATCACAAGTAAACATCATGACTTGTGACACTTGGGAACAAATGGGTAGACCTCGACTCTATGAGTCAGGCATATACTTGAAACTAGCCGACCAGGGCCTAATTGAACCTATTGGAGTCTAGAAAAATGTCTACATGACTATAAAAGGAATCTCAACCAAGGTTGACTTCGAAATCATTAACCCGAAGGAAGGATCTAGTTCCTTCCCAGCATTAGTCGGTCGACCTTGGGGTAGAAAGATGAAAGCATCGATATCCCTGGACAAGGAGCAAATCAAATTAAAAGGAAATGGACAAAAGGTCATTGTACCCATTCATCCATCTCAAGGGGAACCTTGTACTAAACTTATCAATGAAGAAGTCAACATTAGACAACTCTACCAGATTCAAAAAAATGCAGATTACACAGAACCAAATATCCATGGAGAACTTTATTTAGGCAACCAAGACTCAGTTGGCTATAATTCATATGCTGAATTATATGATTGGGAGATCAAGAACTACAAAATACAAACAAGAGGGTGTTGGACTATACAAAAGGTGCAGAAAAATCCCACCCAACAGTGCTTCATAGTGTCCATTGTCCCAAAAATCTTTGAGAAGAAAATTAGGGAATACCCTACCTTACAACCTACCAATGTAAATACTACACAACTACCAAGATACATAGAAAGGGAATCACCAGTCATGCATGTCGAACAAGTTTCCAAAAATATTAGTGAACATGGCCGACTTCACAGCCTAGTAGAAACTTTTACAGGACAGGCTGCTCGATGGTGGGATACACATAAGACGAGACTACAGACCTGGACAACAGCTTCAACTTACTTTTGTCGAAAGGTTTGGAGGAAAGAAGTTAACCCAACAAGCTTAGATACCTGTATTCACTCAAGGACAGAACCTATAAGATCATATTAAAACTTGTGAAAAATAATGGAGAAGACTTGGATACAAGGATGAACAAGCATGGCCACACTTGTTCCCATCAACCCTCACTGACTTACCAAACAAATGGTATAAGATGGAAGAAGCTAGAAGTGAAACATTCTTATGGCATGAACTTAGAGAAAATTTCATTAAAGATTTCAACTTTATACCTCAAAACAAAAACTTGGTCGAAATAGAAAAATAGATTAAAGAATTTATCCAGCCGACCGAACACAAACCCTTAGAAGATAACCGACAGATGATGAAATGTAACAATATACAAACAAGGCTAAAGCCACAGTTGACAAGACTACAGTTAGAAAATGAAAACATACAAGGAAAAAGATTTAGATGGAAATCCAACCATGTCGAAACGACCAAACCTATTTGTAAAATCCTGAAAGTAGAAACGACCGACAAACAAGATACCGACAAAATGACTGCAGCCGACTTTCCTGCCACATTCTCACAGTTCAAAGAAGGAAGTAGACTGATCAATGAAGCCAAAGCACCAGAATGGCTAGATGCTAAAGTCAAAACTAAATAATTCAACATCTCAAATGATGATCGACCAAATATGGCAAAGATTGGTGACTACTGGAGTGAATAGTAGACCATAGAGATAGTGAACCTATTAAAGGAGTTCCAAGATGTATTTGCTAGAGATTATAAATACCTCAAAGGCTTAGTCCACGAAATGGGAGAAATGAAGATTGATACTAAACCTGATGTTAAACCTATGAAGAAGAGGCCATATAAACTAGCTCACAAATACAAAGAGATAGTCAAAAAGGAAATTGATAACATGCTTGCAACAGGCATCATCTATCCTATCGACCAATCAGAAAGGGCAATTCCAATGGTTGTACAACCTAAGAAACATGATCCGACCAGACTAAGAATTTGTGTCAACTTCAGAGAACTAAATAAAGTGACACTAACAGACCCATTTCCAACTCCTTATGCAAATGAAATCTTGAATGAGGTTGCAGGATATGAATGCTACTCATTTACAGATGGATTCTCAGGTTATAACCAAGTTCCAATAGCTAAAGAAGACTAGAAGAAGACAACCTTTGTGTGTGAATTTGGTTCATTTGCTTACAAGGTTATGCCTTTTGGATTAAAAAATGCACTTGCAGTATTCTCTAGAATCATTGTCAAAACATTTCAAAAATATATCTATAAGACCATGGAAGTATACTTTGATGATTGGACAATATAATCCATGTTAAAGGATCATTGAAAATGGCTCAGACTTATGTTGGAAAGATGTCGACAAATTCACCTCTCCCTAAACATCAAGAAATGCATATTTGTGACCCCCATATGAATATTATTAGGGCACATTGTCTGTAAGGAAGGTATTAAGGTTGACTTTGCAAAGATCAAAATTATCCTCGACCTAAAACCACCAGTAAACCCAAAACAAGTTAGGGTGTTACTTGGCCACATAGGCTATTATAGAAAATTCATAAGATATTATTTAGATATGACCTATCCTCTTGAAGAACTATTAAGATAATATCAAAAGTTTAACTGGACAGAGGAGTGCCACATATCATTCGAAAAATTAAAAAGAAAACTAGTCGAAGCACCAATCCTAAAGTTTCCAAACTGGTCGATCAAATTCCATGTTCATATTGATGCATCAGGCCTAGAAATAGGCGCAATATTAACTCAACCAGGAGATGATGGAATGGATTATCCTATAGTTTACAGTAGCATAAAATTAAAGAAGGCTTAGAGAAACCATTCAACAACAGAAAGAGAAGCACTAGGAATGGTCTTTGCACTACAAAAATATCAACATTATCTCCTAGCTAACCCATTTATATTCTATACAGACCATCAGGCCCGGAAGTATCTCATCAATAAACCACTGCATCATGGAAGGATCTGTCGATGGCTACTTCTCTTCCAAGAATTTGAGTTCGAAGTCATTGTCCAACTAGGCAAGTTGAATGTCGGTCCCGATCATTTATCCTGAATCAACACAGGAGAAGAACCGACAGCAGTCGACGATGACTTACCTGATGCACATTTATTTCGGATAGAAGCAGTCCCAGTAGAACTAGAAGAAATAGCTTAGTTCTTAGAAGATGGACATGCATCAGAAGGAATGATTACAAATAAAAAGCATATCTTAGCTATGAAGGGTGCACCCTACAGTCTTATAAATAGATTTTTATACAAAATGGGATTAGATGACATCCTCGGAAGGTGTGTACTAGAACACAAATGAGACAACATTATGCATGAAGCACACTATGGACCTGCAGGAGGACATTTTCAGGTAGACACAACCGCAAAGAAAATCCAACAGTTAGGGTTATGGTGGCCGACACTCCACAAAGATTGGAAAATTTTTGTCACTCGATGTGATAGATGTCAATGACTAGGTCGACCCCTGCCTAGCACATAAATGCCTTTGATATCAGTAAACCCAAGTTTGACATTTGAAATCTGGGCCATAGACTTCATAGGACCATTTCCTATACTAGCAAAAAGGACAGGTGCAAGGTATATCATAACTGCAGTTGAATATGTCACTAAATGGGTAGAAGCTGAACCAGTCGACACATGTTCTAGTGAGATAGCTACCAAGTTTATCTATGAGAATATCATCACTAGATTTGGATGTCCACTAACTCTTATTAGCGACCAAGGAACACACTTCATCAACATAACTATCAAAACCCTAACCGACCAGTTCCAAATCGACCATTGTTGGAGCACAACATACCAACCTCAGTCGAATGGAGCAATTGAAGCATTTAATAAAACATTAACAAGAGGACTAACCAAAATATGTAATGTTGATAAGGATGACGGGGATGAGAAAATACCCGTAGTATTATGGGCATACAGAACATCATATAAACAATGGACCGACCAAACTCCTTTTCGACTAGTCTATTGACAAGAAGCAATAGTTCCACTACACTTTCGATAACAGACACCTATCATCACAGAAATACTACATGTTGATGTCGAACAAGGAAGAAAGGAATGACTAGTACAACTAAGAAAACTTGAAGAGCACTGACTAATGGCAATAAAACATCACAAAATCCAGAAACAACAACAGAAAGCATGGCATGACCGAACCATCAAGAACAAAAACTTGTCAGCAGGAGACCTTGCTTTACAATACAATAGTAAAGTAAAAGGTAAACCTAAAAAGCTCCACACAGAATGGATGGGACCTTACGTTGTCGAAGAGATAGATACCAATGGATCAGTCCGACTAAGGACGTTACAGGGCATAGTATTTTGGAATCTTGTTCATGGAGCTCGACTAAAATGCTAAAAATAAAATAAAATCATATAACGACCATAACCGTCAACCGAAATCCATAAAAACTTAAAAATTCAAAATCCAAAAAAAAAATACCATACATACAAAAAGATATGACAGGAAATTACCATTTCTACAACCGACATCATACCAATTGACATAACACCATCGACCATTTTCATCGACCAACCACTTCCATCAACCATTCTCATAATTGACATCGACTGACGACCTCGATAGTCCCTTCGCGCATTCATGACATCGAGCGCCAAAAGCAATTCGCCATTCACGCACACTCAAGTATTCCCACTAGAACATCACGTCTGCCATTAATACACCCATCGACGCACACATCCACAACATCGCCTATAAATACTAGATCACTGAAGGATCATTCATCGCAATCCATACAGAGAGAGAATTAGAGCATCCAGTCGACTAAAAGCCAAGAAACCCTTAGTGAAATCAACCACCAAACTGACACAATGGAACCCAAACAAACCAGATCCTCAACCAAAGCCAAGGAACTACAGGCTGCAGATACACCTTTAGTTTGTAGGATGAAAAACAATAAGAATGTGAAGGTGCAGGAAGGCTCATGGTAGAAAATATAGGCTGAGATGCAAGAATGGGCTTATGTTAACAAAAATACCACTCAATCCATAGAAAAGATCAAATACAACACTATATTCAACTATGTCAATGCACCACTTATGGCTAGCTTTGGTGGCACAAAGGAGACTACTGTAAAATTTATCATCAGCCGATACCATAATGGTTGACTCTACTTCGACCAACCATTCGACATATCTATAGAATTCATCTCCAAGATCATCGATCTCTCAAATGAAGGAAACCCAGTACCAGTCGGTATCAAAGAAGGACTGGTCGAAGAGCTAACTGGGTCAACTTCAGGAAAGAACTCGAAGGGGTTGATGATCAGCCAAATCACAACCTGAACGTCGCATATTGTGGCCAAAATAATCGCAATCACAATCACCCTGGAAAGTTGAGGAAGTGACCTTAAGTTAGACATGCTAGAAGCTATCGAAACAATTGCCACAGATGGAAGGATATAAAGATGGGCCGAATATGTTGTCAACATGGTCAAGACCATCTATGAAAGATGCCAAGAAATGGGGGGAATCATCAAGTTTTCCTCCCTAATATTATGGATAGTGATGTACCATATCTTCCCAGAGGGGAGTCTAGTCTTTCAGGAACTGTCGAGGTTCCACATGTCGAGATTTAAGCCATTCTCCCAAAGAGGAACCTTGTAGGAGCTTGAGCACGGGAAAGTACTATTGGAGAACTGGCTTCAATAGCTTAAAGTCCGCATGACTAGATGGAGGGTGCCTCTAAACATCCGAAGAAATATACCGATGAACTCCCACATCCAGCTAGAGCTTGACCATACTTTGGTGTGGTACATGCAGGGCGAAAACTCAAATGCCAAAGCCCTCGACTACTATCCATCAGTCGACCAGATCTTTCGGGAATTGTTTCGATAGGCCAAAACCAAAATACTAGTACCAACAGTAGCAAAGCAGATAGAATTCTCGATCGAGGAGCTGCTCACAGACTAGGAAAAAGAGGAAGACTATAAGCTCAACCTATATATCAACACCTTTGGGTTAAAGGAGACACCAGTCGAACATACCGGCCGACTTCAAATAACCATCAAACCTTCGACCGCAAAAAGGGCAGAACCCCAGACAGCAGAGCCACAACTAGAGCAACATGCAATTACTTCGGCTGCAGAAAGTGTCATCTCGACCCAAGAGCCAAGGGGGGAGATAGAGCTAGAAAACCCTGAGTATGCTGTCACAAAAGGCATCATTAGAAAATTGTCAAAGGAGATAGCAGTGGCCAGGAAGAATCTCAAGACATAACAACAACAACAAGGTAAGGGTAAGCACAAGCTTATATGCAGACTCATCAGAAGACAAGGAGGAACTGGTAGCCACGGCCCTCAACATCATAGAGGATGCCGCAACAGATAAGGTTTCGGTTGAAACCCAGTTCCAAAGATTCGTTGAGGCAGGAGCACAAGCGAGTCAACCAAAGAAAGCTAAGACTATGAAAATGCCTAAAACCATTGTCGATCTGGTGTCTACGCCTCCATCCCCATCACCGACGAAAATAACCGAGGAACAAGTACCGGCACTGCAATCAGTAAGCCCCCTCAACTTATGCAAAAGTGTGATGTCAGAAGAGGTGAAGGCAAAATTCGACAAAGACAGAGATTTGTAGGCATTCATTGAGAAACTGCCTGAGTTATTTATGTCAGCCTAGAAGATATCTATAGAAGCACCTCTCTTCACGGTCGGGGGATACCAACCAAGACATGAAGCCCAGTCTAGAACCTTTGCAACCATCAGGTCGAATTTTGAGAGAAATATTGACAAGGAATCTGAAGTGGTTGCACGTCGGACCTCGACTATCACCCTGACCATACCTCAAGCCGACCCACCAGCCATTGCCCTGACTGGAGGAGAAGAAAATGAGGAAGACATAGCCCGAGAAATTAACCAAATGTTCTCCAACTTAAACTCACCTCCCCAACCTGACAATCCACCACTCACCTGCACTTCCCCCAAACCAATCACCCTTGACCATTCACCAACTCCATCACCGCCACCACTATCTCCACCACCACCACCAGCACCACCCCCTGACTCAGAGCAAGGCCCACCACAACCAGCTGCATCCAAACAACTAGAAGTGGTAGTCATCCCACCTCCCCAACTAGAGAAACCATCAGCCACTATCCCACAAACCAAAGATCCCGACTCGACTGTTGCAGGTACATAGGTGCCGACACAAGCAGAAAAAGACAAGCATAAGAAGAGGAAGGAGAAACAGAAGAAGGAGCATCATGGACAACCATCAAAGGTCCAAATCATATTGAATGATGCAAGCTCCCTGACCAACCTAGAGCTAGGACAACTCCTCAAGACCCTAGCAGGTGAAGTGAAGATGAGGAGTGAGCAAATAAATAAATACTTGACGACAATAATGCAGAACTGGTTGAGTTCCTCACCAAATGGCGAAACCTGGCCCATTTCATCCTATCGGGCCCTATCGAGGTCGACATAGACAAACCGCTCAAAAGGGCATATCAGCTATTTGAGAGCATGGTGTCGGTACTCCAAGCTCACATTCAGGAAACGAAGGAGGAACAAAAAGAAGAAACTGCCAGACTCCTAATGGCACATCACACCGCCTTCACGGAAGCTTACAAAGTGTTGCAAGATCACATGGAGGAGTCTATCATAACTGAAGAAATACTGAGAGACTAGCCTACTTACTACAAGAAATTCTATCAGCAATCTCGGCAGACCCGACAAGGAATCCAGGCATTGGAAATCCCGAAAACCACTGAGGAAGCACTAAGGACCACAATAGAAGAACAAATAGTGCTTGAAACATCCAAACTACAGAGACTAGAGAGGGAAGCACATTAGTGGGTGCAGCAAGCTATCCCCAATTTAGAAAAAGTCAACATCATCTATCCGTAGATGAAACGACTTATAGAGACTGCAGAGGAGAAGGACCAATTTATGGGTCCCAACATGGATATGATAGCAGAAGTCTGCATATCAGAAAATATGTCGATCCTATCGAGCCTGACCACACTTACCATCGACATCCAGAATATTTTGCAAAGTTGGTCATATTTTCAACATAACCTCGCAGTAACAGCACTAGCCATTGTCAAAGTTTGTGTACAAAAGCGACCGACCATCAGACTTCATAGCCCATGAAGACAAGGAAAAACATAGTAACTATTGAGACCAGAGGAATTTTTGTACCTCCCTATTTCTTTGGGACGAAGAAACGTTTTGTTCATGGGGGAGATGTAGAAGGAGCAAGTCAATAAGTCAACTTGAACGATAGCCAACTTAGTCGATCAGTAGACTAACTCGATGAGCCGACTAAGTTGGTTGGCCGACTAAACTAGAGATTAGGTCGGCCACCTAAGGTCGCGTCGGTTCACCGAACCAATAGGTAGTTATTTTGTAACTGTTTTGTAAACATATATATAGGCTGTTGAACCAGATGAGAACTCAATTTAGTTCTCTAGGTTGTATGGACTCATTCATGTAATATAATCTGTTAATTCACCTGTTTGTTCTTATCTCTTGTCTCTATTTTATATCTATATTTTAGTGTGTATTATTGGTAACCTTATGTGATCTGTGAGGTTACAACAATTTGCAACACCCTTCTCTATTATGTTATCGGTAGAGATATTTGTGATCTCCACTGAGTCAAGACCAAATATCACTTTCTTTGGAGGGCCAGTGTGATTCATCTGGTATACAGATAACACATTTACAGTGTGATTCTTTGGATGCAACCATATGATTGGAAGATCCTGAATCAATGAGGAAGGCATGTGTTCTTGAACAACTAGCCTTCAGTGCATGGCATCTCTCATTATGTTCTTCAATTTCTTCTCTATGGTTAGCATTCCTTGCGCTAACGGGTATAGTGATGTTATTTTTCTCTAGAAGAAGAGCCATTTGATCTATTTTTATTCTCATACACGAGATTTCCGGATGAAATCCCCTTCCACAGTAAGACCAAAAGATCTTTCCTTTGCCATTCTTCTTGCTTCTCCTCAAACCCAAGGGCTCATCTAAGTGCTCTTTCTCCACAGGAGGCTCATTCTTTTGCTTCCCCTTACCATTTGTAGCTTTGGGTCCTCCAGCAACCAACGCTTGATCTTTGGAAGATATGATGATCCCCATTTGGACCAATTTGTCATGCTCATTGGTGAGAGACTCAATGAAGGAATTGAGAGTTGGAATCTTCCAATTTGGTGTTGTGAGCTTCCCGATACGAAAGGTTGATACAAATACTGAGTAATCAGTGCCAAGTTTTGAGAGGATGGAAAGGATGAGTTGATCATCCTCCTTCTCAACTTTACACAGCTTCAACTGGAGCACCAGGTGCTTGAATTTGGTGAAGAAATCATTCAGAGTTTCAAAGTTGCATGGGTGAAGAGAAATCAACTCATTTTCTAGCTAATAGATCCTTAGGCCATCTTTCTTATCAAACAGGGTAGCAAGTTGATCCAAAATATCCTTGGGAGTCTTCAATCCATTGATGTGAAAGATAAGATCTCTAGAGATTGAAAGGCACAAGAATCCATATGCTTCATCAAGATTATTCCAGTATTTTTATTTGTCAACATAATGAATCAGCTCTACCTATGTGTCCATTGTGACTTTGTAGATTATTTTGGAGCTAAGCTACATCTACATGTCCTCCTTCCACTTATGGTAGTTGAAATGAGTGAGAAGCTCCACAGAAGGGGCCATTATGCTACTGTAGTGAATGTAGTGAAGGAGATTGAAAAACCTGTAAATCACTCAAAAAAGACAAAGTAAGGTCGATAGCCTGTAGTTTTGGAATTTTATTCAAATCCAGCTTAGTCAATCAAGCTAGATTGATCAGCAATTCCTTTGCTTATATTTATGTTGTAAATTCTCTACATCTGGTGCAGTGTTGGAGGGAGAAATTTTGCTCAAAATTTTTGATATAGTAGGAAATCTGTCAAAGGAGAAGTTCCTTGTCTTTTTGAGGCTTTGATACCATGTAATTTTTTCTATTACAACAAAACCTATAGATGTTGATGAGAATTTGAAACCCAGCATAAGGCCTTATCGTCAGGGAATTCCCAGAGGTGCGAAGGTCATACCACGTGGAGGTTGTACCGATACTCCAACACCCCACCTACGACGTAGCTCAAGGAATTGAACCTGAGACCTATGCTCTGATACCATGTTAAAATTGAGCTTATAGGAATCTATGGACTAAGGAAAAACTCACAAATAGATCTCACACAAGCAATTTTACTCAAAATATGATATGAAACAGTGCAATAATTATTTGTAGCTATGTAAGCTTTCATTAATCAAAAGTGAAAAATGGATAATTAATCCAATGTAATACACTGGTATTAATAACCATTCAATTCGAATACATGAGAGAGAAATTCGAATTGATTGAATCAACCTAACTAAATGGATAACTGGACATATCTAAATCACTATCGGAGCGTAACTAGTTAGCTCCAGTTGTCTAAATCAGTGCCTCGGTCAGTTAGAATCAGTTAACTAGTATAATTGAATGTGGTAGGTGAGGAAAGACACAATACCACATGTAGTTAATCAATGAATGGCTCTAACTGAGTATAACTGGATGTAACTGAATTTAATTGACTCCTAACTAGGCTTGACTAGTCACCAATTGAACTCAACTAAAGGAGGGTGGTTTCGACACTCCTAGTGGCTCCTAAATTGTAGGGATTGGTCTAGGAGGTGCCTAAACTGATGCATGCAAGTGCATTCAGTGGAAGTTAGCCTCAACTAGGGTTCCCCACACTCTAGTTACTGGTAGATGTGGCCCAATTAGGCCATGTGGACCCAATGGTGCTAGTGACTAAATAAAGACTGAAAATACTCCTAATTTACACATAATTGACTAAATTAGACAAGGGAGGATTATAATCCTAAAAGGGACAAACTAAGGCTTTAGTTTTGCTGAGACGACATCATCAATCTTAGAAAAATCAAGATACAGTCTACCTCTCCCTAGGGTGGCGCATTTTCTCCACCTATCAACTCTATTAGGGTTTTCATTGAGAAATTAGGGTTTCTACATCAAACCCTAGGTCATCCAGAAGGAGGCCACCTATAAGTTATTTTCTTCAAGTAAGTAATTTTCCTTCTTGTTCCATTTGAAGTTCTCATTATATTAAAGATGACAAAGAACACCAAGCTAGATGAAAAGCCTGAAGGTGTTGAAAACTTTAGAGCATGGAAGTATAGGATCATGCTCATCCTACAAGAAAATTATCTAGACAAGTTTGTAAAGTAGGAAGTGAAATAACCAGAAGAAGAAGAGGCCAAGTCCAAGCATAAGAAGTATATGATCATATCCAAAAGGATCATAGCTGACTCCATCAAGGATAACTTGATTCCTCATGTATCCTCAAGGGAAACTACAAAAGAAATGTTTGATGATCTACCCAGTATATTTGAAAGAATAAACATCAACGGGAAGATGACCCTGGCGAATCACCTCAAACTTGTAATAACTAAAAAATTAGAGGCCATACAGTCTTACTTTTCAAGAGTAACTCAAATCAAGGATTAGTTAGAAGCCATTGGTGAGATAGTAGACGAATTAGAAATTATGATGACCAACTTAAATTGGTCTTCCAAGAGATTGGAAAGTTTTTATCCGAGGAATCTATTGAAGAAGGAAACTAACTAAATTCTAGAATTTGTGGGAAGAATGTGTCCAAGAAGAAGAAAGGATAACATCTAGAGAAGAAAATCTAAATGACAATGAAGATCGAGCCTTGACAGCTCATACCAAAGGAAAGAACAAAAGGAAGAGTAATGATCATCCTCATAACACTCAAGGGTTCAAGAAGTTCAAGAAAGACTTCTCAAATTATGAATGCTTCACTTGTAACAAGTTGGGACACATTTCTATCAACTGTCCCACGAAAGTAGAAAGAGTTAAAATGATGAAAATAGTTCAAGCTCATGCTACTGAAGATATTGATCAAGAAGTTGAAGAGGAAGCAAAGAAGGATGAAGACTCTAGTGAAGAATATGTACTGATCTCTACTCTAACAGGATCAATGTCAATAGGAAATGACACCTGGTTAGTAGACAATGGTTCCTCTAATCACATGACAGGTTGCAAGGACTCACTCTCATGTCTTGTACAAAAGGAATCCCAACACAAAGTAATGCTTAGAGATTATTCCCAATATCCCATCAAAGGAATGGGAGAATCATCCTATAATTCGGACTCTGGAAAGTCCATGAAGATGAAAGATGTCATGTATGTTCCAAGACTGAAGAAGAACCTTCTTTCCATTTGATCCTTAGACAGGAGAGTTTTTAGAGTTTCCTTTGTAGATGGAAAAGTCCTCATGTGGCCAAAAGGAAAAATGATAGATGATGCAGTAGAAATTGGAGTTGAAGGAGGAGGAATCTACAAATTGAAGGGACATACAGATTCAACATTAGAAACCAGTAACATAAACCCATGTGACCTATGGCACATAAGTCTTGCTCATATTCACTACAAATCTCTACCAATAATAAGCAAGGTTGTGACTGGTCTACAAGAAATCCAGATAGAACATGAAGGAGTGTGCAATGAATGTGTACAAGGAAAGAATACTAAGAATCCTTATCCAAAAGGTGAGAGTAAAGAAAAAGGGATCTTAGATATTATCCACTCAGATATATGCGGACCAATGCAAACCACTTAATTAAGTGGGTACGTTTACTATGATTCTTTTATTGATGACTACTCCCACAAGTCTTGGATATACTTATTGAAAAAAAAAGGAGGAAGTGTTTGAAAGATTTAAGGAATTTAAGGCCCTAGTAGAAAGCCTATTTGAAAAGAAAATAAAGATATTGAGGTTAGATAATGGAGGAGAGTTCACATCAAATGAATTCAATGATTTCTACAAGGAAGCTGGGATTAAGAGGGAGCTCACCATTCCCTATAATACACAAAAAATTGTGTCGCAGAAAGAAAGAATAGATCTACATGGAAGCTGTGAAAACTATGATACATGATCAAGATATACCAATGTACCCGTGGGTAGAAGCAACCAAAAAAATAGTATATGTACAGATTAGAGTCTCCCACGGTGCCCTTGGGAACAAAACTCCAGAAGAAATGTTTTCCGAAGAAAATCCTGAAATAAGTCACCTAAAGATATTTGGTTGTCCCGTATACATACACATTCCCAATGAGAAAAGAACAAAGCTATATGCTTCAGGAAAGAAGGGATTGTTTGCAGGACATAGTGAGCAATCAAAATCTTATTGAATCTATATCCTAGGATACCATCAAATCAAACTTAATAGAGATGTCACATTTGATGAAGATACAACCTTAAAAAAGTCAAAGAAAGATAAAGAAGATGAATAGGAGAATGAAACTCCCAAAGTTGCAGAAATTCCTAAACTAGTTGGGAACAAAGAATAAATTCAAATGCTTGAGGATAATGATATGACATAACCTCAGTTACCAGAAAATCCACCCAGTGAAATGATTTCTTGAAAGAGAAAACTTTCCCGGGCTCGTTAAGTAATCAAAGAAGCAAAAAGACATGGTGCCCCAGAAGGAACCATTAAAGAAAGAAAGAATCCAAAGTCATACCCCAGTTATATGGCTTTGATGAGTGATCTAGTTGATAAAGAACCAACATGTTTTGAAGAAGCAACAAAGAAAAAGGAATGGGTTGATGCAATGATTGAGGAATACCAATCCATCATAAAGAATGATGTGTGGGAAATAGTACCAAGGCCAAAAGACAAGTCAATGGTATCCTCAAAGAGGATCTTCAAATTGAAGCACCCAACAGATGGTAGTATAGAAAAGTACAAGGCAAGATTCGTAGCTTGCAGGTTCTCCCGAAAGGAAGGAATTGACTATGAAGAGATCTTGGCTCCAGTAGCTAGGTATAATTCAATTAGAACTATCCTTGCCTTGGAATCCAACATGAAGTGGAAGTTACGCCAGATGGATGCAAATAAAACCTTTCTAAATGGATTGATAGAAGAAGAAGTTTATATTGAACAACTGCAAGGTTTCGAGACTGACGATCAGGAAGCTTATGCATATAAACTTAAGAAATCATTGTATGGACTAAAAAAAGCACCTAGAGTATGGTATGGAAGAATCAATGGATTCCTGCTGAGTTTAGGATTTACTAAGAGTAAAGAAGATTCTAACCTCTACTATAAGATTGAGGGTGATGGGCTTATGATACTACGACTATATGTGGATGATTTATTCTTGACAGGGGAAGATAAGCCCATCAATGAAAGTAAGAAGAATCTTTCTACAGAATTTGAGATGAAAGACCTTGGAATGATGCACTACTTTCTAGGTCTTGAAGTATGGCAATATCCAGATGAGATTTTCCTGAACCAAGGAAAATATATAGTAGAAATCCTAAAAATATTTGGGATATTAGATTTCAAGGCTATGACTACTCCAATGACAACAAAATTGAAATTATTGAATGATGATACTTTGGAAGTTGTAGATGCCACCTTATATAGACAGATTATTGGTTCACTGATGTAATTAGCCAATACAAGACCATATATATGTTTTGTTGTAAAGACGCTAATTCAGTATATGGTGAATACCAAACATATTCACCTAATAGGAGAAAAACATGTGATGAGGTATCTAAAGGGAACTTTAGATTATGGGCTCAGATATGCATTAAATGGTGAGATCAGATTATATGGGTTCATAGACTCGGATTGGGAAGGAAGTGCTAAAGATATAAAGAGAACCTCAGGATGTTGTTTTAGTTTGGGATCGGGAATGATATCATGGTTCAATAGAAAGCATACCATTATTGCACTTAGCACATCGAAAGCATAAGAAATTGTAGCTTGTTCATCCTGTAGCGAAGCAATATGGATTCGAAAGATGTTGGCAAGATTATTTCATGCAGATATAGATGTTACTGATATCCTTGGTGATAATTAGATTTCTATTAAGATGACAGAAAAGCTGGTATTTCATGATAAGTCAAAACATATTGAAGTTAGATATCACTTCATTCGGGACATGGTTTAGAAAGGAGCTGTAAATCTCAAGTATGTTCCTCCATAGGAACAAGTTTCATATGTGTTGACTAAGCGTCTAGCTCGTGTAAAGTTTGAATACTTTCAAGAAAAGCTTGGTATAGTCCAAAATGACCTCTCTCAAAAGAGGGAGTGACGATAGATGGAATAAGGATGCAGTGGTGAGTAGCTCATTCTAGAGTAGGGTAAGTCTGGCTAGGATAGTTGACTCAGAAGGGTTAGTCAGACAAGGCCTATTGATCCTAGGGGGATTAGTATGTCTAGCTAGATATGTTTAACCCAAGTGGGTGTGTAAGCCAGGACAAGGCTTGTTGGTCCCTAGGAAGGTCCATCTGTCTAACTAGGCTTGTTGGCTCGAAAGTGTTAGTAAGTTAGAAAAAATGCTCGGATGGATCTACCAGAGAACTCACTGTGATGTTCCTCCAAGATAGTTAGAGGGAAATATGGTTGTTACCGTATTGCTATACTGTTGATTGTTGAGATGTTTGTTTTCAATATCTGATGATTGTTGAGATGTTTGGTTCAGTATTTTTATACTGATGATTGCTGAGATGATAGTTTCAATATTGTTATACTGATGATTGTTGAGATGTTTGACTGATGACTGCTAAGATGATAGTTTCAGTATTGTTATACTGATAATTGTTGAAGATAGTTTTAGTGTTGTTACACTGATTATTGTTGATTGTTGATATGATTGCTAAGATAGTTTCAACATTCCTATACTGATGTAGTAGGTTCAGTATTCTCATACTGATGATTGTTGATTGATGAGATTATTGATAGTTTAAGTATTCCTATACTGATGTGGCAGGTTTAGTATTCTCATACTAATGATTGTTGAAATAATTGTTGATGATTTTGTTTCAATATCTCTATATTGATGATGATGTTCCAACATCTCTATTCTAGTAATGCAGATGATGATCTAGCATTACAGATGATTTTGTTTTTAACACTAACATGCTAATGTTGTTGTTGTTGAAGTTCGGTATTTACATACTGATGATGCAGATGATGATGTTTAAATATTTACATACTGAAGATGCGGATGATGATGTTTCAGTATTTACATACTGATAATGCGGATAACGATGTTTCAGCATCTACTACATATGATGATGTTACAGATGACGGTTCAATGTTTACACACTGATGTTGGTAAGAAGGTGATCTAGAAGATGATTGAGTATTCACATAATGATGTTATAGAAGATGATCCAGAATATGAAGCAACAAATGATGATTCAGTATTCATATACTAATGCTATGGAAGATGATCCAAAAGATGATAGAAGATGATTGAAGAAAATGATTCAGTATTCACATACTGAGATTGTAGAATATGATCTAGATGAGATCAATGATGAAGAAGTATGATGATGTTCCAAAACTTCCTATGACATATAAAGTCTCAGGTCAATCAGTTGTACAGTTGTAATAGTAGCAGTTGCTACTACGATTGAATACCTTCCTAGTTAAGAGGGAGTGTTAAATTACTGTAACTTTGGAAGATATTACAGATCTATTGATTGTATTCCTCGTTTGGGATATGAGTTTGGTCTTGTTAGAGTCATTTAAAGAATCAATGTAAACCTCTGGATGTAATTCGGGTCAATAGTACCCAAGTGTCAATATAATAAATCTTATTTGTGGTGTCCAGTTGGACAAGTCGGCCCAGTCAGTTAGAGAATTCAGCCATGTTCGGTTAGAGGTAAAGAAAACTGAAGAATATAAATAGGGAGGCACTCCCCTTCATTTGTACTCACTCACTCAAGTTGTTTTGCAAGAGAGAGAAGAACTAGTGCGCCAGAAAGAAGTAGTTGTCTGGGTTTTACATTGCTCTGGTTGATATCTATACTGAGGAAGTTTTGCAGGGTTTTCTCCCTTGTGGTTTTCCTAAGGAAAATCTGTGTGTTCTTGTGTTCTTATGTTTATGTGCTTGTTGTTCTTTTAGTGATATTCTAGTGACTATTTGTTTTAAGATATCATCTAAGAAAATTATGAAAACCTAACAAAAACTATTGATGTTGGAACATTAAATTAACAGAACATGAAGAAAAAAAAACTTTATTATATCTTGCCAAACAAGGATTTTAATTTTCAAGAACTTGTTAACAACCATGATGACTATGTCATGATGATGGCATGCAATTATAAGTACGTCTACAAAAAATTCCACAAAAAATATACTCCTATAATTGCAAAGTAATGTGTAAATGTGTATAAATTTTTGTCTCTTATTAGTTAATTTTGTAATGGGTTGAATAGGATAGTCCCAACAAGGGAGTAGGTTTGATGCATAATTTAAGTTTCCAAGGGTGATGTCTTAGGCTGAGTTTAAAAGTACATTGCATTCAAAAGCTGAGGTAATAGGATGGGAGGCATGCAATTAAATAAAGAGGTTGACATGCTTTAACGTAATGGGTATTATATGCTGTAATTCCCTCCTATCCTTCCATCCATTGGTTCGAATCATTCCAGTGGTAAATTGCACTAGGTTATACATGTAGTGTCAAGGTTGTAGACCAACCTACCTCACTTGGTATGATTTCTAGCTTTGCATGTAAATAGATTGGATGCATCTGGCCTTGACTAACATCTGGAACAATGGCTTGAACTAGATTTGTTTCCTATCTTTACATAATTGAAAGGTAAAATGATGTGTCTGCTTGACCTCCTCACCTCTCATCTAAAGTGTTGTACTATGTGCTAATGCTATAGAGTTGTGTGCTTATACCGTCTCTTGACCTCTCATCTAAAGTGTTGTACTATGTGCTACTGTTGTAGAGTTGTATGCTTGTACCGTTTTAACAACCATGATGACTATGTCATGATGATGGCATGTAATTATAAGTATTCCTTAAAAAAATCCATGGAAATACACTCCCATAGTTGCAAAGTATTGTGCAAAATGTGTATAAATATGTGTCTCCTATTAGTTAATTTTGTAATGGGATAATAAAGATAAGTCTCATGTATTTCTCAATATCCATAAAAAACTATTTTTGTAAACCTAGTAGAGTTATATGGTTGATAAAATTACTTTTTAAGTTGAAGTAGCATTCTTTTCATATAAGGTTTTCTCACTTTGCATAAGGTTTTCACTTTCCGGTACTAGTCTGCAACTTTCCAAAGGAGTACAACATATTTTGTAGGGGTAGCAATCTACATTTGATTTTACTTAGAGGACATCTTGGTTTATTAATAGAAATGTTGGGTTTATAGAGCTAAAAGCATGCTCATTGTTAGTCACTTCAATCAATTTACTGTTCATTCTATTGAAATGTGAGGCTTATGATTCATTGGTAGATGGAATTATTGAAGATTAATCACCCACTTCAAATGGATTTCATCAATTTTCAACTTTTTTAGCATCTTCATGAACTATAAATAGTATTTGTGGTTAGAATGCTTAAAACCAATATATAAATATATAAAGTACATGTGGATATTCCAATGGAATAGTTTTTCACAACAAATTTTGTAACTTTGTTCAAACACTTTGTCATGTAAAAATTTACTGAATATTTAGGTTTAATAATACTATCTTAACACACACAATACTAAAATAAACTTAGACTAGAATAAAATAAGCTAAAACAAATAACACACCTTCACACAAAGAACAGAAGATGTACTTTGGGAAACCCAATATGGGAAAATGTTAGCCAAATGGTGAGGACTATATCTACCTTTCTTTTTTATTCTTAGTTATAAAATAAAAATACAAAGAAAGGATGACTCACTATAGAGAACTTCCAAAGACAATGTTGCCTATATAGATGCTACAAGGTCTTCTAAATCTTTTGATCTACTCCAATATCCCACTCCCTTGTTGTCACATGACTATCCTACCAATTTTTTTTACTAGGGTAATTGACAACTGAGGTTGGGCTAGTATTGACATGACACAAGGTCCAGGGATCCATTCCTGCTACCACTATACTCCTAGGTTCCCCATACCCGCCTACAAGACATGGGACACAGGTAAAACCATATGGGATTTGATCTCATGACCTCTTTTACAACAAGTGACTTAATATTAAGCGATGCCAATGAGCCACACCCATTCAAGTTAACCATCCTACCACTTAAACAAAGTTTCCATAACTAATATTTTTTAAAATAATTAAACTTAAATTGTTGTACTCGAATCATTAACACATACTACTTATGCAACTTGTGTTACAAGATTATTGATTAACCAAGGAACATTGTCAAAACTATTATTGTGATGTATTCTAGTTGAATTCCCACATTAACATCATTTAGTGCACTGACAATCATCCAATGTCTTTTGTGTATATTGAGTCTAGGTACTTCCCATTCATAGTAAATTTTTTTTGCTAAATCTATCGTATGAAGTGTTGTCTGGTGTGTTAGCAATCTTGTTAGCATACAATTTATCATTTAACAACTTATCCCTACTTATTTCAGCATTCAATGCAGTGGATAAGAGTGCATGACCTCATCCTTTCGGTTTTACACTTGTCGTCGGATTACCTCACCTGGATTTTTGTTGATCACTTGGTTCTTTTTCCAACCTAAATCATATATTTCACCAATACACTAAATCGTTGGGGTTAACATCCGTGTTTACATTTATTTTCAAGCTGAGTTAAGAATTTTAAGAACCGTTTCTAAATTTCATACAAATGAGTTATCATTGAACCAGTTTGAGTGTCTTCTCTATGTGGCATATAATTATTCATATGTGGCATATAATTATTCATAGACTCCTCTTTAGAAACTTCACAACAACAATCCTAGGTGTTATTCAGTGCAAGTTTCGAGAGTTAATAGAGTACAATCCAGGTTCAAGTTTCTTGGTTGATTTGTTCAACAGATTTTTTTCCTTGCTCTCCAGAGCCACCTTGAGTACCCCCTTGGTCTCTTTTTTTCCAATATTTTGTATTCCTCCCCCTTGGGTTTCCCACTTCTCTAGATTCTAGGGAGTTGGCTATTATGAGGTTTTAAAAATAACTTATCAATTATCATATGACTTTTCCAACATTTATACAAATGTCCATTCAAACTCTTCTTCCCCTCTTTTACCGTAACATTGTATTCTTTTACTCTTTCTCATAGATTTTATCAGTAATTCTCCTATCCATAATAATTTAATCAATAATAAATTCAAATGAGAGTTAAATCATATTACCAATATCAATGTTTTCCACCTCATGCTCAAACATAAAATATTTAAATAAAATGTTAGGTGGGTATTTGGGATGTCACATCCCCCCCCTTCAAGTTCAACACCATCTCGGTGTTTGAAAAATAAATTATGTCTCTAACATATTACTATTGGAACAAGGATGGATATGTTATCCATGTCTTTTCTTCCATATCCAATGTGGCCTCCTCAGGTTCAAAGTGCTTCCATTGCACTTTTACCTAAGTGATGGTTATGTTTCATAGAAACACTTATTTCATGTCGATAATACATAGGGGTTCTGGTTGAAACTCCCGTTTTGGTTCCACTTGTATGAATTTCCAATAAATAATAAGCTTAGTATCATATGCATACTTTTTCAATAAAGACACATGAAAAACATTGTGCACTTTGATACTAGCTAGCAAAGCTAGTTGATAGGCCACTGGTCCAATTCTGACCAGTATCTGAAATGGTCCACAAAATATGGGAGCAAGCTTGGAAGATTGTTCAAGTTTCAAAGAGATTCTATTGGGCCTTACTTTTAGATATACATGACCACCTACAACAAAATATTTATGTGTTATTTTTAAATATGCATAACTTTTCTGACTATCTTGAGTTATTTTTAGATTTTGTTTGGATTTATTAACTCCCTACTCCATTTCCTTGAGCATATCCAAACCAATCATTATCCTATCCAATGGATTATCTAAACTAAATGGTGTATTACACTTTCTTGCATCCAAAATTTCAAAGGGACTCATCTTAGTTTATGTTTGATCTCCATTGTTACATGCAAATTATACTAGATATAGGATACATGTTATGTTTAATCCTTGTTCCACTTGTCCCATTCATGATTTTTCTTAAAAAATTAATTTTTGAAAGTTTTACAAGAATCAGTTACTTAATTGTTTCTTGGAGGAGGAAAGCATAAAAAGGTTGTTGATCGAAGGAAAGAGGTTTAATGATCCCCATGTTATGGTATGTTGAGAGCATAACACTTAGTTCCTAATTCTGTAATTTCAAGATTATGTGATGTGTTTAATGTCTGACATATGTGTGATAGAAAGAGTCTTAGCTAAGTGGTAAATTGTAGATTTAGAATTAATAAGTGCTATAAAGGTAAGATTGCTTACCATTTACTGATGATATTATACAAGGTTTTCTTGTAACTTGCCATTAATTGGTTACTTTGGTTGCAATGAGCCATTCCAAATTTTGTTCATTTCTGTTTGATTCTACCTGAACAACTTTATTGATCCATATTTTATATTGAACGTATCACTACAAACTGGTTAAGTGGTTTGGAAAGGCTCCTCAGTCGTGAAAGGACAAGTCTTTGTCCAAGAATAAAGACAATCTATTGAGTGTAATTTTGAAGTAGTGATTAATATAAAGATCTTTTGGATGCCATATTTTCTTTCTTTCTTTTTTAATTATCATATTCCTTTTATTAGTTTCTTATGTATTATTTTTTATATTTCTTTCAAGCTGCACAAATGATCAAACTCTCTTAATGTTGAATCATATTTGTACTTGGAATTTAACTAGTTGTTTATGTAAATAAGTCTTCAAGTTTTGATTAGGTTGTTTATTATTACCTAGACATGTTCACTATCACATCCCCATACCCCATAATGAGGACAATTTAAATTTTTTTCTTAAAGAACCTATTTGTTCTCTTGATAAACATTGGGTATGGATGTTAACTTATTATCCAACCTTCATATCAGGCTTAGAAACACTATACTAGTCTTTCCACCTTTCAATTATCCATTCTATGTCTATAATGGCCATTTCTGAACTAACCTTGCCCTTTCCACACCTCCGCTTCTACAATGGCGACCTTAGAAGTTGGAAATCAGAAATTCAACATTTCGACGAATTGTTCCTTCCAACCTTCCGCTTCCACACTTTCACTTTCCTCCTTCTGACCTCGGAAGTCAGAAATCGGAAACATAATGTGTGAAGAAAAATTTAACGGCCTTTCTACCTTCCACACTTTGAAACTCAGAAATTGGAAACTCAAATGTGTGAAGAAACATTGAACGACCTTTCCGCCTTTCTCCTTCCACACTTACGCTTTCCATCTTTCCGCTGCGGAACTCAGATCACGGAAACCCAATACTCAGCCTTGATGAACTTTCATTCTTCTGCCTTTCACCTTCCGCCCTTCCACTGTGGAACTTAGAAACTAGGAACTTAAAATTTCGACTTAAATTTCATTGTCCTTTCAACTTTCACCCTCCGACCTCAGACTTCAAAAATTAGAACATTAACTTCGACAGAGTCTTTCAACCACCGTTTCGCCTTTCTCCCTTCCACCTTCCATACTTCGGAAGTTAGAAAACTATCAAATGACGGAACATCTATCCTCATTTCTGCCTTCCGCATTCTGCCTTTCTGCCCTCCAATGTGGAACTCAGGAATCGAAAGACGAAGTCTTTACCTTAACCTTTTCTTGGATTTCTACCTTCTTCCTTCCGCCTTCTGCAACCAGATCCCAGAATTCAGAAATCCCACATTCTGTGCAGATGGAATTTCTTTTTCCCACCTCCCACATTCCACCTTCCGCTACAGATCTCGAGATGTGAACCAAAACCTTTCTACCCAGTTTAACTACTCCTTTTTGGCTTCCTTCTTTCTCCTTTCCTAGGCATATTTCAAAGGGTAGAAACATTAGTTCAAGAGCATTTTAGCCTCTGTAATAAGCTTCCAGCCTCCATGAACTTAGGAAAAAATGCATAAAACCATCTAAGGAAAAAAACATAGACAAAATGTAGGAAATATACACAAGTAAACATCTACTTCATCATCATTAAGCATTCAAACATGAACATAACAATTGATAGGAAAATACATTACATAAACAACATAACAAGAATACTTAACTTGAAGGATGAAGTTGTCCTGTAACTAGTTATGTAGCTGCAATGTTCCACCCAACCATATGCCAGTGTGTTCTTTAATCTCTCAACACCACTAGAACCCTCAAGCTGCGCATGTCTCCACAAGGAATTAGGGAACACCAATCTCACATACAGCTAGATATTTTTAACACACAGTCAAGCCAACACCTAGTTGGGCTTATAAGAATGTCCATCCAAGCAAACATCTAGTTGGGTTAATAGGCTGCACGATTATCAATCCAACACTTGCATTAGGGACCAATCAAGCCAACAGATGGGTTTATAGGCCCCAAGACCAAACCATCTCCCACAGTTGGGTTAATATCCTATCCAACCAAGGATTACACACAAGGCCAATGCAAAACAAGACTCATCCAAACCAATATCCAATTGGGTTAATAGGCCCCAAGTCCAAGCCAATATCCCTTGGGTTTACAAGCTGCTCAGGTAGTGGAAAGGTAAAATCATTAGACTAGTGGCTCACTCAAGATCTAATGACACCTTGACAAGATCTATCTAGCCTGGCATCCACATTACTTGCATCCCAGCACAAGGTAGCATCCCTTTCTCTGCTCAATAGTCCCTCAAGTTATTCCTCCCTTCTAGTGCTCTTCAGGGAATGCAGTAAGTATATACCAGCCACTCTTATCTTTTCTTGAGGTTACTTCTTATGCTAGGTTACAATTCCATTCCTCTTCTCTTCCACTCCTCAGTCTTGCATACCAATCAGACCCAGAACAAGGGTGCACAACATAACAACCACACTATGGACCAACAAATAGGATTTCTCACTCTGTAACCAAGAAACCCACTACGGAAACACCTTTCGAGAATCAAAAGAATGAAATTGAACCATCCAAACCATGAACTCCTTCTCTCTTGCTCGACAAAGGAAACCACTTCCAGATAACTCATTCTGTGGTTTTAGGCAGTGAACGAACCTGACGACAGGATTAGGGATGGACAATCACATAAAAAAACCATGGCTTTGCAACACAGTTGAATGCACAATGTGCATGAGAATTATAGAGAGCTTGAAATGGTAGAATGAGTGAACTACGACGGAATGGTTTGCATGACTGATAGAATGACTGAGGAGGAGTGAAAAAAAACCAAACGCAATCTCCTTTGATGGACAAGGTACACATCATGTGCTTGTTTCCTGTAGAAGCAAAAGTGCAACTTCCCCCAGGTTGCAGGTTGGCGCAGACTGGAGTCTGCCATGCCTTGCACTGCCCCAGGCATTAAGTGCCTCATTCGATTTCTGGAAGGAATTAATGATTGAGTGCAGGGACAAAAAGGGTAGCTGAGGTTCAAGGTCTTCTCAATGACATTTGGCTTAACCCTATAGGCTCATAGGTTTGACCAACTACCCCCACCCTATCCCTTGTGAAATCGTGCCCCAATCTATTTCATGTTGCAGTCCCATAGCTAGTTGTGGCATTTTATTAAATTGTGCATTTTCATGATATTAAAAAATGCTCCATGCTTTGACTAACACACTAACCATAACCTTAGGCATCAACCTTGATCGCTTATATACAAAATATCCATCAATGGCAGAGCCTTGGCCTTGAGCTCCTTGCCATGATTCATACTATATATATACATCATGTACACTCAAAATATCATGGGGTCAAAACCAGGGTGTTACATTCCCCTCCCCCTTCAATTAGAACTGTCCTTAGTACTTACAAAATGGAACAAAAATGTTACACTGAAATTATCCTCAGTGCTCTGCATAGTTGAACAAAAATGGATGTGCCAATCGCATGGAATCCTCCAGCTCCCAAGTAACCTCTTCAGGATTGTAGTGCTCCCATTGCACCTTTACATTCCCCATGGCTTGGTTCCGAAGAATGGTGACATTCCTGTCGAGGATGCACATTGGATCGATTTGGAACACTCCCTCTAGTTCCACCTGGATTACATCCCAATTAATCACATGGTTAGGGTCATGTACATATTTATTAAGAAAAGAAACATGAAAAACATCATGAGCTCTAGTGCTAGTAGGAAATGCAATTCTATATGCAACTAGCCCTATTATTTCAAGCACTTCAAAAGGCCCACAATATCTAGGGGAAAAATTGGCGCAACTTTGAAGCTTCAAAGAAATCTTCTTTGCCCTCACTCTCAGATAAGCATGATCCCCAACAAAAAATTCTTTGTGCACTCCATGCTTTTCAGCATAGCTCTTCTGCCTGCCCTGGGTTTCCTTCAGATTCTTCCTGATCTTTGCAACCTCTTGCTCCATCTCCTTGAGCAATTATGGCCCAATCACAATCATGTTCACAATATTATCCCAAGTCACAGGTGTCCTACACCTTCTGTCATATAAGGATTCATATGGGCTCATCCCCAAGGATGCTTGCTGCCCATTATTGTATGGAAATTCTACCAAGTGTAAGTAGTCTTCCCACTTGGTTGGGTTGTCCATCGCATACATGTGAATCATGTTTTCCAGCACTTGATTCACCCTATTTGTCTGACCATCAGTCTGAGGATGGTAAGCAGTGCTGAAATTGAGCTTTGTACCCAAATCTGCAAACAACCCCTTCCAAAAATTATAAGTGAACTTGACATCCCTGTCAGACACTATTTCCTTAGGAAATCCATGCAACTTGAAAATATCCTTCATGAATATTTTTGCAATGTCATCAGTCTTGTGTGGAATTGATAGGTATAAAATGCTCTACCTTTGTCAACTTATCCACCACAACCATGATAGAATCATGTTTTCCTCAAGTCATTGGAAAACCTGTAATGAAGTCCATGGAGATAAATTCCTATTTCCATTCCATAATTGGAAAATGATGCATCAAACCTACTGGGGGTTGATTCTCAACCTTCACTTGCTGACATTTCATGCACATTGAAATGTATTAAGAAATATCCTTTTTCATTCCTGTCCAGAAGTATTGCTGTAGCTAGGGTTTTCACCCTAGCTTGTGCTGATGAGCACCTACTAAGGAATCTGGAATCCTTAGTAGCAGTTCGATTAAACAAAAAGTAAACCGGAAAGTAAAAACTAAGCTAAAGCAGAAAAAGTAAACAACAGGAAGTAAAAGACAGTAATGAAATATGTAATGGTGTTTTTTATTAGAA
>LPNX010546081.1:122370-202198 GCA_001517045.1 Pseudotsuga menziesii | reverse complement strand
GGCTTTTAGTGGGATTTTCAAGGAAATATGGTAGGTAAATGGACGAATGAGCCATGAAATGGGGTCGATGAGGTAGTTAACCATTTTTGGGTGTTAACAATTGCTTTCTGGCTATAGCAATTGTCTTCTGATATCCTGGATGACTAGAATATGGATCTTGATGGATCTCGTCCAGTAAAACTCTCCTCACATATTCTACATGTGGAATATAAATTCTTCTCTTATAATTAAGAATCCCATATTCTTCCAATTTATATCCCTGATATCCCTTCTCAATATTTTGCTGCTGCCATTTATCCTTGACCTGCACATGCAACTCATCTCCAGTTGTATGATTAACAATCAGTTGTCTCAGATTTGATTGGAAAATACTAAGAGATTCCACATGCATTTCATGCACTTTCCTACTGAGTGCATCAGCCACTTTATTCTCCTTCCCCTTTATGTGCTTGATTTCAAAATCAAACCCACATAAAAACTCCAGCCATATAGCTTGTCTAGCATTTAGTGTTGGTTGATCAAACAAATATTCCATACCACAATGGTTTGTCTTTATCTCAAATTTTCTTCCCATTAAGTAATGCCTCCACATCTTGAGAGCATGTACTATGGCTACAAGTTCTAAGTCATGAGTGGAATAATTCTTCTCATGATCTTTTAACTTTCTAGATTCATAACATACCACATGGCTGTCTTGTATAAGGACTGTTACAGTTGATTTTACCACACATGGTAGATCACATATTTATGGCTTTCTCTGTCCCTCTACAGACTCTTTGGACCCCATGGACTATTTTTGTACCCTTTATGTTTCCAATATCATCCCTAATAACACATGTTATTTTCCATACGCGACTTTTAAACTCATTCTCGCATATATACATGGATATGACACTTAAACCCGCATACATCGGGATGTGTCCAAAAGGCCAAATAGTTTTGGATTCTTCCTTGATGTGGATCTGAGTCACTTGTCTCTTGGCCTTCCATATGCCTTGAGATCACTCGGATTTTACCTTCCATTACCCCATTGAAGCACTCTATAAGGAACCCTTTGGATACATTGAAAGGAGAGGAATTAAAGAGCAAGAAAACTATAGTCCATTGTTTCCATAGCTTATACTTGAGTATGCATCCCTTTGTCGCTTGGAGCACTTGGTGTTCTTCTCAAGCTTTCCTTTTCTTGTGAGCTTGCTATCAAGATATGGAGGATTGAGGTGGTGGAGGCCCAGGTGGAGGACTCAGTTTCTCCGATTCGCAGATGTGCCGACAGAGGTTGTCATTCTTGTAATATCTGATTTATATTAATAGAAATATATTTTCCTTCCCAATGATGTGCATTTAAATGAATATTGAATCCATGGATGCTTTTAATTGCTTATACCACTACAACAAAACCTTGTGATTAATGTCTCTTTTAGCTTCCTTTTTAGCGTCCACTATCACTTTTAGTGTATTTTTCATCATGTTTTGGACAAAGTGGATGCTTTTCCACGGGATGGCGCTTTTAATGGCATTATTTGCATCTCTTTTTAAATTTTGGTACTATTTTGGATGCTAATTAGCATCCCAATTGGCGTCCTTATTAGCGTCCCAAATAGCGTACCAATTAGCATCCCAATTAATGTCCCTTTTTAAAAATTGGCCCTATTTTGGATGCTTATTAGCATCCCAATTAGTGCCCCAATTAACATCCCAATTAGAATCCCAATTAGCTTCCCAATTAGCATCCCAATTATCGTCCCTTTTTAAAAGTTGGCGCTATTTTGGACGATAATTAGCATCCCAATTAACGTCCCAATTAGTGTCCCAATTAGCATCCCAATTAGCATCCCAATTAACGTCCCAATTAGTGTCCCAATTAGCATCCCAATTAGCATCCCAATTAACGTCCCAATTAGTGTCCCAATTAGCATCCCAATTAACGTCCCAATTAGTGTCCACAAAAGCATCCCATATAATGCCAACAATAACTTCCAAAAAATGTTGTGAATAACATAGCACCATATATTAATCCAGGGTTAGCAACAGAAATTGCACCATGAATTTCAGCAAGAAAAACATTCAACAGCGTCAAGTATAGAGCCAGGGATTATGCCTAGAAAACATCCAACATAGCACAAGGTATAGATCTAAGTATAGCACCTGGAATAATGCAAGAAATTTTGAAAGGAACTGCACTAGGAAATGCACTAGGTTTACAGCTAGGAATTGTGTTTGGAAAACGTCAGACATAACGTCAAATATATCAATGTCAATGATCATGATTCATGTGATAGTACTTTTGTATATTGATTTATCATAGTGGCACCTAAATGATCATAATCATGGCACTTTTGGATCTTGATTATTCCTAATGAGGGGTAAATTAGCTTAATGTCACCTAAGTTGCTCTAATGGAATTTGAGTGTCCCCAACAACATTTGATAGGCCCTAATGGCCTATGATTTTCCCTAACAACATGATGATGATGCATTATGATAACTATGATGGAGCATATGGATATGATTTGATAAGTATAAGACTATATCATCCATTGTTATGAGGTAGTATGGCTCCTTGCTCATTATTATTGCAATTATATTGATGATGACATTGATGAGGACTACAAAGATGACAATGATGTTGATATATTGTATGATGATGATGACAATGTGGATGTGGATGTCAATGATGATTATGCATGTGGTATCAATTTTGAATCCTAATTGATTCTAATGGCACATACATGTCTGTAACAACATCTAAAAAACACTATTATCATCGAAATGGTTGTAACTGTAGAAATTCATGCCAGCAATAGATTAATTTTACCCACAACAATTATCAATTGATCATGCAAAATTGCTAACAATGGAGACTGAATATGGAGCTGTAACACAAAATTATATTAACTAAGTGTACAATAGCCAACCCTGTAATAACATAGGTTGCTGAATATATAGAATACATCAAGAGATCGAATGCATAAGGAGGCATCCAAAACTAGCATAAAGCAGGCTTACCCAAAATAGGCAAATCCCCCATAGGTGTAAAAATATGATCCCAAATCTGTCATGAGGCTCATGAATTGGCAAGGGTGCATGGGAAAGCTAATGAGTGGTGGAATGGCAGCTCATACATACTTTTGCATGGAGGAAAGAGTGGAGGATGAAAGGGGCAAAAAACAAGTTCACCTCACCTAGTCTTGCTTTCCTATGTGCCTTAAAACACTGAAAAAGCAGGCAATAAAGCAGAAAAAGTAGAAGGGCGCCTAGGAGGCCAGGAATAAAGTAGATTTGATTCCTAAGGCTTTCCCAAGCGCTACATGAGTCAAAGATGGCAAGTTTGACCTCTATGGATAGGCAATTAGCAACTTGCACATGGTGGGACTCATGAACTAGGCAAATAAGACAAAAATAAATGAATTAATGTCTAAGTGGGTAATACTATGGGTTTGATTATTCTAACACCCCCCCCTTAATCCTGACTTTATGAGTAATAAATAAAAAATATAGGGCATAGTAACAAGGCTTAGTCACCCTTTACATACTGCAAGTCCATATGAAACAAGGAAAGAGGAAAAACCAACTTGGGAAAATCCTCCCTTAAACATGGACTGCAAAACAAAATTGTAGAATCTTGTCTCCACTCATGCCTTTACAGCATGATCAGCAATCCCTAGCAGTGATTTGAGATTGCTGAAGGTCTTCTCACAAAATACTTTGGTGAAGATATCAACTACTTGTTCTGAAGATGAACAGAAGAGTAGGTGAATGGTGCCATCATGCACAAGCTCTCTGATGTAGTGCATGTGAATCTCAATGTGTCTGGTTCTCTGCTTCTGAACTGGATCTTTTCAGATTCGAATGGTACTCTGGTTATCACAATAGATGGTAGTTGAGTACTCAGGTTCGAAACCACACTCTCCAAGTAAACCCTGCAACCATAAACACTGAGTTGCTGCATTAACAACTCCTCTGTACTCAGCTTCTGTAGATGAGAGTGCAATGGCACTCTGTTTCTTGCTTGACCAGCTGATTGGCCCTTCTGCAAGCATGAACACATAACCTGAACTGGAATTTCTGTCTGTGCTATCACCTGCCCAATCACTGTCAGTAAATCCAACCAAATCAAGGTCAGAATTGGCTTTATAGAAGATCCCTTGTGTCCTTGTTCCCTGAACAAAGTTAAGGATCCTTTTGGCTGCTTTCCAATGGATTTCATGAGGCTGATCCATGAATCTAGAAGCCACACTTACTGCATAACAAAGATCAGGTCGAGTATGTGTCAAATACAATAAACATCCAATCAATTGTCTATATAGTGTATTGTTTACCATCGGTGGAGAATCATCTTCCTCCAGCTTCACTCCTAAAAGGAAAGGAGTTTTGCTTGCTTTGCAGTCTTGCATTCTGAATTTGATCAGCAAATCCAAGGCATACTTGGACTGGTGCACCTTTATTCCAGCTTTGGTTTGAGCAATCTCAAGCCCCAGAAATTGACTTAAGAGCCCCAAATCTGTCATGGAGAAGGCTTGGTTCATAGCTCCTTTTAAGGATGCAATCTCAGCCTGTGAGCTTCTTGTAATGAGGAGGTCATCAACATATAACACAATGATCATTAATGAACCATTAATAGACTTCAAATAGACATTTGGATCTGATTTGCACCGAACAAAATTCAGAGATAGCAAGAAGCTATCTATCTTGGCATACCAAGCCCCGGGGGCTTGCTTTAGCCCATACAATGACTTTCTCAACCTGCACACAAGAGAAGTGTTAGTAGAAAAACCTTGAGGCTGCTGCATATATATCTCCTCAGTGAGATCTCCATTCAGAAAGGCACATTTTACATCCATGTGATGTACCTCCCATTGCCTTGAGGCTGCAATGGCTAGAGCTAGCCTGATGGAATCCATCTTTACCACTGGGGAAAAGGTCTCATTGTAATCAATGCCATGAACCTGTGAGTAGCCTTTAGCTACCAATATATCCTTGCACTTCAGTGGTGAACCATCAGCAGCAAATTTGGTCTTATAGACCCACTTACACTGTACTAGTTTTCTCCCTGGAGGAAGATCCACTAGCTCCCATGTGTTGCTCTTTTGGAGTGAGATGAACTCCTCCTTCATGGAAGCTTGCCATATTGGATCTCCTACTGATTCTTCATATGTTTGAGGATCATACTCCACCATCAAATAGTAGTTTTCAGCAAACATAGGATCCTTCATGCACAGACCACTCTCAAATTGAGATCTAGTCCTCCTTGGGTCATTGGGATCCCCAGCTAGCTCACCTGCTGCATGTAGTGTCTTGGCTGCCCATTTAGGCCTTGTTGGGATGTTTGGGTCTGCAATAAACTCATCTCCATCAGAAAAATCAGAATCAGCATGTTCAACAAACTCTTTACTTACTTGTTGAGGTTCAGGTGGTGAAGAGGCTTCACCAATTTCCACTTCTGCAAGGGGCTCTTCTTCAAACTGAACACACCTTTCAATGAAGGCTTTGTTTGTGCTCAAGTTTATCAACTTGTACCCTTTTGAATCTTTAGAGTATCCAACAAAAAGACACTCTTGGCTTTGGGGCTGCAAAGCCTTCCTCTTCTCTGTCGGGATTCTAGCCCATGCCTTTGAGCCAAAAATCCTGAAATGGGTCACATCTGGCTTGTGCCCACTCCATGCTTCGAAGGGAGTCATGCCATCAAGTTGTTTGTGAGGCACCCTATTCTGGAAATAGGCTGCACAGTTGATAGCTTAAGCCCAGTACTTTGGTGGCAAAGTTTTGGCCTCCATCATGCATGTTGCCATCTCCTTCAGTGATGTGTTCTTCCTCTCAGCAACACCATTTTGCTGTGGTGTGTAGGGGATAGAATGCTGCATCTGAATACCTACATATGCACAATAGTTAATAAATTCAGACTTGACATACTCACCACCATTGTCAGATCTGAGGACCTTGAGTTTCCTTCCACACTGGTTTTCAACCAAAGCCTTAAAGACTTTGAATAGGCAAAAAACTTCAGACTTGTGTTTCATGAAGTGAACCCAACAATACCTGGAAAAATCATCAATAAAGGTCAATGCATATTTGGCCTAACTCATGGACATATGAGGGAATGGGCCAGCAACATCACTGTGAATCAGCTCGAGGGGTGCAGAGGTTCTCTCATGACTAGCTTTCTCAAACTTATGCTCTAGGTGTTTTCCTAGGATACAACCTTGGTAGACTCCTTTGAAATTTTTTATCTTGGGCAGCCCTATGACCATTTCTTTCTCACTAAGATCAGATAGATACTTGTAATTTAGATGGCCAAATATTTCATGCCACAACTTGCTGGCTTCATTAGCATGAATGAGAAGAGCAGAGGGGTTTGAGTAGGTAGGAAGTGTGAGAACATGTATACCTTTTGAGCATGATTCGCAACTCCCTTTGCAATGACTCTACCAGTTGAAATCTCTGTGATCTCAACTTCATCGAGGGAGAATATGACCTTCTTAGGAGACCCAGTGTGGGTCATCTGGTACACTGACAGGAGGTTGGAGGTGAGACCAGGGACATACAGCACATTGTTGAACTTACCATGATCAAGATCTATCCTTCCTTTGCCTTTACTTTCAGTGAGAGAGTCATCTCCCAGTACAATAGATGGTCCTTTTGACATATCCAGTGAGGAGAAGGCCTCCTTAGTTGAAGCCATTTGTCTTGAAGCTCCAGAATCTATGATAAAACTGGGTGAGGTTGATGTGCCAGCAACTAGAGCATGAACTCTCTCTCTGTCATCAGAACTTGATCCTCCTTCTCTCTTCTTTGAGCTTTCTGGAAGGGAGATGCCATTCTTCTCTAGGAGATTGGTCAGCATATCAATCTGCTTTTTCATACAAGAGCTTTCAGTGTGATTTCCCTTCGAACAGTATGAGCACTTGTTCATTTCACCTTTGTTTTTCTTCTTCTGGGTATTTTTCTTGGGACCTTGTTGATCCTATGGAGACTGCTTCTTGTCTCTTCTTTGATCAGGTGGATTTTTAGCTTTCTTTTTGCTTTTTGAATCCACCCTCGAATCTCCAGCAATCAAAGCTTGATCTTTGGATGGTTTGATGGTGCCCATCATCACCAGCTTGTCCTATTCTTGTGTGAGAGATTCCATGAAATCTGTAAGGCTAGGCATCTTCCAGGTTCGAGCTATGAGTTTTGTGGCATAGAAGGTCGAAACAAAGACTGAGTAGTTAGGTCCTAGCTTTGAGAGGATGGCCAATACGAGCTGATCATCTTTCTTTTCGATACCACACTGCTTCAGCTGCAAAACTAGTGCTTTGAACTTGGAGAAATATAGCTGCAGGGATTAAAAGCTACTGGGACTCAGAGAAATCAGCTCATTTTTTATTTGATGTCCCCTCATCTCATCTGTCTTTCCAAAAATATCAGAAAGCTTCTCCCATACTTGATCCGGTGAAGTTAATCCATCGAGATGGAAAAGGAGGTCTCGGGAAATACTGAGACATAGGAGGCCATAGGCCTCATCTCTCCGATTGTGCCATTTGATCTTCTCTGCAGCAGCATTGGGATATTCTTCTATAGCCATAGTCACCCTGTAGAGGCCTTTCGCTCTCAACAAGATCTCCATCTCTACTTTCCATTCAAAATAGTTGAAGGGAGTCAAGATAGTTTTCTGTGAATCCATAGCTTTAGAAAATCTGTCCCGGCTGTCAGTAGAAGGCTCCCAGTCTTGATGTCGAACTTGAAAAAAAATTTTTGAAGGAGAGTAACAACCTACAATGGCTCTGATACCATGTATAAATTCAGGCCAGCAATAGATTAATTTTACCCACAACAATTATCAATTGATCATGCAAAATTGCTAACAATGGAGACTGAATATGGAGCTGTAACACAAAATTATATTAACTGAGTGTACAATAGACAACCTTGTAATAACATAGGTTTCTGAATATATAGAATATATCAAGAGATCGAATGCATAAGGAGGCATCCAAAACTAGCATAAAGCAGGCTTACCCAAAATAGGCAAATCCCCCATAGGTGTAAAAAGCTGATCCCAAATCTGTCATGAGGCTCACGAATTGGCAAGGGCACATGGGTAAGCTAATGAGTGGTGTAATGGAAGCTCATACATGCTTTTGCATGGAGGAAAGAGTGGAGGATGAAAGGGGAAAAAAACAAGTTCATCTCACCTAGTCTTACTTTCCTATGTGCCTTAAAACACTGAAAAAGCAGGCAATAAAGCAGAAAAAGTAGAAGGGCACCTAGGAGGCCAGGAATAAAGCAGATTTGATTCCTAAGGCTTTCCCAAGTGCTACATGAGTCAAATATGGCAAGTTTGACCTCTGTGGATAGGCAATTAGCAACTTGCACATGGTGGGACTCATGAACTAGGCAAATAAGACAAAAATAAATGAATTAATGTCTAAGTGGGTAATACTATGGGTTTGATTATTCTAACACTAACAACATATAAATGACCTTAGCAATTACATGACATGAATCCTAATGTCAATGAGTGATTAAGAACACTAATGGCATATGCGTGACCATAATGACAATGATGACGATGATTTTGTTGTTGATGCACTTAATGTTGACAATGATGATGATGATCAATATGATGTTGATGTACCATATGGGATTTATGATGATGATGACGATGATGACAACGTCGATGTCCACAATGATGATACATGTCATAATACTTCTGTATACTGTAAAACTTAAGATATTGGAGTTAATAACAAGTAATAGAGGTTGTGAGGTGTTGACCATAAAAATATTGTTAGTCATTGGGTTTTACATTGACTAATATGGCCATTGTGTTTAGTAGTTCCCCCACCCCCCCTACACCTACCTTGTAGAAAGGTAGTACAATACCACCTATCATGGTGCTACCAAAATGTCACCCTACAAGGTTTTTTTGGACAACCCCCCCATCCATACCCTCATTTTTACCAAGAAAATCCAAGGCACAAGAAATGGATATCAATCTTAACACAAATTCTAACTTTCTTTGTACTCTTAGGGACATTTTGGTCTTGGTTTAAAATGGAATGAATGAAACAACAAGCATTTCAATCATTCCCATAGTGTTACTTTGAAGAAGTGGATCAAATGTTTTTACATCTTTGGCCTTATAAGAAGACATCTCTCAAGGAAAAAAGTAGTTAGTTATGGTCACTATAGTTGGGAAGTATACACAATGACTATGGTCATTATAGTCACTATAGTTGGGAAATATGCACAACCACCGTGGTCATTGTAGGTCTCACAGGAATATCGTGTTTGTATTATTATGGTGAAATGGTCTCTTGATGATCTTCATTTTGATGCACTATAAGTGGTATCCATCCCATAGTTATGAGTACCTTGGTTGTGGATGCCACACTACTCCTACCACCCTTTAAGAGCTTTGTCCTCTTTCTAATGCCTATCTACAAATTTAACAAGTACAACCAATTTCTCAAGTAGGAATACCATTTGCTGTTTAAATTTAGCTTGGATGTTCACATTACTTTAATCCTATACTAGAGTCTTTTCCCATGGGAAACAATTGGTTTAACTAATCCCTCTGGCTTAAAGGCCCCCTACTTACCAATAATTGACCCATAATTACAATTAATTACACCTATTTAACCCATATCTGACCCTTAATTACCACTAATTAACCCATAATTGACCCCTTATTAACCTCTAATTACCACATCTCATTACCTAATAATTACCCTTAAATGACCCTTAATTGACAACAAATTACCCCTAAATTATCACTATTTAACCCTTAATTACCGTTTATTTACCCATAATTACCCATAAATGACCCCTAACTTTGTGTGGGGCATTAGTCCATCACATAGGACTTATAAAGGGAATTTTTGTCTTGTGAGATGTGGATATGGCGGCCATTTTGGGATGTATAACACCATGAATAAATTTCTACAACTAAGCCATGGGTTGGGATTAACTTCTAGATCCTAAGTTCATATAGTTTCCTTTACATCTCATGGGTCATGTCTAGCACCTCAAACAACCACACATGCCCTACATAGGAAATATTTAGCATATGAGTGAGATATGTCCATCATTTTGAGAATTAACATACCAAGGATGGCTCTCAATTCCCATGCCATGGTCTAGGGATAAAAGGCAAGGCATTAGGCCATAAAATATATTTCTATGGGGCTCACATGCCATGTTCATCACTCAGGGTATCACACATGACCATAATACATAATATTTGGCCTCCAAGTTTGATACGATGGTGATTTAAAAGTTTGAAAGATTTGATATGTTTCTTGGGGATAAGGGCATAGTTTTGTTTATAGTGAAATAACTATATGAATTTGCAATATTTTATTAAAAAGTGAATGATGAAGCTTTTATGAAAAGCTTCTTCATGAGGGTTCGAAACCCTTTAAAGAAAACATATACTAGTTTGTTAGGGTTCCAAACCCTTCAAAGCAAACATATACTCAGCATCTACCTACGCATTTCAAGCATCCAACATCTTAATGGGAGACACTATGCAATTTTGAACTCTGGAATCTCATAAATTAGTTGACAGATCATGTTATTCTCCAAAACCGGAAAGGATGGGCAACAATTTTGGCTTAGATGATGTGTTGGGTGGCATGTACCGCTGCAAGATTGCTCTATCCATCATTGGATAGGGATGATGTAACAACCATCCTGAATATGAGCAAAGAGAAAAACCTAGTATTGGGTAAACGAGTGATTTAGCCCCCATCAATGATGAACTCATATCATGATTGGGACAGTTAACGAGGCTCCTCCTGCAAACTTCTCTATTTACTTCTGCCAAGAACCTTTTATCAGGAATAGAATCATCAGGTACATTCGGACCCTAGGTTGCAAGGTTTTTCTCCTCATGAATTTCATGCATCTCTTTTCTATGCTTTTTCCAAGCCTTAGTACTGCATCCATGCCATTGTTCATGTACAAAATGACACATTTCATCAGGATGAACCCGACACACATATATAGAACGGAAATTTATTTGAAAATCTTCCCATGACATCCAGAAAATCCCGTCTTTTACCAGAGGAGTGTATTTCAATTTGTGCTTTATCCTATATGTCCATTTAGGTGAAGATTCTAACCATGGACCATTCCAATCAACTTCATTTGACCAAGGATTCCTTATCTACACATGCTTATGACCGTCTACCTCACGTACTTGCAATAGTGAATTTTAGGTGAAATTTTCATTCCAAACTCAAATTGGGTCCTATTTTTTTTTGAATTCTTTGGTACCTCATGAGGTATAATCCAATAAGTGTAGTATGGATTTCTTATTTCATCCCAATAGCATATATTCCTAACTGGTTAAATATCTTGTCTACAAATTATGCACTTCATCCTACTCTTAGACACAAAATTTAATGGATCATCAAAATTGTATCAACATGGAGGACCACATTTTGATTTGGTGGTAGTTTCATGTGTGCCACTTCACTACCAGGACCAATTCTTTTAACCAATTCATAGGTGGCACCTACCTAAAAATTCAGTTTGTGCATCCTTGTATCCACTTACATATTGTGAGGAAATAACACCTCTACTAAGTTAGCATTACACACTTAATAATTATCATATCAGCTATCCCTTAAGTTTTATGTAATGGCTAGGAAATCATAATAACAGTCTAGGAGTAGCTAAGAAAATATACACTCATAATCCGGTTAGTCTGATATACGTCACTATAACCAACCGCAACATCAAAGCATGATTTAGGTATGAAGCTAGCCGCAACCTGTCCGAATCAGTCGACTAGAAAGAGCACGACATACAGAGGGAAATCAAAAGGGAATATAAATAAGTGTGCTCCCTAATTAAGTATGACTGAGAAGTAACTAGCAATAATCGTTGAACAAAAATGAAAATACTAGAGACATATCGAAAAATTTACCAAGGTATTAAACCAATTACAACCAAGGGAAAGGGAATAAACTGTACGCCCATCACCAAGAGCACTAAATCCCTTGATTGGGTAAACCCTTGATTGCATTAATAGAATTCTTTAAGGTTATGCCGCTAAAAAAGATTCCACCCCCAAGCTAGGATATGAGGAGAACACAAGGGAAAATAAATATATGTTGTCTCTTACTCTCACACATCACAACCCACATATACGTTGTCTCTAACTCTTAGTCATTCCAACCCATAGTGCTTCGAATGGAGCAAAACCATGCATCTACCCCATTTTATCTTAAAAAAAATATACTTTAGACATCTTATAAAATATTTAATCAACAACAAAATTAGCTAACTTAGTAAAACACAACAAAAGTAAAGTAGTTCCCCTTTTAGAAAATGTAGTCCCTCGATCAATACTCCCCTCTAACCCTTTGGTGTGGGTAAGAGAATATGTTATGGTAATTATCCTATGGAATAATTTGAGTGGTAGACCTTGGCTTGGCTCTTGGAAATTTTAGCAAAAACATAAAATGGATTGCATATTCTTTAATTGCCCAGTCTCTTTGATCACTTACAAAAATTAAATTTGTTGTAGTAGATTGTTGGAAATTGCAAGGATGGTAAACATATATATGGGTAACATATTTTATAATAATAATGGAATAAGAAGCTTCAATGACCAAGATTATGGCTCACACACTCAAAAGTTGCATAAGACCACATGCCTCCCAAAGAACATCATTTATCTCCTCTCCTTTGATAGTTAGTGTTAAGGTTGGTAATACTTTCCATGACCATGGGTAAAATGTGGAGGGTTTAATAAGAGACATATGGAAACAATAAAATATATTATTGCCTAACATACCCCCTTTCTTCCCCTCTCACGGGCTTCTATCCCCCTTGTTCTCATTTGTATTTGTTATTTTCCACATTATATATTATGTTACCCACTTACATAAAAAAATGTACTGGAATAATGTTTATGGTGTAACACCCTCCTGGGAAATTTAGTTACAAAGCATTGGTAGAAAATTCCATCATAGTTGTAGGCAATTATGGTTATTATAATTATTACTAATGAACTATTATTTGTATGGGAAACAACCCTGGGCCAAGGGAGGAGGATTATTTATAATTCTACAAAGACATAGTAGATCTAATTGTTGTTTTATGACCTATTGGGGGACTAGATTGATAGCTTCTCTAAGCCTAGTCTGTGTGGGTCAATGAGGCCAAGAATGTACTTTTATAAAAAAGGGTACTAATTATCATTGTGCCCACCTATTTTTTATTGTGGGCCATTGAAATGCCACTGCCAAGAATGGTACTTGCCTAATTAAGGGGTACTCCTAAGGGATTAGGGTTATAGTAATTTCCCTTGTAGAGGGGCACCACGGGTATGTGTGATGCTTACCTAACCGAGGTATTAATAAAGGCCTTGAGTGGTAGTAATATTCCTACACACCATAACCCTAAGAGGTTTTGGGGATGCTATAAGTCTAGGAGTATTTCCACCATGCAATGGTTGATGACTTGGATGCATCATCCTTGGATTATTCTATGAGTTGAATTTGTTGAGTGATCTATGTTCCTATCCATCACCTCATTGAGCTTGATCCCTACTTGGGGGTAAGCACCTAGTTCGGGTAGCTGCATTGCTTGAGTGGAAAGATGCCCTTTATATGTGATTTCCTCCTAGTGGATAATATGTTTGTGGTATAATAATTTGGTCTAGTGGCTAGTCATGGAAAATGCATATACCTATGGATTTTTTCTCTGCTACAATTATTACTTGATTATGGTTATGATTGTATTTCTTTACAGTTAGAATGGTATTGCTATTTAAATTGTTGTTACTATTATGGAATTAATTACATAGTACTATGGTTCTAAGTTAGACAAAATAATGTGTGTATAGGCAACACTCTCTCTGGAAGGAGAACTACTAAAAATGGTGAATGGGAATTGTAGCAAAACATAAACATGCTAAAAACACAAGCAATAGTGAATGTGTCTATTCATTTCATCACCATATATACATATTTTATTAACAATAATCTAGGGATCAAAACTAGGGTATTACATGTGTAGATCATTATTTTCACCAAAATATTCCTTCCACTATATAATTCAAAAGCAATTCTTCACCATGTCAAACATTTTAAACACAATTATTAAATCAGTCTCATCCATATGGGTAGAGATTCAATACCTCACTTATCTCTTCATATCCATGTTCAAAACTAGGCATTAAATCATGAAAGTGATTAAGGTCTCCCTTCCATGCCATGTGCAATGTCAGATCAACATCAAATATCCTTCCTGAAACTATACATTCATGCCATCAAGCCTTGGGCCACCACATTAAACTCTCCCACTCAACCATAGCTACCTCCTCATCATATAATTTTTTCATTTTTAAAATAATGTGAATGCTTCTCAATATGAGCATTCTATTCTTAATATTTTTATCTTCTCAACACAATCACCAACCACAACTAAATGTGATTCAAATCTCTAAAAATCCATGGTGAATACACATTGTTTTTTCCAAAATATTAGGTAACTCTATACTCCCATCAAGGGCCTAGTGTAGCCTCCTTTCCTACTAGGCATAACATCCTCCATTTTCACAATCTACCTTCTATAGTAGTTTACCAATTTACTCTTGAGCACCACAAGAATTGCCACTCAGGCTTCTCTTCCATGAACACTTATCGATGAACCAAAATTCCCACTACATATTTGGGTCCTTCAACTATGACTATAGGGAAGTGAGCATGTGGTCATCCTATTCCAAAATATTAGTAACCTGCCTCATTATAGATCTAAATTTTGAATATAAATGAGTGTAGATAGAGATGGGTTGAGGAACCTTTTCATCTCTTTGTCATCCAATCAATATTAGCCCCACATACATTGTGTCTTCCATCAAAAACCTCTACATGCTTCCATGAGAACAAACATATCCTAAACATGTTCCTCATGTCACCCCTCATCTTGATTGACACTGCTACAAATCCCATTCTCTTATTGGTGTTGTCCAATCTGTAGATCCCCCATGGGAAACCTTGCCACAAAAACCGCATCAATGTTTCATATGCATGGAGTTTCAAAATACCATTTTAGTATAGGATTCTCTCCACCTAATCCTCACTCATTAGTTGATCATTATTTGTGAAGTGACAACTCCTTCCATGTCTTCCCATAGTTATTGTTGGCCCCTTCATTTTGAGAAAAAACATGCAGTGCCCCTCCCTTATTAGTAAGTGGTTCCAAATAGGGGATACGACATGATAAGACACCTATTTTTGAAGAATCCAAGATAAAAATATAGGCAAAATAAAGGATCTCACCTCACGAGGACTGGAGCAATCATGGCTTAGCGTAGAACAACAATATGTGGAATTTATCTTCCTCATTATCCCTATCTGAATCCCTATAAGAATGCCACTTAACAAAAACTATCCTACTGATAATGCCTAGTGGATCTACCTACCACGGGCTCATGCAACCTTACCCATGAGCAAGGAATTCGGGAAAGGAATATAATTGACTTTTCATACCCCATAATTGAATTTTTTTTGGACAATAATTCTCTCCCATTCTTGCGCATAGCGTCTTAGTCTTGCACTATTGAGTTCAGCAACCCATGGACAGCTTTGAGACAATCCCTATAATTGGTGAGGATGCTCTTCCCAGAACCCAAAATCATGCAAATTGTTTATGTGAAAAATGGCTTAAGCCCATGTCAATAACATACTGTGTTTTTCTAAGAAAACCATTGAAATAATGAGTTCTAAAGCTTCAACCATAATAGCCAGCGCTATAGCTGCTCTTAGGGAAACATCATCCCCACACAAGATCACTGCAGACATAATCTCACTGTGCACGGAGGGATGAATGAAAGAGGCAAAAAAAATATTGAATTTTTTGGACCACCGAGGCATTCAACTCAAACCCATTACCTATAATTCTCTATTACAGATATGCACTAGAAACAAGGCCCTCTCAGAGGGAAAACAAATCTACAAACACATGCTGTTGAGTGGCTTTGAGCCAGATCTCTACTTAAGTACCAAACTCATAAGCCTGTATGTCATGTGCGACAGTCTGCAGGATGCATGCTTATTGTTTGACAAAATGCCAACAAGAAATATCTTCAGTTGGAATGCAATGCCTAGAGGATATATGAGGAATGAAATTTTTCAATAAACCCTAGGAATTTATTACCAAATGATCAGGGAAGGTGTAGAGCTAGATTCTTTTACATTTCCCCATGTTCTTAAGGCATGTACTGCTTTATCTGCTTTGCAGGAGGGCAGGAAGATTCATGATATTAATGTTGAAAGAGGGATTGAATCAGATAATTTTGTGGCCAGTATCCTCATTGTTGTTTAGGGATAAACACCCTTATAACCTAGGGTATTGGGTTACCAACTTACTTCTAAAACTTGTAGACAAATAGCTTTAGCTAAGTATAGAAGGGAAATAGGAAGAAATATTGGACTCACCCGATTAGCGATGGTTGATCCAAGCTTTATCTTCTTCCGCTCTGCTTCTCTCCAAAGTTTTCAGGGATGCACCTCCTTCACCTGCAAAGAGAAAATTCTCCAAGTACAATCTTATGCATGTATATATAACAGGTTAGATAAACAACATATATAGTGCTTAATCAAATATATTCATCAAACCCTAATACATGAAAGAGACTCAACACAAAGTTGGAAGAAGAATTCTCTTTATTAACAATCAGTGAATGAGATAAGTGTACAACCCAACGCCTGAGACAAGGAATCCTCTGCAACCAAAGGACTCTGAGTTCTGCTACTCCAAGACTTCTAAAGATATACCACCAGCATAACTTTTCTCTCCAAAATTGATTAATAAATGCCCTCCCCAAGGCCTCTATTTATATTTTGGGAAATAGAGTAGTTTCAAAGGTTGAGACAGTTGATATGGTTAATGATTAGGGCTCAACTAATCTCCATTAATCATGATTTATATTTTTTAATGTCAAATGGAGATGTACGTGACTATTGATACTGGCAACCTGCGTATGACATGCGAGTTGCTTTAAGGGAAACCCGCATATAGATCTCTACATGGGTTTCAATGGGAATAGTTGCGTACAGTACGTGAGTTGCTAACGAGGATAGTCACGTATGTACATGAGTTTCAATGAAGATAGTCGCATACGCCAATCCACACTTAAAAAAATAATATAGAAAGCTGGTTGAGAGGTAAATGCATCTCATGTCATGCCCATCTATATTGTTTTGGAAAACTTCAATCCTGAAATGTCCTTTTCTGTACCAACATAATGAATTGTCAGCACTCGGACGGAGAAGTGCCATTTGGGTCGATAACAGATTTCCCCTAATGTGTGAGTTCGGAGGGAAGCGATGATCGAAATACATTATAATCATTATCTTTGGAGAACTCAGAAATGCAATGGAGCAGAGGTAGGACCTGAAACAATACATAATAATGTCATATACAAAGTCATATTTGAGGATGCTATGTTCAATATACTGGAACACTAGCTCCTTTACAATATTTGAGTACATCATATAATATAGGTACAAGACTGTGTATATTACAAAGGTGGATCAAAGCCATAATACATAATAATGATGAGTCTTCAAAGATCTAGAAGCTGTGTAAATAACCATAACATGATCTTGCACAACTTAGTCCATGAATGTGAAACTAAGGTATTCATAAACAATCCCAAAGAACCAGTACAATCCAAGCCATGTGAATAGATGTTATTGAAGTCAAGCATGGAGTGGATTCAACAGATTGTCAATCAATAGGTGATAATCGACAACTGAAGCAAAGGAATTCACCAATAGTTAAAGTGAATCCTTAGGTACGATCATAAAAAATCTAGGTCTTCATCGTCAAGAAGTGCTGATGCGGAACCATACTGTGATAAGGAAGGAAATAGATCCTCCAATGGATCACAAGAGTGACTAGGAACTGGGTAAAGGAAGGGAAACACAAGTAGTAATAGATACGACAATGATGGAATCCCGATATAGATCAGACACAGGGTTAAGTCCTTGAACAGTGAGCATGACATAGAGATGACCCAAGGTAGCTTTTTAACTTTACAAATAGAACAACAAAACTTATCTGTCATGTAGGAGACATGATCATATTCCCCAGGTAGAACTGACAAGAGGAGGAGTAAGAAACTCAAAGTAATAACTGAACTGAAAGTGAACACTGAGACATGAGTATCAAAAAAAACAGAGAGTGCTTTGTTGAAGGATGACATGCTGCCACTAACTGAGAACCAAAAGAAAACTTCTTCCTTACCTTCCCTGTTAAAATTTAACGAGTCCAAGAAATTCAACTCGGATCTCTCTTCATTTTTTAACAAGCTTGAAGAGAAGAGGGAATAATGCTTGATAGTGTCACGGATTCGTGGATTTTATGAGCCCAAACTAGTACATGCTCACTCGGTATTTTCATATTTAGAGAGTCTGAAAATTCCAAAGAAGACTCCAGGGGGTCCTTTTTCATCCAATTTAGTCTCCTGAGGTCGGAAAAGTATAAAACATAACCCAGAATAACTCTCTTAACTTCCATAGAAGAAAAGGTCAGACTTTTTCGTACTTAGTTAGGGAGGTATGAAAAAGGTTAAATTACTGCCTACCCAACGCTCCTTCAAGAGAAACATATAGCTTGAGTTTTACGAGTGTGAAGGAAAGCAAGATCACTTGGAAATATCCATTTGAGTACAAGAAATGGGGCTTACAACAATAAACTCAATGCTTTGTTCTTGGTGTTTAATGAGCATGACAAAGACACAAAGTACACTCGGAATCTTTTTCATGTTTAGGTCCAGAGCACGAAAACGAGAAAACTAAACTCATACCGGGAGTTCCTTTTTTGTAAGTTTAGTCCCTCAGGATCTAAAAAAGTGATAAACCTGTATCTCAGAATACTCTTCTCAATTCTGAAGAAAAGAGAGTGATCCTTTCTTGTATTATTCCACATGGTCCGAGAAAGAGATAACCTACCACCAATGTGGATGCCCATTCACGTATTCTTAATGAGCTTGAACGGACAAGTTTACTTGGTAGTCAAGTCTATTTTAAGGAGTTAGACCTGGGCCTAAAGAAACTCCATAAGGGCGGGGATTCCTATAAAGGAATAGCTTGTAAAAAGAGACCAAATGAGGCTCAATTTGGCGTGAAAAATAGCTAAAAAAATTCCCTTGAACCAATGACAGCTGCAGTATGAGTATCAAAAGACAATAAATAGTTTCTAAATGAGGATACTCATAGGAGGGAGGTCCTATCCATGGAAGAACAATGGTAAAGACAATGAACTAATGGTTAAAAATACCATAGTCCGTGGTCAAAATTCTAATGCTAGGTTTAAGATGGAGTACGTATAGATGCATAATGCATGTGAAGCAACAAAAACCATCCTATATGAGAAAAAACAGTTTAAACATGATGATAGACCTGTCACATGGAAAAGAAAATATGGTATTAGTTTTATAAATTATGAACTATAGGGAAAAACCCCACTTGAAAAATAAATTTTCTATAAATAGTACAAAACATAAATAAAAACTCACCATTTGGACTTTTAACCATAGAAGACAAGTTTATACCTCTACCTTCAATTGTTTGGTGTGGACAATTCAATGGACCATTTCCAAAACAGCAAGTGTCAAGTAAGACTACACTCCATGCTCTTTCTTTTGATCCAAGCAATTATTAAAATTGAGCCCGAATTTCATATTTTTAGGAACCTTCAAAAAGAAACGTTGTGTACATGGGTTTTATATGTTAAAAGTCGCATACATGCATTCTGTACACAGGTTCCCCGAAGGACAGTCACGTACAGTATGCGACCTACCTTAAAAGGCAGTAAAGTACTATGCTGCGTGAGGTGCAAAAAAGAATATGTAGGGTCGAAATTCCAAAATTTTATATGAAACTAAGGTTTGAAAATGCTTGTTTATTAGGTTGAAAGATGGTTCTTGAGTGGAGGGAGCAAGAACATGAAGACATGCACCAAGAAGCTCTTCAAGATGCCCCCACCGTGAATGTTTTACATCAAAGTGGGTTATTGAAGTTTTTCTATACTTCACCTATGCGGGCCAATGTCCGCCTCTTAGAGTTCATGATAAATTATTGGGACCATGATTTGTGCATGTTTGACCTTCAAGGTGAGTCCTTGGAGATTACTTCTTAGGATGTCTATTTCATTGCTGGTCTATCACGATGAGGATCTCTAGTAAACTTGGAAGGCACTAGCAGAGGCGGTGATCCTCTTAGTGTACAGAACTATATTAATATATACTGCATGCCAAGCACATAGAAGCGGGGTAATTGCATCCCTATTGTTCACATACGCAACCTTCCTTTGTAGGTGTTGACAAGTACTATAGTGAGGGTTGTAGGGTCATCATCACTGCAACTTGCAACTTGGAACCAGATGAGACTAGCAGTAGATTGTATGCAGGGATCCCTATACGACTGGTGCTCGGGAGTGATCCCGATTATGAGAAAACACCTCTCTAACTATAAAAGAGGCAGAAGAATTTTTTTGGGGTATTCCAGTATACTAGTAGCCTTATTCTTTGAGAGGGTGCCAGGATTGAGTCCTGCAGTGCCACTACCAGTTCATTCTCCTCGTCAACCTAGGCTGAGCAGGTGGGGAGATATTTTCCTCTACCAAGGATTTGGTGGATCGGTGCAGAGTGTCAATGATGATGACTTCTACTTTTGGTGGGAGTGACAATTTCCAGCTTTGGAGTATTTTCCATATGCTGGAATGGATTTCCGTGGTGATACTGACCTCGTCCTCCCTCTAGGAGGAGCATGGGGAGAGTTAAGTAATTTTTTATTTTCAAATTTTCAAATTTTTATGAATTTTAAATATAGATATATATACATATGTATAAGAGTTCTAATCCTTTTAAAATGTCAAAATGCAGATATTGGACCAGTACGCCCTAAAGGGCATCTGTGCATGTATGTGCATCCCGTCTTGGGAGAAGACCAGGGCTTGATTAGGGTTCTCGAGGGGAAGCTGGACATGCTTACCCAGAGAGTACCTACTCTACGGATTGAGCACATCCTAGCCATCATGGAGGAGATCATGGTTGGTGTACCACCTATCTAGATACGCCTTTTGAGGTGGGTAGCCAGAGCAGTACTGGTATACATAGATGCTATTGGGGCTACTGAAGTCGAAGAGGCTGAATAAGCCAAAGCACAGGGTGATTGGGGGGACCAGGGTGGTCCAAGTGACCAGGGTGGTCAAGCTTAGAACTAGGGGAATTTTGATAGGCTTAGATCCATATTTTATATATTTTTTGCATATTATATAGTTATGACTGGATCTGAGGATCAGAGACTTGACCTATCTATATGGACATATATTCACACACACATATATATATTTTTTCCAATTTATTTACAAATTTTTTTTATGTGTTTGCTGTATACCTTTTATGTAAGATGTGTTAAATGCCAATCCAAGATGTAATTAGCGTATGCATAAGTTAATGAATTTTGATTCCTTGGAATGTGATTGAATGTAATGAACTCAAAATGTCTTTCTAATAACCTAACTTGCATAAACTGGTGTAATAGAATAGAGTTACACACTTGATAAGCCCAATTGAGCTGGGAAACCACCAGTTGAGAGTCCAGCCAGACTTCCAGCTAAGTGATACAATGTGACAAAGCATCCCATAGAAGCTCAATGATAGCCCTATATTCAGCCACATTATTGGAAGTAGGACCTAAGCAAGCGCCTCCTGAGGGCGAATAAATGACCCATGCAGCCGAAGCTAAAGTACAAGTGTGGCGACTGGTGCCATCGATGAAACCTATGAACCTCTCGAAAGACATCTGAAACAACCAGTAGATGGTATAAAAACACAAACTAACGAACTAGTGTACATAAAAATACATACAATAAAATACAAGAAAAAGTGGTAAGCCTAAGCATAGTACTTTTTCAGGTAGAGCCCATCTCTAGGCTCAGCCAGCTTATTCCCATCAAAATCTATCAATTTATACATGCCCTTCTTTAACACCTTCGACACAATATAAGGTCCTAACCACATAGACCTAAACTTTCCTACCCCTAGGGGTTCTTTGTCTTGGTCCGAGAGCAAAACAAGTTCTCCCTTAGAGAAAATTCGAGGCTTGACCGATTTATCATATTGAATTTTAATCCTATTTTTATGAGCTTGGTTTGCTATCAGTGCATCTCTACGTTGTTCATCAAGGTGTTCTAAATGTAATAGACATTCTTCAAGCTCAGTCATATCAGGTAACACATGAATAGAAATTCTTAAAGACAGGATTTCACATTCAATCGGGGTAACAACTTCCACTCCATGGATGAGTTGGAAAGGTGAAAACCTCGTAGCAGTTTTTACATTAGTCCGATATGCCCAAAGTGCAGGATATAAAATGATTTTCTAGTTGGAGTGGGCTGCATTAATAGTACGTTTGAGGATAGTCTTCAAAGTTTTACTAACAGCCTTGACCTGACCATTTTCTTGAGGATAGAACAAAGATGAATGTTCTTGTCTAAATCCTAGCATAGTGGTCAGTTTAGTCATCATGCTATTTTGAAAAAGACTTCCATGGTCAATGACAATCACCTTGGGTATATTGAATCGCGCTATAATTTGATTGAATAGGAAGAAAGATGGAGTTTCCCTGTCAGCTTTAAAGGTGGGCATTGCCTCTGCCCATTTTGTAAAATAGTCCACAGTGACAATGATATATTTGTGCCCCCCAGCCAAGGCTAGGTTACACATCACGTAATCAATCCCCCACTTCATGAAGGGGCCCATTGAGATGACGGGAGATAACGGAGCAGGATGTGACCGCATTTTTTTGGTATAAATCTAATAAGGGTTATAGTGCTTCAATGCTTCCACACAATCTTTAAAGATTGTGGGCCAGAAATAACTGGTACGTAATATCTTCTGGGCCGTTGCTAACCCAGATAAATGACCCCCACACGCTCCACTATGGGCATCATTCAGGACAATCTCCGCTTCCTCATGGGTAATACATCAATTCAAAATGGAATCTACCCCTCTACGGTATCAAGTATCTCCTACAATGTCAGTATTTACAGAGATGTTGATAGGGATGATACATAAATATTTTCCATATTCCCCTCATCAAACACTCCTTCCCTTGGTAAGGGATTAACGGGCATATCAACATCGTATTCCAGCCTCATATGAAACTCTTGATTCTCTATCCTACTTAACTCTGGAAGAAAATAGGATCGATGGTGAAGATATTCACAGATCTTATCTCGTCCACACATGGCTTCCAGAATGGCTTCATCCAAAGGTAAAACCATATCTAAGCAATCTGTAGAATGCAAAGAGTTTTCTGCCCAAGCAGGAAAATAGACTTCTTTCAGTTCCTCTGAGACTGAGAGGGGGACTAGAATGGGATCAACAGTGGTTTGTGTGATATCTTAATAAGATAGTTCCACTGCTGATAAGGGCACTTCAGGTTCATGGTGGGTAGGGAGAACCCAAGGATCAGTCCTATCAACAACCGTGGCTATGGACTTCCCCACAATAGTAGAACCTATATAATTAATCGGAGCTGGAAGGTCAAATGTTCCCATCAATGATGCATACATTCCAACTCCTAAGCTCTCTGAAATAGGTTTTTCCTAATCAACCAATGGTACAGTGGACTCATTAAATTCCATGCGGCCTTTCTAGGTAAAATTGAGTTGGTCAACAGTAACCAACTTCCCTTCGCATGGAAACACTACCACCCGAAAGACGATCGATGCAATAGAAGACATGGCATTAGTCCAGCTTCTTCCCAAGAGAAAATTATAGTCCAAAGGTGCATCAATCACCTACACCTCAACAGACACCGCTTTCCCTGCCAGCTTAATTTCAAAAGTCGGTAGGATACCATGCGGACAGAATGACCTTATGTTGAAAGCAGTAAGAAGGGTGTTTAACGGGACGAGCTTTAGGGATCCAAGATATTTCCAACATGACAAGGACATAACACATGTAGAATCACCCTCATCGACAACTACCCTTCCAATGGTGTTTTCACCATGGATGACATTTATCGATAAGGCTACATGGTAAGGTAGGCGAATTTTGACATCAGACAAATGAAATTTAGCCATGAGACTTGACGAGTCCATACTACCTAACACTACTAAGAGTGCATCCCACTGGGTGGGACAACTCTGTAACACCTCTAAAGGTGACATTGCACAAGGTTTTTGGGCTAAGTCTTCAAATACGGAGTAGTTGGATGTAGCCCTAGCATTAGGATTATGCAAGGTCTTCTTAAAGACACCTTTCGATATCTTGGGAATAATTTCGGCAGGTTTCTTGATCATGAGAAGGTTAGAAGTTTCACATATAGACTTACCCTTCTCCGAGGCCTCTTTCTCATAGTTCTTATTCCTGGTCTGTAGTAAAGTTTGAGGTCGAACCATGTTGATATAATTGGGGTCAAGGGCATTTGGGCTTCCCCTTGCTACATTCGAAGCTCAAGTAGAATTCTGTACTTTGGGAAATGGATCCTTCAGGACAACCGGTTGTTGAGATTTTAACAGCTTCTGATCTTATTCCATAAGGGTACAAATATGGGTGAGGTGATCTTCATGGCACAACTTACATGGGAATTTCACCTTCTTCTTTTCTTTCTCGCCCCCATCAGCATTATTTGTGGGTTTATACTTCTTTTGATTTCCCTCCCCTTTCTTTCCTCTCTTCTTTTTCCCACCGGGCTGCTAATTTCCCTCCTGAGAGGTCTGTGCAAAAACATTTTCATTTTGGGGTGAGGGGGAAGCCTTTGCTGCCTCCACCATAGAATGTTTGATGGACAATTGATGGAGCTGTTTGGCCAAAGATTCTACAGGGGGAGAATTCATGGAACCAACCACACCATTGGCATTGGGTCTGGGCTTAGGTTTCTCTGCATCATGTATTGGCCTTGGTGCCTCAGGGATAATCTCATATAAGATCCCAGACTGAGAATAAATCAAGTCAAGTTGCTGGGCCCTAAGGATATCTTCTTCCTCGTTCGTCACTCTTGAAGTAAATACGTCCTTATATATATAAGGCAATAGGGATTTATGGAACCATTCTAGTAAGAACTCAGGAGGACTAGTGGTTTTAATAAGGCTCTTCCACCTCCTCCACTCTTGGATGTGTTCCGAGTTGTGGGTGGCCTTGTTATGCTGAAAAGCAGGGATGATTTTAAGGAACCATACTTATTTAAAAGTGTATAAATGTTGGCGAATATTACCAATTCTTAAAATGCCAACTATAAAATGATTGGCGATATTTTTCAAAAAATATTTTAATTTCCAAGGATTTTATATCATTTATATAATAATTTGGCGATTTTTAGGGTGAAAAAATTTTACCCCATCAAAATTGGGCGAAACAAGGCTTCAAAAAATGCAAAATGGCGAATCTTTTTTGGGAGAAAAACATGGAAAATTAGCCCACTGGGCTAAAATTCGCCCCTAAAATTATCCCTGCTGAAAAGTAGAAAAAAAGTTTGTTCTGAAAGCATATCAGACAAGAAGCTAGAAGTGAATAAGGAAAGAATTAGCCAAGTCCCCAAAACTACTGAACTCAGCAGAAGGCAACTCAATGTACCATTTTGCTATAGTACTCATCAATGTTCTTTGGAACAGCCTCAACCGAACTGAATATTCATTCAGTGATTTGGAAGAGCACCATAAATGAAAAGTGGTGGCATGAGCCCTAGGATCTTCACCAACTTTGCCTTCAAATTTTTAGATGTCCAAGGGAAACTTGGTAGGTACAGGCGGCCAGGAGGGATCATGCCTCACTGGGTCATTCATCAGTTTAGACAAATCTGGCAAGTTTAGTGTTTCCATGAAAGGAAGCTTAGGTCTCACTAGAGCACTAAAAGTACTAGCTTGGGGATTAGATGGACCTTCCCTCGTATTCCCATATGTGAAGGTGGGGCTGCCCCCTGCTGTCGGTTGTGAAGTGGATGTGTTGCTTTGAAAAGGGTTCCATCCATAAGCCACATGATTGTTTGTGTAAGGTGTAGTATAAGAGGTTCTGGCTGCCCCAATTGAAACTGGAGTTTGAAATACAGGAGCAGGTATCCCTCCACTAAAAAGAGAAAAGGGAGATCTCATGAATGGAGTAGAAACCGAGGTTTAGAAACCTTTCCCATAAGGGTTAGTGTTTCCAAACTGCATCCCTACATAAGAGGGTGTAGGGCCTACGTATGGAGTGGACGGAGGAATGTGCCCCCCATTCCAAGGAAATCCTTGGAAAAAAGCCGAGGATCCTATAGGACCACTCTGGGCAGTGTGTACGAAGGAGGTAGGTACACTAGGAATCCCAGTGACCATTCCACCATAAGCACCTACTATACTTGTGGGAGCCGGCAGTTGAATCACTCGGCTCGCTGGAGTTAAGGGTGTAGTAGGTATGTTTTTTCTAGGGGTACTAACTGAGGGAGGTAGCACCCCTTTAGCCAGAGTGGATGAGGTGAAGGTAAAATAACTTTCTCCTGCAGTAGACATTATCCTACCGACAGGGACACCAATCACGAGTGGATCAAAAGGACAAACCTGAACAATCAAAAGATCATTTAAATCAGTTAGGGGTGTATTAAAATTCCTTGAAAACTCGTGAACCTGCAAGTATTCTATCTCAACTATGTTTAAATTAAGACGGTTTTCCCTAAGTTCTAGTTCACCCAGAACTTCACTAACTCCTATCGGTTCAAATGAACTGTCCGTGTCCAATCTTTGCCTTTGAGGGGGAGGGGGAGGTTCCAATGTGATAAGAGGAGGAAGGTTTTGCAACCTTCGTGACCTTTTGATAGGTTGGTCCTCCACAATTGTAAATTTGATTTTTCAAACCCTAAGTTCGGCTAAATATAGACAAACCATAGAGCAATCACTACGAAAATTTCTAAAGTCTCAATAGTGAGAAAGGGTAAAAGATATGCTTTCCCGAAGAAAGCTAAAAGACAGTTTCTTGGCATCCTAGAAGAGGTTCTTAGGCACAAGTAGAGGAATCACCCACCGCCCTCCTACACTTTCAACAAGGGTTACCTTCCAATCTCGTCCAAGGTGAACTAGAAATATCCTTCCAGTTTACCTGTGCATGAACCCTAGATGTCAAGAGACTAGAGGCTACCTTAACTATACCAATAGTCTGGGGGGATAGTCGCAAGCCTGATTCATATGCATGGGCAGGGTATCTGAGCCCGAAAATCTATTTAGGACAGAATCCTCTGATGTGTAAAAACATTGGTTTATGTTTCGACAATGAATCAGAGGGTTATTTCCTCAGTCCAATGCCTCCACATGGCCTCGTGCTTAACTCCCGTTTGAGGGGAGCTTCCCAGATACTATCGATAAAGAGAAGGATTTACCTATCAATTGGCCCACTATGTTTGAATTTAAATACTTATGGGAAGTTTACACTTCCTATCCCACAAGTCTAGCCTAAGCTAGTAGGTGTATGGCCCTATAAAACAAAAATTACTAATAAATTTTAATTATAGTGTTCATTTTAAGGGCTATTTTTTACTCAGAAGGCAAGTGGAGTGAAACACTATGATGTTATTGACTCGATAAGAAATGTAAAAATAACAGGTGTATAAATCAATTTCAAAGCAAATGATCACTACTTAAAACAAGCTTCTCTTTTTATTTTTTTGTAAATTTAAACTGATGAAAATGCAACTAATAAAGAGAAAACTAAGACTATATTTTTGTAATTTTTTGAGATTTTATTTAAAAACTGAAAATAAAACTACTCTATGCAAATCAAATGCAAAAGTTTCTAATGTTTTCTTTTCACTTTTCAAATTCCTCAAAAACTACTATGCACCTAAATGCACAATTATTGAGTATGCTTGAATAAATTAACTATATAAAGTAAGAAAAATGAAGCAAAGTAGATTCATAAAACCAAATATCAACCACCTAAGGAAGACTTGGAAAAACCTAGCTTGGGAAGACACAATGAATGGAAATGACTAAAATCAAACAAAGGAAAGTGACAAACCAAACCTATCCAGAGATAGAAAAGGATAAAACGATGTCTAGAACCCTGATCACTGATTCAGACAACCAACGTTCAAACCTCTCACCCAATAGGAAAATGCACTTCAAGTTTCTAACAGAAAGACAATCCAAACAATAAAAACTCAAGGGCTTAGTAGGAAGCACAAAGCAAGGCTAACAGGGTCATCAAACCTATAGTGCAATGTTAAAACTAAATACCACTAAGAAAAACAAAATCCACAGAGGGACAGGGACAAGCAAACCCTCACCCAAAAATTTTGTTGCTCAGGCTTGTACGTGACTGTGTACAAGAGCAACCCATGTACTATACACTACTGTGTGTAAGAGCAACCCGTGTACTGTACACAATTGTGTAATAGAGCAACCGCATACATAGACCTCTGTATGATACTGTGTAATAGAGCAACCCACGTACAGGAGTTAATTTTTTTCAAAAAAGAGAGTAAATACAAAAGGTCTTCAAACACCACTGCATGTATGAACCAATACAAGACACCACACACTGAATCAAAGCAAAGACTAGGCACAGATCTACAGAGTTAACCCACAGCAGTCTAGGCTCCTCAGCAGAGTCACTAGTTCTGTTGTTAAGGGATAAACACCCTTATAACCTAGGGTCTGGGGTTACCAACTTACTTCTAAAAGTTGCAAACAATTAGCTTTAGCTAAGTATAGAAGGGATATAGAAAGAAATATTGGACTCACCCAATTACTGATGGTTGATCCAAGCTTTATCTTGTTCTGATCTACTTCTCTCCAAAGCTTTCAGGGATGCACCTCCTTCACCTGTAAAGACCAAATTCTCCAAGTACAATTTTATGCATGTATATATAACAGGTTAGATAAACAACATATATAGTGCTTAATCAAATATATTTATCAAACCCTAATACATGAAAGAGACTCAACACAAAGTTGGAAGAAGAATTCTCTTTATTAACAATCAATGAATGAGATACGTGTACAACCCAATGCCTGAGACAAGGACTCCTCTACAACCAAAGGACTTTGAGTTCTGCTGCTCCAAGACTTCTGAAGATATACCACCAGCATAACTTTGCTTTCCAAAATTGATTGATTAATGCCCTCCCTAAGGCCTCTATTTATACTTTGGGAAATAGAGTAGTTTCAGAGGTTGAGGAGGTTGAGATAGTTGAGATGGTTAATGATTAGGGCTCAACTAATATCCATTAATCATGATTTATATTTTTTAATGTCGAATGGAGATGTACGCGACTATTGATACTGGAAACCCGAGTATGACACACGAGTTTCTTTAAGGGAAACCCACATATAGATCTGTATGCGGGTTGCAATGGGAATAGTCGCGTACGGTATGCAAGTTGTCAACGAGGATAGTTGCGTATGTACATGAGTTTCAATGAAGATAGTCACGTACGCCAATCCACACTTATAAAAATAATATAGCAAGCTGGTTGAAAGGTAAATGCATCTCATGTCATGCCCATCTATAGTGTTTTGGAAAACTTCAATCCTGAAATGTCCTTTTGTGTACCAACATAATGAATTATCGGCACTCGAATGGAGAAGTGCCATTTGGGTCGATAACACTCATAGACATGTATGGCAAGCATGGTGTCATGGACTTTGCATGCCAAGTGTTTGACAAAATATCTGAAAGGGATGTTGTGACATGGTGTGACATGATCAGCGGCCTCGTATAGAATGGGCATTATAAAGAGACCTTGAATCGTTTCCAGCAAATGCAATTGACAGGGTTGAAACCTAATACGGTCATTGTTACCAGTATTCTGAAGACATGCGCCCGATTGAGAGCTTTGAAACATGGAAGGGAGATTTATGATTATATAATTAGAAAAATAACTTGATAAAGATATTGTTGTGCGCAATTCCCTACTAGACATTTATACCAAATGTGAAAGTATGGAGGATGCATGGCTAGTATTTGACAAAATTCCCAAAAGACATGTAATTTCATGGCGTTAAATAATTGCAGGTGGTTCCTAGAATGGGAATTTTGATGAGAGTGTCAAGCTATTTTGATGAATGTTATTGGATGGCATTAAACCTAATTATGATACCTATGTAAGTGCTCTGCCATCATGCGGCCACTTAAAATTTGTCAAACAGGGGAAGGAATTCCATAGTTATATAATTCAGAATGAATTTGAATGGGATGTTTTTGTAGGGGATGCTCTGTTAGACATGTATGCCAAATGTGGGAATATGGACATGGCATGCCAAGTGTTTAACATAATACCTTAGCAAGATGTAGTGCTATGGAATTCCATGATTACTGGCTATGCTCAGAATGGGCATTGCAATGAGGCATTGGAACTTTTTCATCAAACTCAGGAGCAAGGCTAGAAGCATGACTCTGTTACCATAGTGAGTATTCTTCCAGTTTCTGCCCGCTTAGCAGCATTGAAACATGGAAAAGAGATCCATGCTTACATAATGAGAAGTGCACTCTAGTATGATATTCCCATTGGAAATGCCCTCATTGACATGTATGAAAAATGTGGGAACATAAAGTTTGCTCGATTTGTGTTTGCTAGGATGCCAAGAAAGACCATGGTTTCCTGGAACATAATGATTGCAGGGTATGAAATTCATGGGCATGGTGATGATGCAGTTGCACTATTTTACCAAATAGAAAAGGTAGGATTTAAGCCTGACTGTATCACCTTTATTTCTCTCCTCTCTGCATGCAGTCATGCAGGCATGGTCGATAAAGGTCAGGAATATTTTGATTGTATGAGTCGAGATTATAACATTAGACCTAGAATGGAGCACTATGATTGCATGGTTGACCTTCTTGGGCAAGCTGGGTGCTTGAATGAGGCTCAGGATTTTATTAAATATATGCCACTGAAACCCAGTGTTGATGTATGGGGAAGCTTGCTTGGTGCCTCTAGAGTTCACAGCAATGCAGATTTAGTAGAACTTGCAGCAGAGCACATTTTTGAGTTAGCACCTGATAATGTGGGATATTATGTTCTACTGTCAAACCTTTATGATACTCCTGGTAGGATTGTTGATGTACCCAAAGTGAGGGTGACGATAAATGACAAGGGTTTGAAAAAAGAGCCAGGATGTAGCTGGATTGATGTAGGTAACATGATTCATGCATTCCTTGTAGGAGACAGATCCCACCCATGATATGATGAAATATATGCAACATTGAATAACTTGGAAGTGCAGATGAGAACAACAGGGTATGTACCTGGATTGTCTTTTGTGTTGCATGATGCAGAAGACTAGAATATTTTGTAGTGAAGGGAAGACACTAGTATTACTTTTAAGGCTTCTCAACTATGTTGCATGGGGTATGGGCTCGAGTATCCATACAAGTATATATGAATGATGATATCTTTGTAAAATGAGTTAGGGGTATCAATTTTATTCTTGGAGTAAGTTAATCGATAGATTGTTTGTACATTGTCATTTTATCATGAATTTTTGTTGAAATTGTATTTTTGGTTACAGAAATGGATTTGTATGATGTATAGTTGTTAGGTGTATTTGACATTTTTAATGGGAACATAAAAAGCATGTCAATAAACTGATTCCTTTGACTGAAACGACATCCATTTTCATTGAGTTTGTTGCAAAACGATGTCTAAAGCTAAACACACAAAGAAAAAACATTTTAAATTTGAAAGTTATCGATGAATTTTTATTTTCAGTCTGGGAGTTATAATGAATATGATTCATGTTTCTATTTATTTTTTAGTAGCAGTGATTAAATGTTAGGGTCTACCTTCATCATGTGCTTCATATGCTGGATTTTTCAGTATATGGAGGCTTTGATAACTGTTGTTGAAGGAGAATGAGATTGAAGTGACAAATTTGCATACATATATTGTCCCTTGGGTTTGGAATTCTTCTCTTGTAGTTATGGCTTGTGTATTATATTCACATAATTATTTCCTTTCACAGTTGAGGAATTCCATAGAAGTAATGCAGACATTGGATGTATGTTCATAGATTGTTATGGTGATCTAGAAGGTTGAAAAGGATGAGGTTAGTATCCTCTATCCTCCGTCTACTAGAAACAAACAAATAATGTTTGATGTTTGTTTCTATGAAATGTTCAATCCTAAACATTTAGGGTTTTGATGCATTTAAGTAGAGAAGTTTATTTGAATCAATGGTTAGGATAATATTTGGGGAATACTTTTGTTATTTCAGTGATTTTCTGATGAAATATTGGTTAAATAAACGTTTGAACAAGAATGGAAATTGATGCTCTAGTTTTAATATATGATTCTAGCTAATATTACATTGTTGAAAAGAGAGAGAAAACTAATTCCTCAATATGTGATACATATCTTGTAATTGCATATTTTGGATGAATATGGTCCCTGACTCCATATTAAATACGAAAATAGTCAAGTATCCCTTCGAATATATATCTGGCATCACTAGTAATGAAAGTTACATTGACACCAACAACAATAGACATCGAGGCCTTTGAATATCTGAACTAAAACTAACTAAACTTTAAACAACAATCTTTAGTTTTTTAGAAGTTCTGAACTATAATACGAAGCTAGCCAAACCAGAACCTTGCTATTAGATTATCTACTGGTCCATCCCCAATTGGTCTTCAGTAGGGTTGAAAGTCTGAGCGATGTTATTGCTAGAAGGGACTCCCTTGGAAATGAAGGGTCAAGACCTTCAATGAATTTATTCCATGTCTAATACTACAAAACAATTCAGTATTATTTTAAGTTCAACCACTAGACTCATAAAAAACTATCCACAGTCTTGTTAAAGTCATTCAAATTTAGATAGACTTATCTGTTAAAGCAATGCAAGTTATTTATTTTATTGAAACTTCAGGAAAATATAGAAGTTCTAGCTTGTCCTCTTAATGAAATTGAAAATTCATACGTCCATTGAACACTTTTTCATAAAATATTCAATTTTATAGTTGAGTTTTACACGATTATCAACATCAATTTCCAAAAAATTGTTATTGAATTTATCTGTTATTGACAAAATCCTAGTTTTACCCTATATGTTCTTGCCACTATGGAAAATTGTCTTGTACCCTTTCTCAAACTTGTGTTTACTATGGTATGATTTAGTTCATCTAGATTAAACTGCTAGTGATTGTTAATTGCTAAAAATTTGCAATAAAAAGTGTGAAAACTTTGAATGGGCTGGAAACTCTGTATGAAATAATTTGAGGTACTTTGAACAAACATCAGGGTTACAGAAAAATCATATCCTCAACTAAGTTCCTCCTATATGGAAAATTGTCTTGTACCCTTTCTCAAAATTGTGTTTACTATGGTATGATTTAGTTCATCTAGATTAAACTGCTAGTGATTGTTAATTGCTAAAAATTTGAAATAAAAAGTGTGAAAACTTTGAATGAGCTAGAAACTCTGTATGAAATAATTTGAGGTACTTTGAACAAACATCAGGGTTACAGAAAAATCATATCCTCAACTAAGTTCCTCCTATAGATGCCAACTAGTTAGCTTCATGGTAACCAACCCAACTACCATCAGGTCTTTTCCACAGGTCTTTTACAAGATTATCAACATCAATTTCCAAAAAATTGTTATTGAATTTATCTTTTATTGACAAAATACTACTTTTACCCTATATGTCCTTGCCACTATGGAAAATTGTCTTTTACCCTCAAACTTGTGTTTACTATTGTATGATTTAGTTCATCAAGATTAAAATTCTAGTGATTGTCAACTGCTACAAGTTTGAAATACAAAGTGTGAAAACTTTGAATGGGATAGCAACCCTGTATGAGTTAATTTGAGGTACTTTGAACAAGCACCAGGGTTGTAGAAACCTCATGTCCTCAACTAAGTTCCTCTTGTATATACCGACTTCTCAGCTTCATGGTAACCAACCCAACTACCACCAGGTCTTTTCCACTGGTCTTCTCCATTATATGTTATATCACCTAATCATACATCCAAGACTCCTTATGGCCACTAGTGCATTCAGTGGACTATAAAAACAGTAATTTTCCCTCCTCTCCTATCCCTAAATTCTGCAATTTGTTGCCAGATCTTTTATGTGGTTGGTTTGGCACCGCTTCTACGGGAGGTTCATATGCCGGTATTTCCTGTTTTGGCACTATATACAGTTGTTAGTGGGTGGTCTAGGCTCCTCTCATTGGTTATTTATTTGTGTGTATTAGAGAAGGTGTGTGGTTTTGTTTCTTTGGTTTCTATTTTAAAATTACAAATTGTCATTGTCGTAAGGATTGTTGCATTCTATGTGAAATGGAAGAGCTAGAGTGTTGTTTCACGGGAAGTTTTCTCAATGACCTTTTCCAAATTCTCACTACCGACTGCAAAACAACATCTCCTTGTTGTCTTCCCACTACTAAGTATATTTGAAAAACCAATAGATATATGATTTTCCACTTCACTAACCTCTGAAAGCCAAGAATATCTCTTACTACTCAATGTTCTCTGAAAACAAATAAATTTCTCAATGCTCACTGCCTCTATAAAAAAATGTTCTCTCCCTAAACAAACATGCAAAAGAAGAAATGGGTACCTTATTCTAAGACACTATTGTCCTCTATAAAATTCATTGATCTCCCATGCTCCACTATTCAGAGTTTGATGATCTGAAAACTAAGGTAATTGTGATACTCTTGACACTATTTTGTTATTTTGAGTTTTAGTTCATATTGTGTAACTTCACCATTGTAAGTTTGAAATGCCAAAAAAGTTGTTGACTTTAGGTTTCCATTTGGCCCAGTATATGGTTAGTTCAGTGGCTGGTCTCGTTTCCAGCATCCAGATTCTAGGACTATGAGAAATATCCCTACTACAGGTTTTGGTGTCCTAGGTCAGTTTCCAAAATAAGAAACCTTAAGCATCTGTCTCGACTCTCAGTAATATTGATCCATGTATTACATTTCTCTGATTATAGATGTAGATATATGAATCAATTCATAAAATCATGGATGTATATGTAAATACAACTATCTATTCCATGGATAAATGGATATGAATGTATAATAGTTCACATTTCATCGGGTATTTCCAATATTAAAGTTTCATCAAGTATTGTATCTTCATGGTGGCTTGTCAAATAGGCAATGTCTTTGATGATGTAGCCTACAATTTCAAACTTCTTATCCTTCCGAAGCTTCTTATAATCTTATTCAATCCCCCTTTTGAGATGGAAAATGGCCTTTCACTTCTGCATAACTGCCATGAAAAAGCAAGCCATGAAAGGTAATTTTGTTTTCTTGGTGGCCATTGCATTCTTGGGTTTAATCTACCATATCTTGTCAATGGTATTTTTGTGTCCAATTTTATAGCAGATAAAAATGGATTTGGAGTTTCTATATTAGGTCAAGAAGTTTTGCAATTTGAAAGAATTGTGCCATATTATATCCCTGATTTCAATTTTCTTCACGGGCAGTTTTCTCAATGACTTTTTCCAAATTGTCACTGCCGACTGCAAAACAACATCTCCTTGTTGTCTTCTCACTTCTAACTACTCTCAAAAAACCAACAGATATATGATTTTCCACTTCACCGACCTCTAAAAACCAAGAATATCTCTTACTGCTCAATGTTCTCTGAAAACAAACAAAATTTTCAATGCTCACTGCCTCTGTTAAAAAATGTTCTCTCCCTAAACAAACTTGCAAAAGAAGAAATGGTTACCTTGTTCTAAGACATTATTGTCCTTTGGAAAATTCCTTGATCTCCCATGCTCCACTATGCTAAGTTTGATGATCTAAAAACCAATGTAATTGTGATATTCTTGAGACTATTTTGTTATAGTTTTAGTTCATACTATGCAGCTTCACCATTGTAATTTTGAAATGCTAAAAATGTTGTTGATTTTAGGTTTCCATTCGGCCCAGTATATGGGTAGTTCAGCAGTTGGTCTCATTTCTAGCAGCCAGACTCTAGTACTATGAGAAACATCCCTACTATAGGTTTTGGTGTCTTGGGTCAGTTTCCAAAATAAGAAACCTGTCTCCAAACTAGAAACCAATTTTACATTTTATTTGTACATAGATATATGTATCTAAAACATGACATTCTCCTATACTCTGATGAACCGTGATTTTGAAAATAGTGTCCCCAAATGGTCAAAGTGTTAAAGCTAGTGTAGCTACAAGACCCATTCTTAGGGAGGATGGTACCCTAGTCAGTTAACTAGGGCAGAGTAAGACCCTAGAAGGTACCCTAGGGCCCCCAGTAGTCAGCTAGGGTTCTTGGTCTAGGACCAAGCAGGTTGATGCCATGGAAAAGCCCCTAGCATGTGTCTTGGGCCCCTATGTGCCTCTAGGGTAATTTGGTCTAGGTCCAGGGACACGATGTCCAAGTAGATCCTGTAGGTAGAGGAAAAGACATATTCTGGTCTGGGACCAGGGAGACAATGTACAAGAAGGTCCTGTAAGTAGTTGATCAACTTTCAGTTTAAGATTGAAGCTCAGCTTAGTGCTTAGAGCCATTCTCTGGGATAATGGAGGCACCTGGTCAGTTACCAGGAATTTGATTTAGTTTGGGACTGAAGCTCAGCTTAGTGCTGACAACCATTCTCTGGGATAATGGAGGCACCTGGTCAGTTACCAGGAACTTGATTCAGTCTAGGACTGAAGCTCAGCTTAGTTTTGAGAGCCATTCTTCGAGAGAATGGAGGCACCTGGTTAGTTACTAGGATCTTGATTTAGTCTGGGACTGAAACTCATCCTAGGGCTAAGAGCCATTCTTTGAGAATGAATGATGATGATATGTGATGTCCTCTCTCTTAATCATTATTGCTATTTTGCTTCTCAAGGGACTGGCCACCCCTTGATGATGTCACTAGAACCTAACCCTTAGGAGCAGTATTGAGGACCAAAGGATCATACCATTTGGTTTGGATATTCCCCTTATATAGTGATGATCAAATATATGAAGCAATGTACCTCAAGAGAGAGAAAAGATTCAAGCCCTTGGTCTTGTTGGTCCCAATTTCATGATAATCAATATGATAAAGAGAAGTAGTTGGCTTTTACCCATGGATAGTAACAATGTAAGGTCATAAATATGGAGTTGTTCTTGTTAGTTAAAATATACATCCATCACTTTAGAAACCGGAGACCTCAATAAAGCATCATCCAACTAATCACCCAGCATGCCAGGGGTGCATTTTTTACTGGGGTAGTTGTATCAAGCTTGGAAAGAGTACCTAGACTCTGAGATGCATCCATCTGGAAAGGGTTGGATTATATGCATTGCATCATTTTAAATACAAGGATGAACAAACCTTGTAAAATGATAAAGTGTTGGTTAAAGTTAAAAAGGCTAGAGACCTTTAACAGTATTGTCTATATATGATGATGTCTGAAACATTTGTAAGAAAATGGTTTCTCTCTTGCTCGTGAATGTTTTAAATTGCATTTTTCCAAAAAAATCAGTGTAGGATGATGTACTATGGAAAATAAATGTATTACTAGGTTAATATTAGAGCTCACATTCTTCGTCCCCCACTTGTGACTTGACTAGACACAACTTAGCGGATCTCATCTTTCTTCCTAGCACTCCTAGTGTATAGGGGAACTAAGAGGCCAATAGATAGTAACACCGTTCCATCTCCCATATTAGTTAAACCTTGGGAAACAATGCAACCTTTATAGCTAGGTCCATGTGGGGTTTTTGTAGGAGGTTTTGGGATAGCTAGGTCCATGTGAGGTTTTGTTGGGATATCTTATGCATGATTACGGACCTTCAAGTCTTTTTCACCCTTAATCTTTGTGAGTTAGCCACTACCCACTATTAAAGAGTTATTTGAGAGACTTTTGTAGATATTGTAGGTCTTGGATAACTTTATCTACTGAAGTTATCAATCCAAGGTTAGCATTCCAATAATTTTACTTGTTCCACATATTGAGCCTCTTAGTTACCAAACATAGGTTGCATTCATATTCCTAAGCGCACATTGGAGTCCATTCATCTCAGTTTCAATTGCTTATGCATGACCTCTACCTTTGATTTTTATCAAAGCCAACAAATTTTCCACTTTCACTTCGAAATCTTTTGGCAGTCTTGTTTCCACTATCAAGGATTTGGATTAACAACATTGCCTTTTTATCTTGTATGAGAAACCATTTGGTGAAGAGTTGCTACTATTTTTGGAGGGGGGTGAGTAAATATGGTTGTGCTCACTTTAAAATGTTATAGCCATGCTTGGATTCACGCTAAATTGAGTGGCTGAGCCACTGTCACTAAATGCACTGGCTTGTAATTATTGAGTGTGATGACCTTCATGTCTCTAACTAACCAACCAAACACTTTGCTTGATATGAAAAACATTTACCAAAGAGATCTCCTATATTTGGTAGCTGAGTAGAGTAGAGTCCTATGCCCTATCATGATTGTAGTTTGTTAAATATATCCGATTATATTCCTTCTCTTAGTGTTTCAAATCATGCCTGATTTTCCAAAGATAAAGATAAAAAGACAGCCTCATCCTATACTCTATGGCCCCATGAATATGCTTATATCCAATGTTGTTGGAGATCATGTAGATCTCCTAGTGCAAGCACTACAACATCACCTTGGGAGGCAAATAAAAATTATGAATTGGCATCAATATATCCTAACCATTTGTCCTTGTGGATACTCATTAGATTGATGGAAGAAGGAACTTTGCTCATCCCATGATGGATAGGATCCATGTGAAGCATCAACTATTGGGTTGATCATCCTCTTTTGATTCTCCTTATTGCTCCACTTATATATGAATCTAGGATGATCATGCTTATATACTATATCCTTGGCATCCACACTAAGATAACTGTTTTTGATAGGTATCATATAGTGGTACACTTACGGTTGCTAGGGAATAGTGATTTTTGCAATCCCATTAGGCCAATTTCTTGAGTTTTGTTCAATATTCCTAGAAAAGGTTTATGGATTTCATAACTTGCTTGACCATATATTGTGAACTTATCTATCATCCTTTTCCGACCATTAGATACTCAAAATTGTGTATTGATCAATTTTACCATTATAGAGGACTTTGTAAGTTAGGTTCCCAAATTCTTAAAGCATGCTAGCTTAATGGAAGAGCACTTGCCTTACAAGAAGGAGGTTGGTGGTTCGATTCGTCCATGCCCTAATGATATTTTGAATATTGGTTAAAAACAACTAAATTAGTAACCAAAAAATAAGAGATAAGTAACCAAACAATGAGAGATAAGTGACCAAAATTTGTATATAAAATTACTAAAATGACTAAATTAGTGACCAAAAAATGAGAGATGTGAAACTAGGCATTAAAAATGTTGCAACACGTGGTGCTAATGATGAAGCCAAACATGACGTTGATATGGTAGCAAAATAAGATGAAAAACTAGGCATTAAAAAGGATGCAACAAGTGGTGCTAATGATGAAGCCAAACATGACGCTACATAAGAAGAAAAATATGTTGCAACAATAGAAGAAATATTTGGCGTCACTTTGGTAGCAAAACACGATGCAAAAAAGGAAACAAAAATTGGTGCAAATTTGGAAGCAAAAATTGGCACATATTTGGAAGTAAAACATAGTGCAAAATGGGATGCTAAAGTTGTAGCAAAAATGGATCCAATATTGGACGCTAATTTGGATGCTAACATGGTGCTATTAAGGATGCAAATATGATGCTAACTGGGATGTCAATTAAGAAGCAAAAGTGGACACTCGCTATGAAGCAAAATAGGACGTTATTCAGGAAGCAAACCTTGACGTTGTTTAGGAAGCAAAGATGGACTCTATTCTAGAAGCAAAAAAATAGATGCTATTTTGGACATCATAAAGGATGCTATCTAGGAAGCAAAAAAAGACGTTTTTTGAGACACTTTAAGTTTTGTCCATGATGCATCCCATTTAGCGTCTAGTTTTACCACTCAATGTAAAAAAAAATTACACTAAAAAGGGACGTTAAATGGGACGCTAATTCTAGGATTTGTTGTAGTGTACATTAATGATTATATATGCTAGAGTAGGTCTAACACCATTATATAGCATGCTTGTCTTGTTTGCTGATTGTTGAGAGATCAAATTGCTAACACAAGTGAGATTGGAAAAGCTCAACGGGGATCTACATCAACCATTCAGAATAAGGTATGTTTCAAGATCCTTTAGTGTTAGATGTTCTATTTCTCTTGCATATTGGGAAGGGATTGATTTCAGTGGTTAACTTGTTTGTTGTGGTACCCCAAGGCATAGGAAGTTTTCTCTGTAACAGAATTGGCGACCATACTCGGGAGTTCCTAGTCATTTCCTTTGGGCTTTTTTAGACATTCAATGTTCTTGAATTTCTTTGATTTCTCTGTTTTCGAGTTGGTTCTGGGGGCTTGTTTGCCTAGTAGTGTCTGATAGGAGTAAATTTTGTCTCAGCTTGTCTGTTTTCCTTATTTTTTATCTCTTTTTCTTCCTATACACGAGTTTTTCCTTCATAGTCGCGTGTACACGCGGGTTTTCTTGGAATAGCCATATATATACGTGGATTTTCTGCAAACAGTCGCTTATGCCCTGAGTTTTTCTTTTTGGGGGAAGATTAAGTGTTGCTGGGTGAGTTTGGATGATTGTTGAGTCTTCTTGGATGCTTCTGGAGTCTGTATACACCTCCATTTCTTACCAGAGACGCTTTTTAGTTTAAATTTTTGAAAATGTTCTTGTCATTTCATTTTCTATTTTTTGTTTTGGGATTAGTGCATTAGGTCTCTTTTACCTTGGTGATTTTCTTGGGTGCTTTATAATAGTGCTTGTAGATTCTGGGGGTTGTAGAGTCATACTTTTGATTTTTATCTCATTTAATTCAAAACATACAAAACATTTTCTTTTTGCATCATTATGCATTGTTTGCATTTTGCATGGTACTTGCATTAGGTTTGCTTGGAAAGTATTAGTCAGATTTTCATATAGGAATGATTACATATTCATTTGAAGGAAATTTTTTCACTTCATGTAGTAGCATACCGCGTTTTTCATTTGACACAGTGCATTCGCATTGATTGTTAGGTGATTGTTAGGTGTGCATTTTACTTCTTGTTGCGTCATAACATCATTAGTTGCACAAGCATTTTCCCTTTTGAGTAATAATCCAATTAAAATCAACGCATAATAAAATGAATTACACTCTTTTCTTTTATAGGATGCACCAACAAGATTAGGTTTTAGTGTCTTGGAATAGTTCATTGTGAGTAAATTCTCCAAGACCACTAAACAAAACATTTACGTGTTTGTCCAGGTGAGAGTGTGAAATTCTTTTATATAATTAGTGTTTCTTAGGATCCTACTCTTACAAGGGATTTAAGCATGAGGTAGTGTGAGTGGTTATTTATTGGGATGACCCCTGGTTATAACTGAATAGCACCGAAGATATTTCCAGGGTTGTATTCGTATCTGGGGGCTCTTTCGAGAATTTCGGGATTTGCTACCCTGCCCATACGGCAATTCACACCTATGATTATCCTCCTAAGAATTGATTATATTGAGGTGACCTTATTTTCCTTACCTAGGTTATCGAGGGGGTACTTCGTAGAGGTTATTCTGTAGGTGTTCTGGCCAGATAGGGGTCGGACATCACAGTCACTATATGTGTTGAAGCTGAGGGCCACTATAATTGGTTACGAACCTCCACTTGTTGTGTATGGGAGTCTCAAGCCTCTCCTAGGTGAGACATACCTGCTTCATTCAGGAGCTCACATATCCTACCCTTGTTTTCTTGTGATTTGGCTTTACATTTTATAGGTGTATGCTCTGCGTAGGCTAGTTTTCCTAGGGTTTGCGTAATTAGATCGAGTCTTTTTATTTTTGAGTCATTATGGATTTAGGAGCAACACTTATCCGTTCTCTTCATTTAGCAGGACTTCTGCCTTCCACATCTCCTCCTCCTTTGGGAGAGAGAAACAGACAGTCTGGGAGGACTACTTCTAACTTTGATTCACACACAATGGAAGATCACAAGGATGAGATTCCTGAGATGTCCTCTCCACCTCACGAGGTTGGGGATGAAGATCCTACTCCAGTATATGATCCTTCACTAAAAATACCTTCACATTCTGGTTATGATCCCTCATTCACATGTCACCGGTATTGGTTTCCAGGCGATGAGACTCACTATGAACCCACAATCACTAGTCATGTTTGTTATGGCATGTCTGATATCCCTGCACCTGATATGGCACATCATGTCAAGTCAAAAGTTGAACCTAGCACTACGCCTGGTGGCACTCCTATTCCTTTCCATGCAGAGATATTTGGGAGCACTAGTCACATTGCACCTTCCATCCCGGTGGTGGAAGCAACTTCACATGTCCGTCATAGACCTAGTATTAGTAACCATATGCAGATACCAAAACCAAAATGAGTGACCATAGGGAACACCACTTACATCCCTTCACATGTCCCTTTGTCCTCGAACCCTACTCCTTCGAATGCATTTTTGACAACCCTTCCTCCCCCTCATCCATGTGGTCCTTCGAGCCGGAATATCGCTACTAGCCATGTTTGTACTGTGACTACTCGCACGATAGTATCTTAAAGTCAAGTACCTCCTGTTGTGTCGGGAGGTCATATCCATGTTTCTGGATCGTCTCATGGTCCATCTCAAGGAGTAGCCCATATCCCTAACTATGGACATTCTCATGGGACATCCCATGGAGCTTCTCATGGATAGTCTTATGGACCGTAGTATGGATAGAACTATCAACCCTATGGGTGCGGGTATCAACAACTTGCTTACTCTTCCAATTATGGATTTGTAGCGCTGCATAATCAAGGTACACCACATCGCAATGCTTCCATGAATCCCTGTACGAGTCAAATGGGAGGAGGTTATTATGGCCAAGGCCATGGTATTTATAGCAATCAACCTTACATGAACCAGAACTATCAGGGAGCGTGTCATAGACTGGCTCAACCTAGGATCCCTATCCTCGCAACGTTGAACTTACCTGACTTATTGAGACTTATGAGAAATCCGGTATCTTATGACCTGAACTGATCGACCGTCCCTAACAATATTCCTTCATACATTCCCAAGTTCGAGGGAAAAGCTGGAGAAGATCCTAGTGAGCATGTCACTACTTTTCACCTTTGGTGCTCTTCCAATTCCTTACATGAGGATTCAATCCGTCTGAGGCTATTTCAATGCACCCTCATTGTCCCTACAACAAAATGGTATATAGAGTTACCAAGGGGGGCATTCGTTTTATTTGATGACCTTGCCATGACTTTCCTCAATCACTTTCAGCTACCCATACATTATGACGTTGGTACTGAGCTCTTGTCAACATTTTGTTAAGACAAAGCCACACATATCTCGGATCATATTCAAGAGTGGCATAGACAGAAGCAGTTGATTAAATCCTTTATACCACCAAAATTTCTCCTTGAGTGGTTCCTCAAGTCATTGTTACCTTACATCGTGAAGGATGTTTCTACATCCGGATTCCAAAACGAGGAACAAGCAATATTTATGGAACAAGAGTTGGATTTGATCTACGCTCAATCAATAATTTTGTATGAGATTATACCTAAGGCTCGACGATCTAGTTTCGATCCCAAGATCAACCCTAGACCACATGTCTATGGCATTGTGGGTTGTACAAGTGCCAAACTTGTGGATTTGGTTGTGAAAAAAGTGAGCCAATTGTCAATTAATCAATCTGTGTTAGGACAAGCCATGGATTCATCTCAACCCACCCAAACAGAAAGTGTAATTTCCATGTAATCGTTAAACCAGAAGGGCAACCAACAGCCTCGAAGGAATAGGAAAAAAGGGAAAAAAAATCGTAAGGGTGGGAACAGGAACGAAAATGCTAATTATAATGACAAGAATTCTCATAATGTTGGGGGGGACAAGCAGTCTAAACATAAGGTAAGGTTTCCTTACAATTTATGTAAGGAGGACCACCTCACTCACTTGTGCCCTCATATGGAAGGTGCCTCAAGATTCATAGCATAGGGCCCGGCCGTGCTAACTAATCCTTTACCCAACAATAAAATTATGAACTCGAGGACCATTGATCCTCATTGCACATCGGGTGGAGATCAAAATCTTCTAGAATCCAATAGTGGTCATGGTTGCGTTAACATAGTGTACACTACTAAGGTTGTGACTCGTGCGAAGGATTATGGTTCATCACAACTGGACCTTGGAAAGGAACCCGCTCCACCTGAGAGCCCTTTGTGTATCGAAAAACCTAAGGATAAACCTGAAGTTTCACCTCGCATTCCTAAAGGATTCCTAAAGCGTTCAGGGAACAATCCTAATTCCTGAGCCACCCATAACTATTCTGTTGTGAAGGATTTGGGCCAAACTCCTTGTGTGATGTCCGCGCTTGAAGTACTTCAGACTTGTCCTCCATAGAGGAGAGATTTGCTTTTTTCTCTTGGGGTTGATGATGATAACTCTTCTTCCGTTATCAAATTTAAAACCATGGGAATACAACCTTGCTTGCCTTACTATGTGCCTCTTTTGACTCATGTAGAGTGTATTAATATGACCATCAAACACATTGTTATTGACAAAGGCGTTGCTGCTTCCGTGATGTCTTTGTCATGTTGGAAGGGTTTGGGTTCTCCCGAGTTGTCTCAATCCGCTACTATGTTGACAACTTTTGATGGTAGATATTTTCAGCCGCATGGGATTCTTCCTTCTCTTAAGGTCCAATTGGGAGGGAAGACCGTCATGATCGAGGTCGAGGTGGTTGATGCGCCCCTTGAATACAATCTTTTGCTGGGTCGGAATTGGATGTATAGTATGTAAGCCATAACCTCTTCTATATTTCAAGTGGTATGCTTTCCATTTAATGGGAATATCGTTACGATTTATCAGACATTGTTCTGTAATCCGAGTGTTAATGCATCATCGGGAACTTCTATCTTGATTATCGATCATTCTCAACTAACAACTGGGAGTGTGGGTGTGGGTATGTATCCGTCTCTTATGGGAACCTTTAGCTCTCCTGCGCCTGATTTTATGATCAAATCTAGTTTTGGTGGGGATTTGTCCTCATTGAAATCGTTGTCTTTTCTCACTACCCATATGGAATATCCTTGGATTCTTCCTCCACCGAGTCCTTTGATTAGACCTATTGAAATGGATGTGCCATTTCCTGCAATGATGGTAGCATATCAAGCAAAACTTGATCATGTTGTAGAGCCTAGTCCGTCCTCTTCACGGACGGAGGAGGAGGACCCGTATGTGCTACCTATATGGGTAGTTGAGTCCTCTCACGCACATGATTTCCTTGATGATGTTTTTCCATCAGATGAAGCCATTATTGAGGCCATGTCTAGGGTTGAGCCACCTTGGGAAGAATTACATCATTGATCATATTTTCTTCCTGAGCTTGACCATATGGAGCGTGATGACTTTAGGGAGATTCTTAGTGATAATATTAGTAGTCCCATGCTTCCATTGAGCTCTCCTGGTCAGATGGACGATGGGAACATGGAGAATTTATCCCGTACTATTCCTATCAATATTTCTTATGATCCTGGAAATGTTGAGAATGTCTACATTGGGGCGAGTTGCTCCCCTGATGAGATCAATGAGTATACTGAGCTATTTAAATATTTTCGTGACATATTTTCTTGGTCATACAAGGAAATGCCAGGTATTGACCCTCGTATTGTCGAACATGAAATTAAGACCTATCCAGATGCGAAGCCAGTTCAACAACGTTTGCGTGCGGTGAATCCAAGAAAGGCACCCGCCATTAAGGCTGAGATAAAGAAACTGTTAAAATCTAGTTTTATCTATCCCATTCCCTTGATAGAGTCAGTTTCAAATCCTGTTCTGTTTGATAAGAAGCAAGGAGAAATCCATATATGCACTGATTTCCATGATTTAAATCGTGCTTGTCCTAAGGATAATTTTCCCACACCGTTTATTGATCATATTTTGGATGAGTGTGCAAGAAGCAAGGTATTCTCCTTCATGGATGATTTTTCTGGATATAATTAGATTCAGGTCAAACCTAAGGATCAACATAATACTGCATTTATTTGTCCTTGGGATACTTTTTCATATCAAAAGATGCCTTTCAGCCTTAAAAATGCCGGAGCTACATTTCAATGGGCTATGACCTTAATTTTTCTTGATCTCAAAATGATTATCAAAGTGTATTTGGATGACCTCGCTGCTCATTCTTGGTTGAGAGTGTGTCAACCATACCATTTGAGATTAGTACTTGAAAGATGTCTCCATTACCAAGTTCGGTTAAATCCTCATAAGTGCATCTTTTGCGTGACTGTTGGTCTCTTGCTAGGGTTCATCATATCGAGGGAGGGTATAAGAGTCGATCCCTTAAAGGTTGAAGCAATACTTCAATTGTCTCCCCCACGTAATATTAGACATCTTTAGTGTTTGCAAGGCATGGAAAATTTCTTGCGGAGATTCGTGGTTAATTTTGCCAATTTGACTAAAGGATTTATGTGTCTTTTAAAGAAGGACACTCCTTTTTTATGGGATGAGCAATCCCATGAGTCCTTTGATGCTATTAAGAAATCCTTAGCATCGGCCCCAGTGCTTAGTCCACCTGACTATAGCCATGATTTCTTGATTTATGTGGCCGTGTCCATGGAGACGGTTGGTATGGTTTTGGTTTAGGAGGATGAGGAGCTCCATGAGCATGTCATATATTATTTGAGATGAAACCTTATTGATGCAAAAATCCATTATTCCCGTGTGGAGAAACTTGCCTTGGCCACCATTCATGCGGTTCAGAGATTGAGACAGTACATTCTCCCTCGTTGAACCGTGGTTGTAGCTCATATCAATCTGTTTCAGTTCATCCTCACTAGAAGGATGATTGGGGGAAAGTACAATAAATGGATTGTTATTTTGCAAGATTTCGATCTCAAATTCATTTCAGTGAAATCAAAGAAATCGTTGATCTTTGCGGAGCTCATATCTAATTTTCCAAGTTTGGAGGAGGAAGAGATTTATGAGGATACATTTTTCGATGAGCATATTTTTCTTATCTCAACTTTAGACCCATGGTATGGGGATATCATTGTATATTTGCATATGTTGAAGGTCCCTACTCACCTTTCACGGGATGAGTGACGACAATTACGTCATGTAGCTAAGAACTACCTTATAGTGGATAACACTTTGTACTGTCGTGGGGTAGATTCCATTTTGCGTCATTGTTTAACCCATGATGAGGCTGAGGTTGTGCTAAATGATTGCCATAGAGGGGCGTGTGGTGGTCATTTATCTGGGATTTCTATAGCCCAAAAAATCTTGAGAGCATGATATTTTTGGCCATCGATCTTCAAAGATTGTGTTAATGTGATAAAGAAGTGCCACCCTTGCCAGGTGTTTGCATGCAATATGTGCTCGCATCCTGACCCATTACATCCTAATATCACCGCTAGTCCCTTCACTAAGTGGGGGCTTGAATTTACGGATTGCAACCCAGCTTCAGTTGGGGGCATCATCACATTATAGTCGCTGTCGATTATTTCACGAAATGGGTAGAGGATATGCCCACAATTAAATCTGATGGTGAGATATCCCCGCATTTCATTTTCAACCAAATTATTACTCAGTTCGGCATTTCGAAAGAGATTTTCACTAACCATGGTAGGCACTTTCAGAATAAAATGATGGAACAGTTGGCTTCAAAGTTAGGGTATAAGCAGGAGCATTCCTCTTCTTATTACCTTTAGGCAAATGGATAGGTTGAAGCAATAAATAAATCACTTAAGTCCATTCTCCAATGAACCATAGCACAAAGCAAGATCAATTGGCATATCATTTTATAGCCTGCTTTGTGGGCCTATAGAACCACGGTTAAGACTGCTACCAGTTTCTCTCCATATCAGCTTGTGCATGGGGTGGAGTCTGTCTTGATGGTTGAATGTGAAATCCCCTCGTTGAAGTTAGCTATAGATCTTTTACCAGACACTTTTGCATTGGAGGAACGTTTGGACCACTTAGAGCAGCTTGATGACCAGTGTCGAGATGCCTTAGTGGCTCTAGAAGTAAATAAGCATCGTTTTAAGGTCCAATATGATAAGTCTGTTTGTCCGAGGAAGTTTAGTGAAGGTGATTTAGTCCTTTTGTGGGATCAAGATAAAGAACCCTTGGGGGCAAGGAATTCTAATCCCATGTGGCATGGTCCTTACGTGGTCAAATGTGTGTTAGAGAAGGGTGCCTACGAGCTAGTGGATTATGAAAGGACAGCCTTGGCAGAGCCTAGAAATGGGCTCTATCTTAAAAAATACTATGCATGATCTTCAACCAGGGTTGATTGTTGTATATTATTGTACATTTTTTGAGTTTCATAGTTAGGTCTTCTTATGGTGATCGAGTTTGTTGATTAGCTTCTGTTTCTTATGGCAGATGTCAATGGATTCTTTTGTTTACATAGGATTTTCCGATGGTGCTAGCCGTCACACTCAAAACTTAACTTTGGTTGCTTGGGTGATTTATACTCCTACGGGTCAAATATTGTGTTTAGGAGGCTGTTGAGGCCTGGAAAATCACAGGAAACAATAGTAAGGGATTCTCCCCAGTCAACGTTCCCAACTAGCCTGTGACTGTTTGGTATAGGGAATCCGTTTGGCTACCGTAGGTCAAGTACAAAACAAAGGGATTTATCGGTTATGGCCTGGTCCACTAGTTTTTTGTATTTTGACTTAAATTATGAAATGCATGTGCCTAATTAAGGATGCCGAGTGATAAATATGCAAAAATCATTCACAATGTGATGCGCAGGTTCTTACCTCTCGTCTTAGAACTCACAAGCATCTAAATCATATAAACAGTAATAAAATAAAACTAACTAAACTATCTCTAGAGATCTGGATTAATTCATGAGTAATGCAATACCGTTCAGGTGTTATGGAAAATCACAGATAGATGTTCTTATAACCAAACATATAAACAGAAGTAAAAGTATACATGACAAGATAGCTCATCAACAATTAAAACATCCCATTACTCATAGTGGAAGAACACCATAAAAATACTGAAGAATCTTTAGACAAGAACATAGGTTCAAGAAATTAGAACACTCTTACAGCTAATGAGACACAGTTGAAAATGAAATAGTTCACATTCAACATTGCTCATTTAAACGCATTGATCCATTCCACATAGCACTTTTTCCAACAAGTAAAATTTTCACTTTCTGGTTTGTTAAACGAAATAGTTCCTTTTACAAGCAAAAGGTTTACAAGTTTGCCAGGGAAAAAGCCTCTGTAACTTCTAACTTTCAAATATTTAAAAAAATCAGCAGACCACTTGGGTTTCCCCCAAACGTGTGACTCTTCGGTTCCTCGAACTTTTCATATCCCTCCTTTCATCTTTTCTTCGTATGCTCATGATTAGCGGAGTAACTACTGGACCTTTCAGATCTATGTTTTTTGCTGCTTTTGATTTTGTCTTTTCCTTCACTTGTCTCCCTTGCGACTCTGCCGGTTTCGATTTTATTTTTACAAAACTGTCAAGCTACGCCTTCACGCCGTGGTCACCCAACAATCCCTTGAGTTCTTCCTGCAATCAATTACTGTGCATCATTCATTGGAATGGCATTTTAAATGTTAAATTAGAACACCTGGAATGGCTAATCCACAAGAAAACGGCCAGGTGCACCCCTTGATATGAGAATTTTAACAAACGCTTCCATCACTACCTCGTTTACTTACACCCTTAATAGACATCATTCATGACGAAAAATAGAAAACTTGACAGCGGATCAAAATACTTACATCGGAAGGGTAGCTCACTCACAACCGCAACGACGGATTATGACAAGAATGGGTACTGTGAAATAATTTAGGCATATCGAAAGTCATAAGAGTTTTGACATCAGAAGACAAAAGCTTTTCCCAGCCGCAACGGCGGAAAAGAAAAATCTAAAAACACGCGAAATGTGGGTGGGAAAAGTCTTCATCGGAAGTCGAAAGGTTTTACAATTCGAAAGCTTAATCACTTTGGGAGCCGCAACAGCGGAAGAGGAAAAGTTACGGGCAAGCAACTAAAATACTGACGTGTCGCCAGTCTGAGTGCTTTAGAATTCGAGCACTTAGTCGATTTGGGAGCCGCAATGGCGGAAGAGGAAAAGATACGACTTTCGATTAAACAAAATGACACCCGATCAATGGAAATTATTAAGTGTTTGGATAGCTTTAAAATTCAACAGCGGCCAAAATCCATTTCACCTTCGAAACAACGGCCCATGAAAGAACAATTAGCAACATTAAACTCACATCTACAACCCGCGGTACACTTCAAACACAAACAACCTCCGGCGACGGGCTGCAAGTAAATCATTAAAATAATCTAAAATCAAAACATGACCAAAAATTCATAGATAAACGACTTGAAAAGAGCTCTAAACCATAAGGAGGGGACCAAAATTTAAAAAAATTGGGGAAAACGGTTGCAGCTGCAACAATTGGCCATTACCTGGTGAACCTAGATCTATGGGTGATTATTCTTTGAGTGAGAGACTGTTTAACAACAAATGCATCTATTGAATTCTTCCAGCTATCTGGATTTCTCAAATGACGGAAGGGTATACCTTTAATCATTGATGATAGTCCAATTTGGGAGAGTGGAAACCAAGATTTTCGAGTCCAGATAACTCTGTTGAGGCCAGAGGATGAATTTGATTTATTACTTTTGTCTTCAGGTAGCTGATAGCTTGGATACCACAGGATTGTAGCATATGGTAAATAGAAATATTCATTTGTTCCTCATTCCCATGCCATTTTAGCACTTTTTTGTGCTTTTGGATTTTTGTCCCTTTTCATATGAGTCCTCTTGCATGCCTTTCTTTCTGAATTTTAATTCAGGCTCCTCTATCCCATAGTGTCCTTTTTTGTAAGCGGTGTACTTCATGTTTCAGCTCGCGAACAGAGAGGAACTTTTGGCAATTTCATACTTATGATTCAACATTTGCTTTGATGTATGATGCTTTCATAGGAATTTTTGTTTTTGACCCTTATTTGCCTTTTGGAATTCGTTTCTTGGCATGGGATCATTTATATTTAATATACTATTCACCTTGCTCCTTTCCATGGGTCCTTTGCTATCACCCCTTAGAACATTTTAAGTGTGACATGGATGGAGCCTCAACATAGTATTCCAGACTCTTTGAATCTGGTTTATTTCATAGGGGTTAAGCAGGACTTCAATGCACTTAGAGATATTCAAGAAAACTGCTAAAGTGGAAGAAGTTCTTTTAGACAAACAAAAACACACAGTCTGATGCCCAAAAATGTTTATCATTCCCAAAAAATTTGGTGTTCCCCATGCAACCACAGGCTCGTTCCCTTTATTGAAATCAAGAAAACTCAAACTAGAACCAACTGAAAAACATGACTCAAAAGACAGCCAAACAGATTATTTATATACAAGACAGAATAACTTCAAAGAAACTCAGGAAAAATAAGGCTTGAGAACCAAACCATTTACTGGTAAGTTCTCCTCCCACCCCTGTAAATCTTGCAACTTATAAGTAGAAGGGCCAAGCTTTGCCACAATCTGAAAAAGGCCTACCCACAACTGCTGGAATTTAGTATGCTTTCCTTTCTCATCGTGGGGGTGATCCCACTTGAGAACTAGATCTCCCACTTCAAACTCTTTTGTCCTTGCCTTATGTTTGTCAAACCATTTCTTTATTACCTCATGTTGTTGCTTAAAGCGCTCTCTGGCTTTAGATCTAGCCTCTTCTGCTTTTAGGAGATTATTTATCCTTATTTGCAAAACTTCATCATCCGACCCTCTAGACTCTTGAGCTATTAGGGAAGAAGTTAGCATGATATTGGGAGGAAGAATGGCTTCTTTACCATAGACAAGGGTATATGGTGACACTCCTATAGAATACTTGGGTGTGACTCTATCGGCCCAAAGGGTGTTTGGTAGCGCTGAGTGTCAGCTCCTCTGATTTTCTATCACAGTCTTCTTTAAAATTCTAATTAGATTTTTGTTAGTGGATTCAGCCAGGCCATTCCCTTGTGGATAGTAATTAGCAGAATAATGCAATTTAATCCCTTTATCATGAGAAAAAGCAGTTAATTTAATTGATGAAAAGTACGTAGCATTATCAAAAACTAACGAAACTGGAACTCCAAACCTGGTCATGATGTGATCCTGCAGGAAGCTGATGACCTCATCTTGATTTATTTTGCGTAGCGGGACTGCTTCGACCCAGCGGGTGAAATAATCGGTCGAGGTCAGAATGTACTTGTGTTGTAGGGAGGAATTTGGTTTTATTTCTCCAATGATATCCAACCCCCATTTCTCAAATGGCTCCGTGATCATCATAGGATTTTGGGGTGCTGCTGCTTTAGGTTGTCTCCCACTACACCTTTGGCAAATATCACACTTCCTGACATGTGCATCTGCATCTTTGAAGAGCGTAGGCCAATAGTAACCGGCTCTGAGGATTTTGTGGGCTGTAGTATCCCTTGAATAATGTCCCCCATTAGGACCGTCATGCAATTCTGACATTAATTTCTTTGCATCTTCTTTCTCTAAGCATCTGAGAAGAACTCCGTCATAATTTTTTCTAAATAATATTCCCTCAACAATTTTATAGGAAGCTGATTTAAGACGCAACGGTCTTCTTTGCTTAGAATTACAATGTTCTGGAAATATCCCTACCTGTAGGTAATGCACGAGGTCTCTATACCAAGACTCGAGGGTTGTAAACAAAGGACATACCTCCATTACATGTAATTCAGCTTCATCCTCCCAGGCATGTTCTTCATTTCTTCCATTTTCAGTCATCAGTTTGCACAACCCTTGTCCTTTAACTATAGAGGTTGACTTGAATTCAAGGTCATACTCTTGAAGAGCTGTTACCCAGTTGCCCCTTCTTTCACCTAACTCCTTCTGTACAAGCAGGGACCTTACAGCTGGGTAGGGGACGATCACCTTGGTTCTATTTTTTAAAATATAAGGCCTGAATTGCTTTACTGCTTTGAATACTGTGTAGGCTTGTTTATCAATAGCTGGGTAATTCAATTCAGCCCCCTGTAGACCAGTACTCATAAAGGATATTGGGAATTCATCCCCCCCATCTTCCTTTTGGGTGAGCACAGCTGATAGTGAATCATCGGATTCAAAGGTATACAAGATAAAATATTTGTTGAAATATGGGATTTTCAGGGAGGGTGCATGTGCAACAACAGTTTTGATTTTGCTGGATGTGCTCTTCTCAATTTCAGTCCACTTGAATAGTGCATTTTGCTTTACCATCTGCTGTAGCGGCTTGACAATCTTAGCAAAACCAGGCACAAATCTTCGCACGAAGTTTATCATTCCCATAAATGGTTGCATCCCCTTTTTATTATGGGGCAAGGGGATTTGTTCAATAGCATTATTTCTTTCTGGATCTATAGAGATTCCTTTCTTCGAAACTATGTGACCCAGCAACTTGCCTTCCGTGACAGCGAACACACACTTTTGAGGATTGAGTGAGATGCCATATTTCCAACAGCGTTCGAAAATTTTCCTTAAGTGAAATGCGTGCTCTTCTCTTTTCTTCGAGAATATTGTAATATCGTCAAGGTACACTACAACACTACGGCCAATCAATCTGTGGAAAGCTATTTCCATAGCCCTTTGAAATGTTGCTCCAGCATTTATAAGCCCAAAGGGCATCCTTCTGTAGGCAAAGGTTCCCCACTTGGTCCTGAACGTGGTTTTCAATCTATCTTCTTCAGCTACTAATACTTGGTTGTAGCCATAGAAACCGTCTAATAACGAAAACAGTTCAGAACTTGAAACCATTTGTAATAATTGCTCCATGGGTGGAACGGGGTAGTTGTCTTTATCTGAAGCCCGGTTTAAATTTCTGAAATCCACGCATAGTCTAATTTCTCCAGATTTTTTTCTCACTGGTACCAGATTTGATACCCACTCCGAGTCTCTAACCTTAAAAATGATTCTAGCATCCAATAATTTCTTCACTTCACTATGAATCAGCGGTTCCAATTTTGGATGCATTTTCCTTAAAGGTTTCTGATACGGCTTGATGCCGGCTTTGATGGGGACAATGTGCTTGATGATGCTGGTGTCATATGTTTTCAAATCTTCGTATGTCCAGGTGAAAACATCTTTGTATTGTTTAAAGAGGCTGACGAACTTATCTCTTTCTACTGGTGAACAACATTTGCCAAGATTAACAAATTTAGGATTCGTCTCAGTCCCTAAATTTATTAGCTCAAACTGTAGAGATGAGCTATGAGTCTTCATGTTGGCTGGTCTTCTGAACTTTTCATTTAAATCAAACATTCTTTCTAATTTTCTGACTCCTTTAGGGATGAAATTGTCATATTTCATCTCGGCCTGATGTTCTCCATCATCTATAATCGCCCCTTTGAATACCTCGTCATTTGTTAAGCATTCTATTATATGTTGATCATTGTCAAACACTCGCAAGTTGGTGATCATATCCGGTACCAAGGGCTTGAAAAGCAATTCGACAGAGCATCGATTATTAGTGGGCACGAGCCTAGTGGTTGATGTGGCCAACAAGTCAGCTGCTGCATTTTTAAGTCTTGGAATTGAAATAATATTGAATGCATTAAAACATTTAAGTAGGTCCCATACCTCATTTTGGTAAGCTTTCAAGTGAGGGGAAACATAATGTATTTGATTCTGGATTTGTTTCACAATAATTTCAGACTCTCCAAAAACTTTTAGATTACTTACCTTTAATTCAATCGCTTTCCTTAAGCCCTGCACCAGTGCTTCATACTCAGCTGTATTATTCGTACATTCAAACTCTAATCTACATGAAAGAAAATGTTTATTCTTATGGGAATCGATCAGGAAACAGTCATCCCCTGACCCTTCTAGCGTCTTAGAGCCATAAAAAAAAAGGTCCAACAATCACTAACTACTGAATGTGAATCTACTCCTACCGCTAAGTTTACTATGTTACAGTCAATCTCATCAGCCTATGAGAATCGAAGGAGATCAGGCTGAGTGTCAGATGTGTTGCTGGCTTCCTCTGCTTGGTAATTTCATGGTTCCAATTTGATAAAATAATTTCCCAATACAGAATCCACTGGTTCATTCTTCTCTTCCAGTCGAGTGACATTGTATTTCATGTGAGGCTCTCTTAAAATCTTAATCTGGTTCGAACTTCCTTTGTATGGCAGCCACATATGTGACCAATCCGAGGAAAAATATCCATTTAGTTTGGCCGACCAATCTCTGCTCAGGACAAGACCGTACGCGTCTGCTATATTAGCCACCACAATATTAATGACCTGGCATGCTTTATCATTTGATGCCAGACGAACTAGGACATATTCCATCTCCCCAATTACCTTTACGTCCGTCCTGTCCAACTGAACAACTCTCCACGTGGATGGCTTAGGCTTCCCATTGATATTTTTACAGACTAATATCAGCATGACATTAACAGACGCCCCTAAGTCTACCAAGCAATTATGTACATTGTGGTTAAAGATTTCAAAAGTAGGGAGGAAAGGTGGATGCTTGTTCTTGGACTTACCTCCACTGCTGGTTTCTCCAATTTCTTCTTCTTCTTCTGGTTGATTGTTAGTGGGCATCCTCTCATCTAATGCTTCAAGTGCTTTCAATAGTCTTTCTTTTTGTTGTGGCACTTTACACATTTCGAATAGTGAAACGTTATCCTTTACCTTGTTTAAATCTTCCACGACATCATAATCCATCTGCTGTTCAGCGAGATGAGGTTTATCAGCATTCATCTTATCTTCATTGGGCTTGGTCAACGTATCATTCTGCTTGGGATCCTGGGTGGTAATAGTGAATTCTAGAATTTTATCAGCTAAGGATTTATTTTGAAATTTCTTAACATTTCACTGAAGCCTCTTAATCTTTGGGAGAATGAGAATGTTTTCTTTAATTGGCCCTTGCCTTCTTGTTGCTACATTGGTTTCCATGATGTCCCTGTACCCCTGATTATTTTCCTCTTCAACATCAAATAACGAAACAGAATTCCATAGCACCATGGTTTCCTCTTCTTGTTCCTTCGTTGGAGTGGTATTCTCTTTTCTTTCTTCTTCTCCATCTTTTGTTAATGTAGAATCCAACAGCTGATTCATGACCAACGTCACTGAATTTATCCATTGAGGACAATTCTTTTCAGAGTGTGGTTGTTGGTGAAAAGTGCAAAAATTGTCCATGCCTACCTCTATTAAATTCATAGATGTAGAATTGTGTGGAGGAGGTTGAGACTGATTGTTATCCTCTCTTTTCTTATAATGGGGCTTATAGAACTTTTGTGCTTCCTTTTCTTTCTCCAAGTCTATGATTTTATTATAAAGCTTCTGCATCATTTTGGCCATAATTTCATAATCTGGTGATTTCTCTTCCTTAGGCTTGGTAAACAATAAGGCTTTCCTTCCCACACCTTTCTCTCCTGACTATTCTGGATAATCTTCGATACTTTCTCTTTCATCCTCCACTACTTCTGCCTCTTCATAGGTTTCCGTCAAAGTATATTTGTCCCTACCTTTGGCAAACATGGCCAAATTAGGGCCTAAAGCTGAAGTATAATACTCAATCAATACCTTGTCCGAAGGTTTATCAACTTCAGAATTTTTTTTGAGATATGCTGCAAACCTTTGTGTGAAATTGTGCACCTTTTCCTTTCTCTCTTTCTTCAAGGCGCATAGTCCTTTCATGAGGGCTACATGAGTATTTTGAATCTCATACTTACTTCTGAAAATTCTCTCGAAGGTATCCCAATCCGGGATAGAGTTAGCAGGAAACCCAAAATACCATGATGCTGCATCTCCTTTCAAGGTATGCGGAAATAGTCTGCAAACTACATCCTCATGCTCCCAAGCCCTCAACCCTTCTATCACCAATTAAAGAATTTGCAGGTGATCATCTACTAGTATATTTTCATTTGGGTCGAATTTGGGTAGCATCTTTTCAAAGGATTGAGGTAAATCATGTAGCGGAGGCATTAGATTTAAAGGTGATCTGGCTCTCCAAGCAGGTGGTGAATTAGGTGGGTTGGGTGGTGGATTAGAATTTACTCCTGCCATGAGTCTGGGTGGAGAGTGAGGAGGTGATCCAATAGGAGTGTTAGCGGGAAAACTGTGAGGGGTATCTAGGCCTTCTTGATTCAAAGGTAGTACAACTTCTTGTAAGGCTGTTTCTACAAGTTCTTCCTAGTCTCCAACCAGCACTGAGTCTTCTACTACAGGACGATCTTTCTTTTTATATTCTCTTCTGGGCAATTCAGGGATAATTGGAAATCCTCCAATCTTCTTTACATATGCCCTGGTGTGTCTTCTCCGGTCATTAACAACTTTGTTTCCAACAGAATATAGATGTTCTCTATTCCTTTCTTTCGGAATTGGATTATGGAGTCCACTGCTTTCAGAACTGTTACCGATGGAATAATCTCGAGAAAATGGGTTTCCTCGGCTAGCCATGCACTGGCGGCCCTCATTCTAGCGCCAAAACTATTGAGGCCTGCAAAATCGCAGGCAACAACAGTAAGGGATTCTCCCCAGTCAACGTTCCCAACTAGCCCGTGACTGTTTGATATGGGGAATCCGTCCAGCTTGCGGTCTGGCTACCGTAGGTCAAGTACAAAACAAAGGGCTTTACTGGTTACGGCCCGGTCCACCAATTTTTTGTATTTTGACTTAAATTATGAAATGCATGTGCCTAATTAACGATGCAGAGTGATAAATATGCAAAGTGCATTCACAATGTGATGCGCAGGTTCTTCCCTCTCATCTTAGAACTCACAAGCATCTAAATCATATAAACAGTAATAAAATAAAACTAACTAAACTATCTCTAGAGAGCTGGATTAATTCATGAGTAATGCAATACCGTTCAGGTGTTATGGAAAACCACAGATAGCTGTTCTTATAACCAAACATATAAACAGAAGTAAAAGTATACATGACAAGATAGCTCATCAACAATTAAAACATCCCATTACTCATAGTGGAAGAACACCATAAAAATACTAAAGAATCTTCAAACAAGAACATAGGTTCAAGAAATTGGAACACTCTTACAGCTAATGAGACACAGCTGAAAACGAAATAGTTCACATTCAACATTTCTCATTTAAATGCATTGATTCATTCCACATAGTACTTTTTCCAACAGGTAAAATTTTCACTTTCTGGTTTGTAAAACGAAATAGTTCCTTTTACAAGCAAAAGGTTTACAAGTTTGCCAGGGAAAAAGCCTCTGTAACTTCCAACTTTCAAATATTTAAACAAAATCAGCAGAACACTTGGGATTCCCCCAAACGTGTGACTCTTCGGTTCCTCGAATGTTTCATATCCCTCCTTTCATCTGTTCTTCTTATGCTCATCATTAGATGAGTAACTGTTGGACCTTTCAGATCTGTGTTTTTTGTTGCTTTTGATTTTGTCTTTTCCTTCGCTTGTCTCCCTTGCAACTCTGCCGGTTTCGATTTGATTTTTACAAAACTGTCAAGCTATGCCTTCACGCCACGGTCTCCCCAACAGTCCCTTGATTTCTTCCTGCAATAAATTACTATGCAACATTCATTGGAATGGCATTTTAAACATTAAATTAGAACACCTGGAATGGCTAATCCATAAGAAAACGGCTAGGTGCACCCCTTGATATGAGAATTTTAACAAACGCTGCCATCACTACCTCGTTTACTTACAACCTTAATAGACATCATTCATGATGGAAAACGGAAAACTTGACAGCAGCTCAAAATACTTACATCAGAAGGGTAGCTCACTCACAGCCGCAACGGCAGATTCTGACAAGAATGGGTACTGCGAAATGCTTTAGGCATATCAGAAGTCGGAAGAGTTTCGACATCAGAAGACGAAATCTTTTCCCAGTTGCAACGGCAGAAAAGAAAAAGCTAAAGACACACAAAATGTGGGCGGGAAAAGTCTTCATCGAAAGTCGAAAGGTTTTAAAATTCGGAAGCTTAATCACTTCGGGAGCCGCAACGGCGGAAGAGGAAAAGTTACAAGCAAGGGACTAAAAGACTGATGCGTCGGCAGTCGGAGCACTTTGGACTTCAGGCGCTTAGTCAATTTGGGAGTCGCAACAGCAGAAGAGGAAAAGCTATGACTTCCAATTAAACAAAATGATGCCCGATCAATGGAAATTATTAAGTGTTCGGATAGCTTTAAAATTCAACAGCGGTCAAAATCCATTTCACCCTCGAAACAACAGCCCATCAAAGAACAATTAGCAACATTAAACTCACATCTGCAACCCGCGGCACACTTCAAACACAAACAACCTCTGGCGATGGGCTACAAGTAAATCGTTAAAATCATCTAAAATCAAAACATGACCAACAATTCACGGATAAATGACTTGAAAAGAGCTCTAAACCATAAGGAGGGGACCAAAATTTAAAAAATTTGGAAAAAATGGTTACAGATGCAACAGAGGCGTATGTTTACAACCTTCTTTGAACAATGTTGCTAAATATATTGATGTTATTAAGTTATTGCGTGATGCCATTTTGCATGGTATTCTCTCTCTTAAGGTACGTCTTGATTCATAGTTAGTGGTTTCACAGCTTAATGGATCGTATCGTGTTAGGGATCGAGTTTTATTATGAATATTCTTATGTGTGAGATTGCTAGAATGACAATTTGAGAATATAACATGCATTCATGTTTCAAGAATTTTTAATCAAGTTGCTAACTCATATGCTAACTATGTGTTAGATTGGCATTTGTTTCATAGACCATAAGCATATCACAATCATACATTTTTGCACACATGTAAATAAATAAAATCGATCATCATAAAAAAATTTCATTAACATCCAAAATGTGATGTCATAATACATAAGTTTCATAATAAAAACATGGGGCTTCTGAGCCACCAAAATATAATACATGGTCGTACAAAAAGAAGTACTCTCAGGTCTCTAAGCCTGAGGAGGAGGAGGGGGGTTTTGAACGTGGTAACACACCATGGGTCTAGCTAGCTATCAAAATAATTGAACCTATGACCGTGGTACACCAACCACCTGGCACTGCATGGCCTCAGGCAAGTCCTCGACTTGCGCCATGGGTACCTTGTGTGTCAAGCGTACGAATTTTGTGTGTATTCTTTGGAGCGTTTTCTCCACATTCGCACCCATGATGTCATCTCCTCTTCCACTCCATCTATGATGAGGGAAACCATCTGATCATCGTGGTCCAACATCTGCATACACATGATATATTTTCACCGTGTGTCATCACACCAAAACATGTCTTTTGAGCCAATATATCAAAAAACACAAAAAAAATTAATAATTCAGAAAACTTAAACTGGGTTTGGGATTCATTACCTATGTCACCATATGCCGCTCTTGGTGGTAGGGACATGTCTAAATCTCCACATAAATATATCCCTGCATAGGGGTAGTCATCGATGGCTATGATCTGCCTCCGCCACTATGGAAAGAAGTCCACTGGGTAGGGATTAGCCACCCTACCTCCACCTAGTCTATGCATAACATTTTCCCAATGTCATTGGGCTGGATCTCTAACTCCGTGTGGAGGAACGTCGACTCTAGGGCTTAGCCCCGGTACATGCTCAAAGAAGAACGTGCTTAGTATGTTGTCGAAACCAAAGTTTCTTACCCTGTCCATCTTGTAGTCATTAAGCTACTGCTTCATGTTGCTCAATAGTACAGTGCTCCAGTCATACATTGTGGGTCTCATACACTCCACAGCATAGAACATCAGTGGTCGAGAGCCCTGGTGGAGTGAAGCTAAGCCGGCTATCCTGCCGAGTGCCAATAGTATGGCCTTCAGTCCCAACACTTGGATCGCATTTGTTGGGATTTGAATCCCAACCTTTTTCGTGTCCACAAAGCAGTGCATCACAATGTACTCATCGACAGTCAATCCACCTCCTGGCCTATGAGATCGGAGATTTACCACCTCTCCTCGTCGGGATAATTTAGTGATAAAGTATATGTACTCAATTTCTATACTGAGTGACATCCCGTCAATGTGAAAAGACTTAGAGTCTAGTTCCCAGTAACCCACTAGCATCTGCAAGAGTCTTGGTTTGGCCCTTAGGCTACCAAGACACCAAAACTTTTACAAACTGCATGCACGCAATGCTTGTTGGGCCATTAAGTCACCTTGCACTGCCTCTTCTACATCACCATGTTCCCTCTCCCTCCATTCTAGAACCATCCTACACAAAAAACAAGATATTTGATCATTATTTACCCTTGAAAACCTCATGCGTGGCCTCACACATGACTGTCTGCAAAACAACCACTTATGTACGTGGGTTTGGGAATTTTTTCCACGTATGGCCAACCCTATACGTGGAAAAAAACCTCGATACCCACATGGGCCAAAACACACACTTTAGGATGGCATAAAAAATTAAATGTACCATGAAAACTTTAAAAATTTGCATGAAATAGGAAGAGGAGGACATGAGGAGTTACCTGGATCAAACGATGTCGAATTTCGTTGGACGATGCTCTTGGAATTCACGTTGGAAGTTTTGAGCTCAAATGGGTAAAAATTTCAAATGATATGGAATTTTTAAAATTTTTACTATTTATAGAAATTTTTGAAAATTTTTACCCACTTTATATAGTTTTGACCGTTTATGACCATTTTGGATAGTTTTGGACTAATTTGATGATGTAGGAGTCTATTTTGAGCGCGGTTTGACCATGGTTTTGACCCGTTTGTGCCAATTTCAGGTATTATGTCTAAACTGGCATATAGGTTAGGTTTCACATCCATTTGCACTTTGCATGACCTTATGACTGTTTCATGATAACCTTAGGTACGAACCCATTCTATCTTGTCACAGAACCTCCTTGGTTCTTTTAGAAGTGACATGATGTGAATGGTAGAGCTTGACCATACATGGGTACCCTAGTTAGCTCTTGTTTTTCATTTGGTGCCCATGTTGGCATTTTTCCTTTAGGGTGTGGGAGTCCTTTGTATAGTATCGCCATGACTTTGCGCAAGAGCCTCATACTCCTCTTGGTCTTTTTGCTGGTCTTTTCCACATGACTCCCTTATGTCAAGTTGTAATTGCATTATCATGAGTTTTGCTTTCCTTATTGAGCCTTATGTCGGCTTCCCTCACTTTGATTATCAGCCATATAGCCTGATCTTGTCTCATGTCTAGCCACATAGAGCCATTTTATATATCTTTTGTAGCTTGATTCCCCATTTTTTTGGGAGGGGACTTTCCCCAAGTGTCGTTATCCTACACATGTTTCCTTGCATTAAGCATATGTATGTTTCGCTGCTTGGAACTAGTTTGTTTGCCCCTTGACACTCATCTCCTCCTAGTCTTTAACTATAAAGCACTTTTATTTTTTTTCAAGCTTTTTAAAATATTTGAAAAAGTCCAAAAGTAAATAAAAAAACAAAAAGCTGGACAAGAAAATATGTTATCTTTGGTAGCAGTCGAGTTGTGTCGCCTTCGAACAGAGCACTGTATATCACATCTATTGGTTGGGTTAATAGTTTGACTTTAGGAGCTGTACTCATTTCTCTCAGTTTATCTCCACCGACTGGTTAAGCTTCCAGTCCCTATGGAGCCTCTGTCGATGCCTCCTGTGTCATAGAGATATCCCAGTTCTGTATATTGAGTTTATGTTGCCTACATTCAGTCACCATTCGCCTTTATGCTCTTGTTCAAAGGAATTTCAAGCTTGATTCGGCCATTCCTTAGTTTTCTTGACTTTGTATGTCGATCATTCCTGGTACTATTACTGGTTTATGCAAATTATGATTGAGTCCCTCCACATTATATAGCTTTGCTGAGTACCTAGTGTTGGATGATGGGGGATGCATTAATTCCCTCCTTCCAATGGATTTCATCCCATCGACTTCAGATCATTTATTCTAGGATATGAGTCTAGATTCATTTTGAGTGCCTTGAGACCTGTAGTCATCAGTGGCAGGCTCTCTTTCCATCGATAGTTTTGGGAATAAATCAATGTCCCCTGATCGATGGATTCTTTCAAGTGTTCGACCTCGACACATTTATTCACACTTGTTAGATTGCATTCTAGTACCTTGATTCCCATTTTCATTATCGGTGGGTGATCTCGCGTCTGTTAACAGTATACATCAATGACCAGTAATTAAATGATGGACTACTATGTTTGACCTTGAAACCTCTATTCACATAGTAGGGCATGTACTCATAGCAGTTTGTTTAGAAGAATTTCCATATTGGTGGCATTCTAGATATGCTACCTCCTTGATTGTGCCAGTGTTCATGAGATTTCAGATCTCGTGACTTGATTCCAGTGTATGTCAGATTTCTTCAGGCCTTATGGAGATCTTGATCCATTGTATATCTTCATCTTTCATGGAGGTCATGATCCTTTCTATATCTTCATCATGGAGATTCTAATCTATCTATATTGTACGTGGCGATGACCTGACATGTCATATTTTGTATCATGCCTATTCATGGCTATTGTACTCTTATGTATCTGGGACTGCTGTATGTACTTGCAGTCATATGCAGAGATATTTGTACTATATTGTTGGATGGCTGGTTCTTCCACCTCGTTCTTCATCACTCCACTTCTGGGATGGACTTATAATATATTTTGATCATCGAATCACCCCTCTGACCTCACACATTAGGGGGCATCTGTTACAACTGATTTTACCACACATGGTAGATCACATATTTATGGCCTTCCCTATCCCTCTACAGACTCTTTGGACCCCGTGGATTATTTTTGTACCTTTGTTGTTTCCAATATCATCCCTAAAAACACATGTTATTTTCCATACACGACTTTTAAACCCATTCTCGCGTATATACACGGATATGACCCTTAAACCTGCGTACATAGGGATGTGTGCAAAAGGCCAAATAGTTTTGGAGTTTTCCTTGATGTGGATCTATTGAGGCATGGAAAATCACAGGTAACAATAGTTAGGGATTCTCCCCAATAAATGTTTCCAACTAGCACATTATTATTTGGTATGGGGAATCTGTCCTGTTTACGGTCAAGCTACTATAGGTCAAGTAAAAAATTAAAAGGTTTTACCGGTTACGGCCCAGTCCACCGTGTCTATTTTTAGTTTTTTTGTATTTAAGTCATGATGTGCAAGTGCCTATCTAAAATGCAGATTGATAGAGATAACGAGGACTGTCACAATGTGATGCGCAGGTTCTTACCTCTTGTCTTAACTCTCTCGCATCTAAATCACACACAACAAGAAACTTAATATTACTAACTAACCTATCCCTAGCGACCAGAATTAACAGTTAATGATGAGGAATATACTTCTGTACATGTATTATGAACAATTACGGATAGCTGTTATTTATTTCATAACACATGAAGATTAATAAAAATATGGACAACAAGATAGCTTATTGTTTATGAGAACCTTCATTACTCACAGTGGAAATTTCACATAGTAAACTATAAGACATTCATAACATAAACAGTAATGCAATGAGTTAGAACGATCTCATAGATAATGGACATAAGCTGAAAATGAAATAGTTCACATTCAATTGATCCATAGCAAAGCATTTGAGACATTCCACCAAACTTTCTACAACAAAAACTTGTAATTCTTTATTGCAAAAGGAAATAGTTCTTCTTACAATATCTCTCAAAAATTGCTTTGAAAAGAAGTCCTTTATACATCTAACTCTCCTATATTTATACAAAAAATCCTAAACCTTTGGGCTTCCCCAACCTTTCCATCCAAAAAAAATTTCTTGTAGTGAGTGCTCATGATTTATACAATATATTGCATTTTAAAACAAAATTTAATAGAAAATTTTTATGAAGAAGGCCCCGCTTGGTCATTAATGAACTTTTTCCACACCTGGGCCTCTGCTACTATGCTTTAAAAATTGGAGGGTTCAAGGAAGCGGATATTTATCTCATACTTAGCCACCTGATTCTTAACCACTTCTATTCTTGACGGACTCAAGCGCAGCTGGTCTTCTAGTAAGTGGATACTTACTACTGCATGAGCCACTGCATTCTTCAGAATATGCTCATCTAGATCCTTGACTTGTTGGATCTCATGCTCATCTTTCTAATACCTATTCTATAGATGTTCTATGCACAGCTCATGTTCTGGTATCGCATCCAGTATTTTACCTACCTGGGATCTATTGTATGTGACCATCATTCTTCTGTAGTATTCAACACATAACCCTTTTGTTTTCTTTACCATCTTCTTGAATTCTTCCCCAATATTATTGCAAACTCCAATAAGTCATAATCCTGCTTTAAAATATGTCGATCTTTAGCTGGTAGTTCCACAAGGGTTTCCTCATTTGTTTCTATCCATTCTATCATTTGTGTCAGGACTTCCAAAATATCTTGAGATCTGTCTACAAAATATGAAGTGGTGTCCAAGATTTCTTCTAATCTACTATCTATTTGTACAATCTTACACCTTTCTTCCTCAATGCACTTTTGCAAATGGTGGATCTTTCTTCTCTGAGTTAGAACATGCTCCTTCAAAGGCTGGACATCCGTCTTCTGTTTCATAGCATCTTTCAGTGATGCTGTCAATGAAACATTCTGTCACTTCAAAACTACTACCTGCATTTGATATTGTTTCTCCTTTTCTTCCATGGCAGCCTTCTCTGATTCTAACTCAATTACCCTATTTTGCAACTGGACCTTCTCTGTACCTAGAGTTTCGTAGGACACTTGAAGGTCATTTTTCTCAATTTTCAGCATTTAATGCTCTAGCTGTAGCCTCTCTAATTCTGCTAAGCTGTTCTGAGCATCCTTTTCTGTTTTCTCCATGAAAACTTCTAAGGTCATCTTACTCGCCTGCAGAGTTTGGAGTTCTATCTTGAAGTCCTCATTTCATTCTGCATATCCTCAAATTTCCTCTTTAACTTATGACCTTCATCCCTCTCTTTCTTCAAAGTTTCCTTTAATTGTGCTACATTCTTTTTTGATTGCTCAAGGTCTGTCATAAGCCTATCTACATTGTCTTCAGTGGCCTAGGTTAAGGCCACCCTAGCTCTGGCTATCAGTCGTGGATCTACATCTATTCCATACACCATGGTTTTCTCAGTTATCATCTTTCTTGATTCTCCTCTTGTTTCAACCTTCTTTTCAGTTCTTTTGATAATCCTTTTCTTCTCCTTGTCATAGAAAATGGTGTTGAGATCGGGGAGCTCTTCTCCTTCTTCTTGCATGAAAGGTATCAATTTCATTCCAGAAAACATAACTTTCTCTTGAGTGCTACCAGAAGTTGCAGGAGGATCCTAGGAATCAGGATTATCTTGTCCATGTCCTTGGTCTGTACAATCATGTTCATCCCATGTATCTATCGAGTCAGTAGTCTTCTGATATTTCTTAGATCCGTCTAATCTTACACTACTACATTTTGACCAAAAATCCGACGGCTGTATTGTCGTATTTTCGACACTTCCCTGTCGCATGTACGACACTATGATTTTTTTAAGCGTCAGTGGCCTGTCATCGGTTATCCGACATTGGTTTAATCTGTTGGTTAAGCGACACCACAGTTACTGTCAGTTAAATGTATGGCGTCGGTTAAGCGACATGATAAACCATCAGTTAATCGATGAATATGAAGATGAAGCGTCGGTTAAGCGACATGAATAACCGTCGGTTAAGCGACGAATATAAAGATAAAGCGTCGGTGAAGCGATAGATATAAACATTAAGCATCGATTAAGCGACATGGAGAACTGTCGCTTAAGCGATGGTAGTGAAGTTTAAAAAAAAAAAAATAATGCATAAGAGCTCACGATGTTACACAGTGTCAAAATACCGATCGCATAGGAGTTGAACAAATGTATGAATATTATGGCGCAGAATTCTACTAAAACTTATGAAGTTGAACAAAAAAAACTTATGAAGTGTATGGATTAGATGGATTGAAACACTTGTGGAGATGATGGATGGTTATATGTTTTGGATTGTCATAAAAATACCCTAGAACCTAAGAAGACATATTTTAAGCATTTGTGAGTTAAATGTAATGTTATTGTTAAATGTTCAAGGTTTGTAAATAAGGTTTTATTTATCTTAACATAGACCTGGATATTAATAAAGTAAGAACTTATTTTATTGTTGAATATAGTTATATAGTGTCTAAGAGTGATAGTTATATGTTTATCTTTCTTAATATACTCTTTGAATTCATGAACGAAAGGTAATATTTCTTGTTTGGGTGACCAACATGGATGCCTATAGACTATCCTTCCCCGTTTTTTTTAAGTTTTTAACCTTTGATGTAAGCATATCATTCAAGGAGTTGAATAAGTGTTTACTTTCCATCACCTTTATATCATTGTTGACTACATAACCTTCCTTGTTGGCCTTGTTTGACTCAATTTCCCAACAAAAAAAGACACTACTCTACTATCCCACCATCCTTAATTTTTTCTTTTAACCAAACTTATAAATCTATTATGGTTTACCTATATAATCACTTTTTCCTTAGTAGTCTTACTTAGGAAATCCCCCCGCCCCCTTGTGCTAGACATAAACTAGACAAAAGTAAAAAATAGACAACTGACTAATAACACTTGAATATGTAAAAAATTGCAAGACTAAAAAATAAAGTGCAGCCAGACCCCTTCAAGTCTAACTGCCACCATGAGCAGGTTTATCAATAAAAAGGTGAACTAACTGGGCATATCACACTGCAATTTGAAGCATGCAATTTATCAGAGACAAAAAATACTAATAGTCACTAACCCGGTGGTCCATTCAAAAGAATTCGAGAACAAAAAGTGACCAAATTTGACACATATTTGATATACTCTGGCCTCTTGAGAAACACATACATGGCATCCAATAGTGCAGTCTTTGTGTTATCCCTGTAACAGACAACCAGGTTAAATTGGCAAAAAGAACATAAGAATAAGGGTTTGTACCAACAAAAATAAGAAACCCAAAGATATTTAAAAAGCAGATAGTGCACTATCCACTCTAATCTCTTCAAAATCTTTTAAAAACAGGGCAAGAGAGAAATGAGGCAAAGGAAGAAGTAAAGAATTAATCAAAACATTTAAGTTACATAAGGCTAATGTGCACAAACTCCTTTAACAACAAAATCATTTACTCAACGTCAAGCTAACACATTTTTGGCTTGCATTGGGAGAACATTTAAAATCATAAAAGAAAAACAGCCTTAACAACATAAACAGGCTCAATCTAAAAGATGAGCTAAGAAAATGAAATACAACCAAAAGTTCTAGAATGCATGTGTTTCCTTGATGTGTTTATAATCAAGGAGAAAGATTAACCCATTACCTATTCACTGTGACTATTGACTCTTGACAGTACTTCAAAGTCCTTGATAGGAGTAAAATATAAGAATCTAGTTTGTACAGCAAAGCAACGCAGAGGATAAACATCAGTACCTCCTTTGCAGGACGTCCTTCAGAAAGCCTGGGTGAGCTTGAACATGAAGAATAGTTATGACTACCAATTTCAGTACCATATGCCCTTGAACCATCAATGCTACTAGCATGGCTAGTACCTCCAGTGTCACTAGGCCAAGCACTAATACCAAAATTGCCAAATTGAAGATTTACAGGCTCTGCCTTCACAATTTGAAGAGGTCCATACATAGGATTTCCTACGCCACTTTCAGTTCCATTGTGGTCATTATTATCAATTGAATCAAATGGCCAAGCCTTTGCAATAGATCCATCCGCATTAACAAGTGCCATGAGGTGGCACTGAGACACTTGCCTCTGAATAAGTTGAAACATCCCCTTTGAGCTAACTGAATTGGCAACACACTGATTTCTATATTCTTCTTCTACTACACTAACTGTATTTGTAGTCTGTTCATAGAGTTGTTCACCTGTACTACGCCTACATAAACAGCTAAAAACTGTCGCATGTATAGCAGCCACACTTCTATCCACATTAGTATTGTTTACCTTTGGAACTAAATGTTTATCAGCTCGTTTACACAAGTAATCTTGGATTGTCCGTATATTGCTAATATATTTTACATATTTGTTCTTTGCAAGATCTAGGGTCATATATTTTGCATGGACTGCAAAACGTTCCAAGTGTTTACCTTCACTTGCAATATAAATCACAAATGGTATTATTGAAGGATGTCTTTTCATAAGCCCCATCTGTTAGAAAGGAACTCAGTTTAGATAGTATCTTAAAAAAACACATATGACAACTTTATGTGCACAGTGCCCAGCAATAAAATAGTACTTAGAAATGTCTATAGGATAGACAGAAGCTTACCATAAAATTAAGGCTCAAATTCACACCTTCAACCACCATAGATTCCTTCCTCCCTTCCCATGCAGTAATTAATCTATCCAGGATGTCCATTACCATCTCACTTTGTGCTTTGTACCCTTCAAGTGCCATACATCTAGGGCCTATTGCTTCAATCCCAATCGTAGCTTTAGATCCCTTTGCATTGTCAAAAGGTTTGAATCTGCTTTGTTGTTTGGTCAAGGTTAAATCTTGCATGCCCAATTCATCTTTATTGGGTAATAAACTAGATCCCTGAGAAACAGATTACCCATTTACAGACATGCCTGCAAGCTTCTTTGCTTTCTTTTTTTCCTTGGCTTCTGCGATAGCAACTGGATCTAGAAACTCCCCTGCATGGTATGTTGAAGCCCACAGCAAAGGATTTTCCTTCTCATCTGCAAAACTCCTCATCATGTGCCATATTGAATCAGTAGATACAACAGTTGTAATCCCCAGTCTACTAGCTTGTAGAAATGGTGTCACTTTTCAAAGCAATTAGCAATAAGGATCATATGCATCCTTGCACCAGTACTGAAACTAAGAAGTAGGGCTAAGTTGGTACACCACAAACTACAAATATGTACAAGGAGAAAGAAAATTCAAATTGAAATATTGGAAGTGAACTAGCTCTACAAAGTGTTGATTCATGTATTGGTTCTTGCAAAAGGAAACAAATGAGAGTTATGTTGTGTGACTTGATGAAGCTATCCCACAACTTATAGCAATAACTTCTCTTCCTTATCTTTTTAATCCATGCATTCATAGGTTGCTACATTAGTTGGACCCATAATTCCTTCTTGTGATAAAATGTAAAAATGATTTCTTGCTCAATTACTAATTTTGACATGTAGGTATACACACCTATGTTAGAGTCCTCTTTTACTGAAAATAGTTATACAACCTCTGTACACTCTACTAACAGCTCAAGAGAGCTTCGTTCTTCTAATCAATATCACTACACTAAATGATTCAATATGCAGATCACAGCATAAGATCCATCATCTATTACCTGTGAATTTATGCATTACTAAACTATCACTTTCTTAAATGCAGCCCCTACCCAAAGGGACCAACTTACCAAACATGTAACAGAGCTTTCTATTTTCCATAAAAGAAGGAAAGAAGGTTGTCAAAAGGCAATGACATATGTACTAGTGTATCAAAGCGTTAGCTTTAACATGTTAGGTGGCTGCATTCAAGGAAACATAATTTGCGCTGAAGCAAAAATCTCCAACATGCCAGGGATTGAAGCTTCACTAATATAGAAAGTAGTGACAATTGAAGAGAGGAATATGCCTAAAAAAAAAAATTAAAAACCAACAAAAGTAATTGTGACGCACCACTTTCTTAGTTGCCAAGACAAATTGGAAAACATTAGCCCAGACTCAATGTTGCATACAGCAGGAGACACATACAATAATATATTAAAAATGTATGTTGCAAGCTAGAACTACCGCACTAAAATTATAGACGAATAGTTAATGATCAAAGTACTGAATGTACTGTTAAATGAATTGTTGTCACATCCATAGGTTGTTCAGTCACCTCGCTTCATGGAATTAAACTGAATGCAACTTCTTTTTCCCTAGGGCAACATTTCAGTACCTAAAGGCTAAAATGCAGAAACTTTAAGACAAGAAACTTATATAATTTGGGTTGCTATAAGAAGTAAATAATATAACCTTCAGTGAATCAGTGGGTGTTCCCAACCTTTCATCCTCTAATGCATACCATCAGAATCATGCTAGCATTCATACTCAAAGTAAGGGCCACAACAACTTCCTGACATGGAATGGAGAATTCATGATTCACACATATGACCTATGGCCTCTTTTTAGATGAACTTCATATTTTTCACACATTTACATCACAACGCAAATGTGTAAAGTCACTCACCATCCACGTGTATTTGAAATTTTATAGATCATGCAATATCATCTTAGATGGCATGAATGTTAAAGAATACCTGTCTTAAACTGCAAAGGCTGTGTCTAGGTATAGTTTCACATGCCATGGAGGTCAATGACATTTTAATAGAAATCTACAAATGTACCCTCAAACTTTCTATGTAACATTTTATGGTTTTAACTTTTACCTATGGCTAAAACAACATCCACACATGCCACTTCTCAACAACCATACCTCTAATAGATTAAGTTCCAAGTTTTTCTTCAATCTAAAAATCAAGATCAGTTACTGTTCTAGGAAAATACCAGTAAAGCAAACAAAGTTGACTTGCCACAACCACTTGTACCGCAAAGTAAAATCATCATCGATTCCTTCCATTCACATATCCTGGAGTGGGATAAAAGCAAATTTAAAATAAGAATAAAACTTTTTGAACTTCATATCGTTCAAACTTATTTCAGAAGTGATACAAATAGAATAACCCAGAATGTCACAAATACAATGTAGGTTAATATTTATAATCTAGAGATATTCCATTGGATAATCAGGAATGACAATTATATGGTGGACTAATGGTCAAACATATTTTCTCGTTGAGTTCAAATCATTTTTAATCTACAATGTAAAGAATATATTCTTCCAAATCCCACTTCATTATTGCTTCTCCACTCCATAAACCTTCACTGCAACCTCCCTTGATAGAACCTTCCTATTACCCTACATGCCTCATAAAACTCGATATAAACTGTAGAATCAGTTTAACCAAGGCTAAGCAGCCTTGTTCCAAGCATCAGAATCCATATAGTACCTTATGTACCAAATTACTAATAGACATGGNTTGTTCCAAGCATCAGAATCCATATAGTACCTTATGTACCAAATTACCAATAGACATGGTAGGTTAGATAATCTACAATATCTAATGTCATGGATGAACAAATNCTACAATATCTAATGTCATGGATGAACAACTTATAAAGCCTTAGGACTCTTAGTGCATAAGTATCAGAAAAAACACTTATGGGAAAATGATAGTAAGAACATAATGTNTAAAGCCTTAGGACTCTTAGTGCATAAGTATCAGAAAAAACACTTCTGGGAAAATGATAGTAAGAACAGAATGTGGGGAAAGAGAAAATGTTCCTCATAATAATGGTTAGAGACATGAATCTAGGTGATCAATTGTCATACATGAATCCAGGTGAATAAGAACCAACCTTGCAGATAGACACCCTCGGTGAAAATGTTGGAAATTGTGAAGCACAGGCTAAGGCAGGTTTCCCTTCCCAAGAAAATTGAACAATAGACCAAATTGTGCATAATCTTTCCAGCACTTCTTCGACAGACAGCTAAAGATATGAACAATCAAAAAATGGTGATAGATCATGAATAGGCTATAGCTGACCCTTTGTCAACCAAAACAGGGAAACAGAAGAATAGTGTATTTTCCTAAACATATATATATATATATATATATTAATATAAAGTTCTACTGTTTCTTCCTTGTTTCCATTTGATTTTCCTTTTTCTTTCCTATTTTTAGTTGTTGGTGGGCCTCATGCCATTTGGAAAAAACATAAATAATAAAAAAAAATATATATATATATATATATATTAATATCAAGTTCTACTGTTTCTTCCTTGTTTCCATTTGATTTTCCTTTTTCTTTCCTATTTTTAGTTGTTGGTGGGCCTCATGCCATTTGGAAAAAACATAAATAATAAAAAAAATGTTTTGTGGGGGCTTCTCAAGTTGGTGAATGTGGGGTGCTGCTAATGCTCCCACTAGGGTTCAAAACTTCAAGGCTCCCTAGTGACATGTTTTCCCCCTATGGGCCACATGGACCACTTTTCCTTGTGCTTGCGTTTATGGATGGAGCCAGGTGCAAGTCCTAGGTAACTTTGGCATAACAGATACCCCCTAGTTGCATCTGCTTAACCAAAGAGATACTCTCACAGCTTGTACAAAAAGTTTGTTTCATGTATGTAAACATCCAGGATGCACTCCTAAGGCGTTTCTCATGAAAAGTCCAGAAAACATTTCTAAGGCATCTCTAGCCATCCCATACAAATTCCCCTACAAGATGGGTTCCCAGGGATGGAAACAATGGAGCACACGTTTCAATGACTTTGACTTGTAAAATAAGTACTGTCTATTGGATATTCTTAATAATCGAACATTTATACATTTGTTATATAAACCAGCCTCTCTAAGTAATTAATCATTAGATTGGGAAAAATAAAACTGCTTGCAAGTAGCATAAGAATTTTAGAAGCACTACTAATAACATAGAAACCAAATGATTGATTCAGAAGCTAAGGAATAATTTGTAACTATATCTAACTACTTCTATAGATTTTAAAATTGTTACCCACAATATAATGGAGACCTTTAGAATGTATTAAATGTGAAAATACATTATATGTGGAAAACAGAAAACCAATTTCCAAAAAAAAATTATGAAGCAGTACCTGCATGCCAGAACCAAGTCATCTCTTTTGTTAGGTCCAACATATTTGTATTCAGCAAGGGCATCACAAACAACATCCCAAAACTTGTCCCTTTTAACAATCATTGTAGTCCTCCTTTTGTACAACTGGAATGGTTTATTGTCATTTTCATTATCCTTCTCATTATTGGATTCTTTGTCAACTTGTCCTTCCATCAAGTAGCCATCAATAAGACCATCCGTTTCACTCAAAGAACATTTATGAAGGTTAGAGAATGGATACTTATTCTTTTCCAAGTATATTCCATTGCTTCAATTTTTATCTCTCATAACCTCGAAGACCCTTTTACTGATCTGTAGATTACAATGAGTAAGTATGCAGTCAGCAAAATAGGAAATGCCTTTCCCACCGGCCTAAAGAAAATAGAAAAATGTAATTCAATATTAGGTTCTACACAAATTAAATAGGAAAGAATACTTTTAGAAATACTACAGTATATAGTTCCCTAATTACCCCCGCCCCCAAAAAAACTAGCTAACTAGAATAAAATCAAGGAACTGGATGACCCAAATTACATCAAAGAAGATTTGGCCTAAGGGTTAGGATTTTTTGACATCTAGTCTCATGGGCATTCACATCGACATGATATAAGAACTATATCATACCCCTGAGAACTATATCAGGATCAACAAGCCATAGCTGATGTAGGAGAATGGTACAATTAGGATTGGTACCAACAAGATATGATGGGAAAAGGGCAGCGAATATTTCATGTTGCAGCTGATTGAATGCAGACTGGAGAACAGTGTTACATTCCTTTTAGTCACCATAAAGCAATAATGTGCTCAACAAACATAAAACAACTTCAAGAGGAAAAAAAATCATTAAGACCTTGCATTTTACCTTAACTTGGGCAACGACAATTAACAATATCTCTGGATAGTGCTTAATAGGAAACTCTGATGAAGGAATAATGAAATCTGCTCAATGAGATCTTCAGAAATACTGGCTGTTGGTGCTCGTCTACAATGACCCCAAAGAAAAGATGAATAACTATAATGAAAATCCCTTTACATCTTCCATGTGCCTTCTACCAAGAAAGATTGTGGCTGCATAGTCTCCTTTTTAAACCCTTATCATATGAAAATACCCAACCAATTATAGAGGGGGAAGTTTCCCTAGCATGGTAGGATGTTCTACAAATGGTGCAAAGCACAAATTAAGACAATGGGAACACAACCAATGAAGCTCATTTTCTTAAAAATTCTAAACAACGTGATTGAAAACAAACAACAAGGTTTCGCACATCAAGTGATCACAAATTAAAGTGTTTCAATCTAACGCGCTGCCATGCAAGCTATAACTTTGTATCTAATCAAAATCTTCCCCTGGTAGCATATGCCTCATTTAGATAAAACGCTACAGCAAATGATAAAACCTTACAAAAGTAATATCTACTCCTAAATTCCCTAGAGGCTGGTATTCATACAATTCAAGAACATGTTAATTGCAGGTTAAACAAATAAAATGACAAAGAAGAAGAGTAAAGCAAAGCAAGCCCTGCTATTTTATACCCAAAGTCCACAAAGATATTTCAAAAAAAAAAACATGCTGGTTGAAAGTCCACAAAGATATTTCAAAAAAAAACATGCTGGTTGCTCCACAATTATTAGCAGAACCTAAATTGCCCAACCAAGGATTGATACCTTCGAACCTAAATTAAGCTTCTTCTTTCCCATTCACCATCAGTCCTTCAATCATTGTAAAGTTCAAATTGTCATTTAAGAATGTTGTTTCATTTTCAGACTTACATAGCTTTGCTCGGTGCTCTGTTTCTATGGAAAAGGATGCCACAAATCCCACACAAACTGATTCCTATCATAAGCATGGACTTGTTTTCCAATTTCTAACTGATGGCATACATTGATAGATCTACACAGCTGGGCTTATCAAAGCTGGAAGCCCCTTCTATCGGAGGAGGGATTATTTCTACCCATGTCCACCAGATTTCTCCATTGTTGAGTTTGATGCAGCAACTGATAGGGATCAGCTGCTCTCTGAATGAAGCCCCAGTAACCTACCTTTAACATCTCAGTGAATTGTTTAACCTTAGTTCCACTGTGTAAGTAAACCCTAACCTTTCCCTACAATTCTGGCCTCTTGAGACACTAGCGGAGATTGAAAATGGCATAGGCAAAGTTCGTTACTGCAGACCTGAAACAACAGAAAGACAATGGACAACCTCTGCAAGGATTTGTGTTGAAATGGATCTTTCCAAAAGCCTTCCTGAAGTGATATGTGGAAAGTTGAAACATAAGCTTGACTATGAGCACATTACCTTCTGTTGCCAATCTTGTTTTGCTGTTGAGCACACAATCACCTCTTGCCCTAATCACAAACCTGTTCATGACCTGGGGAATCGAAGCAAGGTAGACCCCATGCCAAAAGGAAATCCAATAAGAAGCCTACATGGTGGAACAGTGCCAATGCAAACCACCAACTAATAGAAATGGAGAATGAAGTAGAAAAGGCCTGCCCGTTACTCCACCAAAAGGCAGCCACTTTAGAAACTGCGCTCAAAGTTGCATCGATGCATACCAATTCTAAAGCAACCCCCTCTCAGAAAGAATCTAGCAGCCAAGGGGAGGAGAGACCTATGGAGAAAGTAGAACGTGCTACACAGGACAAATTACTCAATACTCGACTTGACTCAGGACAAATGCACAATAAACGACGATGCTGTCATTCAGTACTCGACTCGATCTCAAAAAGGAATTTACCAAAATGTACTGTCAAAGTCTACATCCCCATTGATAATGACCTGTCAATGTTGCCATGCCTTGATATGTGAACATGTTGATGGTGCTTGAGACTAAGGATATATATTTAGGGCTCGAGGATGTTTTATATTTCCATCAACCAATTTAAGTAGCCTTAGGATGATATTTCTCTACCAAAATGACTTTCATAAGGCCTCAAGACCCATCCACTATGCATGGAACATGTTAATGGCACTCATATCCATATCCTAGGGAAAATAACCCCTAGTGAATGCATGTGGCATGGTTTCTAAGTTTTGTTCATCACACTTGACCTCAAGAAGACTAGCTAGATATCTAGACACATTTGTAGTGCACAACTAACCTATCAACGCCACATATAGTTTTAGCAACATAATTTTTCTCCAATTTGTTGATGGCACTAGATCCTTAATGTAGGTTGGGTTGTATTTCATAATATTCATTTTTTAGATAATAATAATAAAGTATTTAGGTATTTCTTATGTTAAAAAATATGAATGTAATATGCATTCAATACCAAAATTAAATGTAGGGTTTGTTTGTTTTGGGTTCTAGGTTAGAGTCTCCTATTTAGGGTTGAAAAAAAAGAAAAAGAAAAAAAGTAGATTTTGTTAGTTTAATCTAATAATTAATTGATAATAAAGTTTCACTTTATATTAATTATAAAATCAATTTTTATATTAAAATTTATTATGTAAATTTTTATTTTGAAACTAAAGCTAAAGAAGACAGCCCATAGAACACATATGAAAAGATGCATTCCAACCTTGTTTTTTTAAATTTACATGAACATACACACATTAATAAAAATTTATGTGTTAAAAACAAACATGTGCTAACACCATGCAATCTTTTATTCCATATTATTGTTAAAGGTTCTTGATCTCAAGAACATTTAATAATATCCTTAGACAATAGTTTTTAGTCTTGGATGGTTGTTGAATCCCCACAAACTATCAATCCTCCCATGCCTTGATATGAGGACATGTTGATGGTGTTTGAGACTAAGGGGATATATTTAGGGCTTGAGGATGTTTTCTCTTTCTTTCATAATGACTTCCACCACCCGCAACCTAGTTACAGCTGTAAATATGATAATGACTGTCAATACTATAAGGCATTTTAGTTTTTGCATGCATTTTCATCATATGGCTAATGTATAGCTTCGTCTTTCACCTTTCCACTATAATTATATAGGCCTTGCCACCCATTGCTTTCATCCAATGCATTTTTTTTATCCAAGGAGTTGTTGATCATGTCATATAGCTTTATTTTATATTACTATGAAAATAAGAAATTATATATGTAGAAACATAAAAAGCATCATAAAATAATCATGGATATCTCTTCAAGGCCTTTGAGATGAGCTAGAAAACTAGAAAACAAAACTTCAAAAATTGATATCAAGGTAGAAATTTATGGGAAATTCATGTGTGCATTATATAATGCATGTGTGTTATTGAAATCAATTTTCTTCTAGGTAGGATAGTTTCCACTCACTCAAGGCGTCGTCGCTTAAGCGACACTTATAAGGATATTCATCGCTTAAGCGACGCTTATGAGACTATCCATCGCTTAAGAGACGCTTAGGGCCACATTTTCAAAAAAAAAAAATATCTATGTGATTTTTGGTAGGTTTAAAAAAAGAAATCCACACGCCATCGGATTTTGGATTGAAATGTAGTAGTGTTAAACCCTCACTTTCATCTTGTCTTCTATGTGGTTTTTCCCTTCATGCCTACAACGGTGATTTTCTATTTAAATCTCTTCTTTAATGCAGTCATATTCTTTGCATTTCTAAAGATTTCTTCATCCTTGTCCCAAAAATTTGTGTGTTTGGAATGAACATTTTCTTCCTTGCAATGCTCTGCAACCTTATTTTGGGAGTCATTTCGGTGAAAGTTCATCTCACCAAAATGGAAGTGCTCCATATCCTGCATGAATTCTGTACTCAGTTTCACCTTTGAAAATTTATAACTCCCCAGCCTGAAAGGTATGGCAGCATATGCTGCCTTCTTATGTTCGAACAAGAATCTTCCAACACCATCAATGTATACCTGCCTGACTGCTTCTTTATGTAGCACATAATCAATGGCATATTTAGGTAGTAGAGAAGGTGCCCTAGAGCCACTATACATCCTAATATACATCCCCTCATCATTCAGATAATAAATTCCATATTCTTCAATAACTTTGAACGCTTCCTTTGACATGCAGTTGCATTCAGTTAGGAAAATCGAGGTGTAGAAAGGCATGATGATATGTTCACATATCTCTTTGTAGTGGCTATAGTATTTGTGTGCCCAAAATAATTTGTATGCAGTGTATACAGGGGTCCTGTCCCTAATCCAATTACACCTCAAGGGTGGAAAGGACTGGGTACATAATATACAATCAGCTAAGATAGAGCTCATGTAGAACTTTGACTTCTTCTATGATACCCCTCCCAAAGCTGAAGATATGCATGTTAAGAGGCTATTGGATACTATGTTTTCTCAATTGAATATGGTCCCTTGAGTGGCCACATAGAAAATGATTGGTATCCATCCCAATTTGAATCTTCTTCCGTGAGCTCTCCCAAAACTTCTATTCAACATAAGTGCTATAAATCTGTAAGGGGTCTAGAGAGTGGCTGTATCATATTCTCTAGATGGCCTGGTTCGAAAGTTCTTCCCTGGTATCATCTTTCTTTTGACTATTTCAACCAGGTCCAAATTTTTCTCCTTCAACCAGCTTTCAATTATGTAAATTTGAGCAGGAGACAAGTGATATGCCATTGAGACATAAGGAGGACTGTCTATAGCATAGCCCTGTTTGGAAATATTTTCTAGGATCATTTTAGTTACATCTGCCCTAGGCAGAATCTAGCCGATCACCTCTGAGCAGGGGAACAACTCCGGTCTTGTGGCTACCTTCATAAGAGTTGACCTCTCAATATTTGCATAAATAGTCAGTTCTTCAAACCCTACATCAAGCACATTCTGATTTACAATCATCCCGTATATTTCACCCCATTTATAATCAGGCTCTACCCTAGTGGTAGCTTTGGTATATTCATATATGTATTCCACCTTGGTGATGATTTCAACTTCTGGTTCTACCTCGGCAAACAGAGCCTTCTTCTTTTTTCTTTTAGACATATGTCCTTTGAAATAGTTACCCTGTCATAAACACCACATGTTCTTAGACCATTTGAGCTTTTAGTTAGTGTTTCAATAATGAAGAAAACTGTACAACCTATTTACCTCTTCCATATGCATTCTCACAGATAAAATATACAGAGTATTAATGCATAAAAAGAAAATGGCAAGGAAAAATAAATCTTCTTAGTCCACTGTCTGCACTAAAATGCAACCCTAATAGAAAATGGATCATTTAAACTAGACCGCATTCTAACTTTTTGCTAAACATGAACCACCCTATCAGTACGGCTAATCTTCGAAATGGGAGACCC